>VRLP01000522.1:0-211931 GCA_009660295.1 Lophius piscatorius | reverse complement strand
CTACACATTAGCATTAAGCAGGTGGTTATAACGTAATTGACCGTTCAGTGTATAATTAACAGATTTTACAGAAAGTACAGTTCATTCTGCCAGACAGCACCCTCCACCTGCGCCCAGATTTGCAGACATTGCCCTCAGATTCCTGCTTACAAACATTCATTGGCCAAAATCAACATATACAAACTCCCCTTCATCTCCTCAGCAATTTTCTCTGCCAAACTAACAGGAAAGGGAAACACAAAACTTGACCACCCAATCATGCCAGATGACAAGTTTTTGGTTTGATTTTCTGAACATATTTATTTTGTTTATACTTGTTGATTTTACATGTCTCTTCTTGAACACAGTGTTTTAAAAGCTTGTATTTATTGTTTTATTCTCGTTTTTTACTGTGTGCATGTTCTTGTGTCTTATGGCTGCTGCACAAATACAAATAAAGTTTTACTTGATCTGAATGTCCAGAACCTAACAGAGGGAATAGGAGATAACAACTGCTCGTAAAGATAGTGGGGAATTTGGCAGCTACAAATGGTTACTTCAGGAGTTGGCCTTGGGATTCCGGTAAAAGCAGAATTTCACAATTCATTCGTAACCTCAGAAGCAGTGGCGGACAAAACATTCTCAGGAGATTGGTTGGACAAAGCCAAGCTAACTGATTCTTTCATTTGCAATGTATATGCAGAGCAAAGTGTTTGCTGTCCATAAACATTTAGGCAGTAAAATGCGTACATTAAGGCACACAGATTTATAAATGGTTGGTGCCAATGGAGGGGTCTTTCAGCTCCTCTGATGGGGCTGAGGTGTGACAGACACATGTGGTATAGGGAACCAGGGAGACAGAGCCTCAGTTGTCCATGAACTGTTATATGAAGCAGCCATTATACGCAATGAAGGGTGAGTTAAATGGGATTAAATGCCACTATCAAATATTCCTTATGGGGAGTACACAAACGTTTTGTCGGGTGCATAGTAATATGTAGGACTAAGTCCCAAACCTTGCAAAAAAGGAATTCCCGTACACTGACTACCTTGCAAAATAATATTTATTGCAACATTTTGGTTATTTAGTGTGCGGGAATTCCTTTTTTGCAGGTTTTGAGTATACAGACTTTAAAGGTCAAAGCCAGATGAAGTCTGTCATTTTGGTCATTTTGTCTGTGTACCATGCAAAATATTGACATGCTCAAACATATGCCAGCTGATTATACAGAATTTGGCAGGTCTTTTAGAGTAAGGCCACCTCCACCTCCTCACGTGACCATCAAGACCAAAGGGCTCGATCGATGAAATTGTTACCTATCATAATCCACGTTTATCTGCATGATCCGTCTATATCCGTGTCCGTTATAACCCAGCTAAAGATGTACAAAAAGATGATGCCGTATCTCAGGCGTAATGCTTTTTAGCTACAAACATTTTTTTTGTCTTTGCAGGTGGTTGACCAGGTATCTCCTGCCACTCTGGAAACAAAGATCTCAAGCAGGGCCCGAATACCATGCATCAGTCACCAAACAATGGCTTAGGATGGAGATGGAGGAGGGGGAGGGGAGGGAATGCACTCAGTGTGAGGTCAGTGGAGATAAAGTTTTGTCGGGGGCTGGGTTGATCCATCAGAGCGCCTGAGGTGCAATGAAGGTGCTCCGAATCCCCGCTGCTTTCCACAATGCTCAACAAACAAAATGCTGATTAGGTCTGTCCTAACAATAGGTGGAATGTTTCTCAATCACAGCTGATAATCTCAACCAATTGTCCTTTGTTTAGTGTTTGTTAGTTT
This sequence comes from Lophius piscatorius, assembly GCA_009660295.1. NCBI lineage: Eukaryota > Metazoa > Chordata > Actinopteri > Lophiiformes > Lophiidae > Lophius > Lophius piscatorius. The sequence continues at coordinate 210,157 of VRLP01000522.1, read as the reverse complement.
AATGAGTAATAAGTAAAAGGATCATTACATCCCAGAGAAAATGCCCCGTTCACATGGCAACGGTTTCACCAAATAAAGTTGTGAAAGAAAAATCCTTGTATACACAGATCCACTAAAACGATTGAAAGTAGATTGATGTGAGTCAAGTACATGGTGGTGTAACTTTTCCAAAGCAACACAGAGATAACCCCACGCATCTGTGTAAAAAATTAGATGGTGCACCATCATTTTTGTTGTAACACTGTCTGAACACACAAAAAAGGGGCTTTGTCCTTGCTGGTTTTACAGGAAACGTATTATGCCAGTATATACAGCCGTAGTAGTTTTAGCATTAAATGATTACACTGATCCCGCTGCCCATTGTTGCTATTGACAAATGTCAATTAACATTTGTTTGATATTTTGACTGATTTGTTAGGACTCGTATCTGGACTCATAGGTGGCTAAGACTCTTATCAGGACTCGTACGTTGCAAGGACTCATATAGATTCGTTAGTGGCTAGCACTCATAAATGGATTTGTAGGTGGCTAAGACTCCTATTTGGAATAGTAGGTGGCTAGGACTCATATATGGACTCGTAAGTGTCTAGGGCTAGGTGGAGAGTATGGCTGGTCTATTTTGAAGAGAGTATTGGAGGTATTCTAGCTACGTTTGACTATAAAGATCGTTAACTTGATAGCTAGCACTGCGCTGACGGATAAGAACTTTTCTTTTTCTCCCTTTTCGTGTAGTTGCTACCAGAAACTTCCTACTTGATGAATACTTATGATTCATTACCCACATGATGAGCCATGTTGCTATGGCAACTCAAACTATCAGCAACCACATCTCACAGTCACAGTTACAGAATAAATTGTGCTGACATCAGCCAATCGGGTCGTGACGCTGTTCCAACTATGTGAAAGCCTGATGATGGACGACCAAAATTTCATGTTACGACATGTCATAAAACGATCAGACTGTATGACGGTCGTCAGGCAGCTGTTGATACGTCTTTGCGCCCCCACATACACTGCACAATAAAGGATGCCCGACAAGCCCAGACAATCATGAGGTTCAACATTGGGCCCAAAAAGGGCTCAAATTCTACAGTAGGTGGGTTTACATTGGACATTCTTGTCCAATCCGAATTAAACCTGTTTACATGACCTGTGATCTTTTCCGATCCCGTGTTTACATGCATCCATCCATCTAATCAGAAACAGTTTTCTGACAAACGCAGATGATCCACATTCCCGTTCATAAGGTGGCGAGAATACTTTGATGAGCTGAGTACCAACCGCAAACAAACGCCCAGAAGTAGAATATGACAAAAAGGGCATGCGCGGAAGTGACTTTCCGTCCATCTAACCCTCCAACAATGTTGTTACAAAGTTACAATGAATAAATCACGCTCCAATGTAGACCATTACTGTTTTGAAGTCCGCATATTTAAAATGGGGCGCTGTGCATGCACCGACAAAACTTAGCCCGAGCATTATGTCACAATGCTGGGCATGTGCAGATACATCTAATCAAGGGAGCTTTCTGAAAGTGTTTACATGCATCGTCTGGCTATTGGAAAGGCTTTCTGATTGGACTGAGACTACCTCCTTTGAAAGGAATGAAATCTCATTGGGAAAGGGCCTTTTCTTTCACAATTCTTTTCGATTAGGCGTCATTTCCGAATATATTCGGAATTAGGATGTCCACGTAAACCACTCTCTTGTATGTCCGACTTAAGATAAGCAGGTTTAGTGACATTTGAAGTATTTACTTCTCTAATCTTTTCCTTATTATTTAACCTTGTTTTGTCAGATTGACTTACATAATTAAGTAAAGTAAATGTGAGGTGTGTTTTTCTCAAGCGTGAGGCTGCATTTTCTATAATGAAATGATCTCCTTCACCCTCCAGGTAATCAATTTCTAACCTTTTCAGTTACAATCTCCTTCCATATTAACATACCTGGCATTTAGTTGTTTGCGGAATTTAGCTCCACAACAGCTGCCAGCACAAACAACATTATCAGCATCTCCTGTGATTAGTTAACCATTTTGAATTTAACCACTGATGTTGATGCGTGTATCTTTGTTTTATTTTGCATGGTGTGTGATGAATCAGGAAAATACATATAATGGTAAATGTTTAACTACCCACATGTGTGGGAAAGATCAACCTCATCGAATAAAACCATACCTGAGACTATTCCTGAAAATCTTTCCAAAATCCACGTGAAAAAAATAGTACATGCATAAAAGTTTGAATAAAATTCAAGGGGCCAATTTCTCTCCATTGATGAATCTCTAATGAATTTCCATAGGTGTTTTAAAACAGACAAAGTCCGTAATATTTATGGGTGTTCCAGAATAGCTGACATGTGTGGCAGGAGTAAAGCTATTATTCCACAGATTTGTGTGAGTTCCCATGTCCTACATTAGTCCTACATGTAACGCTGGATGTGGGAGAGGTAACGGGGAAACAATGATGCCTGGGAGGATTTAATAACAGAAGTTGTGGTTGGTGGAGAATAGCAATAACAATTTCACATGTCCAGATTGGCCTTGATCAACCTTGAAAAGCTAAATCTACACATGTGGAGTGAGTATCAACAATAAATGTGGATGCTAGCAGATATCCTCAAAGGTAGTATGCAAGTTATGTTACCTGAGTGATGAGAGAGGACTAAAAAAAACTACTGCTTGCCCCTTTTACACAGCCAGTTCAAGCAGGACTGTTGAGCCACTGTTACACCTCATTGCTCCGTATAAAATGTACCCAAGCTTAAAGGAGGATCGCTCTGAAGCCGTCTCTGACGGTGTCAAATCCTGTATTAACAAAGTGTACAGTGATGTTGAAATTATCTCTTTGACCTATGACCCGGTCATTTCAATAACAGTGAAAACTGAGAAGAGAAACTATTGAAAATGTCTTCAAACTGGAAGGACATTGGGAGCTCTGATAGCTCCTTACACCCTGCATGGAGCATAAGGAGCTCCTGGCAATAGCCGTAAAAGAGGGCGTTTAAATGACTGAAACAACCCTGTGTTTACCGTTACTCCTCTTTCTTTGGGTATTTAATCTCACCCCAGTTAAGGGCAGCATTATGCCACTTTTTGTTTTGTTTATTGTTAATAAACCATTATGAAAGGGTCATCAATGCAGTGGTATCACACAGTCCCTTTGTTTATATATATTCACGATATACGGATATGGTATCATAGCATTGCTCTTTGTGTGTTCAACCGTTATGTATGTGCTATTAAGCTATTGTCATGTCAATTCATTTCTGTCAGCATTTATCACGGCAGATAATGACAAAGTATTTTGTAATTGGTGTAGTCATGATAGATTAAGAAGGAAAAGGGGATTTTTCAGTAAAGTGAGTGCAGTTCAAATGTGTTTGGTTTCCCCACTAACAAAACAAATACATAGGATTCAGGCATTACTTTCAATGTGAATTCATCATAAGTGTCTTGCCATGAAAAGAAAAGATCTTTTACAGGGATGGAATAGATTGTACAGACATTGAAAATACATTACTTTAAGAGACATGCTTTAAAAAACACAAAGATAATCTCAAAGTTCAATAAGGAACAGTATTTGTTTGTGATGATTTTGTGATGATCTTACATTTATATCCTGTCATCAGAGAAAATAATTGGCTACCTGTTAGCTTTATATTTATTATGAACACATACAACAACCAGCCATATGAGTGTGACCACTGATAATGTAGTTTGTATATAATTGATTATCTTATTACAATGGTACCTGTCTGTTGGTGGGATGTTTAAGCAAAAAGGGAACATATGTCCTCAAAGTTAATGTGCTGGAAGCTGGAAAAATGGACAAATATATGAGGATCTGTGAAACTTTGATAAGGGCCAAATTGTGCTGACTAGATGACTCGGTCAGAGCATCTCCAGAACCAGATGTCTTGTTGGGTGTTCCTGGTCTGCATTGGTTGGTACCTACCAACCTAAGGAAGGGCAGCTGGTGAATCTAATCTCCAGCAGTTCCTTCAAGGTACTTCTAGAGCTGGAACCTCAGTTCCGTGACGTCATCTTCAAGTTGTACAAGTCTAAGTACGTGTCTTGTCTCAAGCTGCTGAATGAAATGAAGGATAACCTCCTGTTGGAAAGTTACCTGTAGCCACACGTTAAAATGAAGTACAGCCTGATCAGGTATATGGGTTGTTGAACGCCAGAGAAGGACTAATGTGTAACAAATTACTGAAAAAGTTCAGGCCAGTTCAAAAAGAAATGTGTCAGAACACACAGTGCATCACTGTGGGAGATGATTTGGCGGCAAATAGGGGACCGACAAAATGTGACACCGGTGATTATAATGTTATGGCTGATAGAGTATAGAAATTAGAAATGATGTAGTAATTTCGGCAACTATAAACATCTAACTAACTACAAACAAACTGTTTGGAGACTTAGCTTTCGAAAATAAAGGTGAATGAGGCTCCTCCCCTTTATCTCCATCATACATATTCACTTCCCCTCAGCCGTTAAAAAATGAGTGAGCCATTAACATCACATTACCTTCAACAATGGCAGACAACTATGTCCAACAAGTGTTCTTTGAAATGCAAATCTAACGACCCTCGCCCACGCAAACAAACATTAGTGCAGTTTTCATCAAAGCTTAAATAGGTTGAGCTCCAGCCGAGAGCAGAGGAGGATCAGATATTTATGAGGTTTTGTTGAGTTTTATCACCAGGGTTCATGTAAATGCTTTTGCCTGAGGGAATAGAACAAGTTAGGTTGATAGCACGAGAAACCATTATCATGTGTGACCCTCATGTGACCCTCGGTTTCACTTGTGTAGTCAGCTTTCCCTTTTCTTTCCAATGGCCGTCCTCTCCTTTTCCTTTCTCTCACCTTATTTTCCACTTAGTAGTGAAACACATGCTCCTCTGACCTTCGGTTGAAAAACATAACAGCTTAAAAGACACACTATATTTATAAAGGTTAGTTCTCATCTATACACAACAGCTTTTAAGAACATACCTACATGTTTGATGGACTTTTAAATTGGTCATGGTGCATTTCAGATATTTCTTTCCAGAGGTTGTGATGTAGTCTATTATAAATCTATTATATAATATAAACGTGTGACTATCCGTACACAAAGCCTGATTTTTATTTAGCAATCCTTTCATTTCCTCTTTCCTGCAGCTTCATCCAGTCACTCTGTGTGAATTAACAGCAGATTAATGATTACATAAGAGTTAAGGATCACGTAAAAATGGAATAATAAAACTAAATAGAATTCCATCAGTCATCCATGCCGTGGTAATTCAATGTAGCTGGAATCCTATAAAGTAAATATGCTGATCTTTCCCTCAGTTCCACCCCTGCAGTGTTCCCTCCAACTGTTTGAACAGCTGGGCTTTCTTTATCACTGCTGTGGACCCACCGCTGATTCTTGGAGGGAGGGTTGAGTGAGGTGAGTGTGTGAAGGTGGGGGGTCCTGGAGTTGGAGGCTCTCGGCAGGAAAAGAGGTCTGGTGTGACTGCTGCTTTGTTTGGCAGAACACAGCTGGAGTTAGAAGACGGTACACCATCAGATTTCCACTAAAGACTCTTCTGATAATTGGGATGCCAGTAGAGCAGATATACCTGGAAGAAAATAGCTACAAAGAGAGAAATATGTAGCAACAGAACTCCTAATGAGATTCCAGGGAAACAAAGCTTTTCCTCTTAAAGCAGAGGATCTACTGAAGTGGTGGGTGTCAGGGGTCTACACTGAAATGAATGGGTTCTCTCCAGATGAGTGTCCCATTCTACCACAAAGGTTTGTATCCTGTCCTTTAAAGAAAAGGTCCTGGATGCACCAGCAGACCGCTGAGAAAACATGGTGGAGGTAATAACAAATGGTTTAAGATTCCTTTGTAGATATCTGCACCCTAGGTTTTAATTTAAACAGCATGCTTTTGCCCCCATCTGCCCCTGAGCTTCTTTATTAGTTGGTCGCCTGGTTAGCTGGATCTTTGCTTGCTTGGTTGATTAGTTAGTCGTTCAGTCAGTCTGCTGGTTAGTTGGTTCATGAACAGAATTTTGGACAACATGTTTTCATCAGACGTGATCTATGAAAGTGATGTCGGGATATTCTGACCTTCTAAATTGGACAATCTGTGTGACATGTACAAATATGTTGCTAGATTTTTTTCTAATGAAGTAAAAAACATGGAACCTATTTGGTTTAGGGTGGGTTTGTTTGTTTCTGAATGTGCAAATCTCCTGCCGAATAATGGGGTTATGCTCATTTTGACGGTGAGCAAAGGTCATAGTGTGCAGTGAACGTGGCTTTGGTAGTCGCAGTATGTGTGATAAAGAAGGAGCAGATTGGCGAGTCTTCCCGCATTTTGCATAAAGATGTATTCATTCAACACTGTCCTCTCCATCAGGACCGCGTAGAAAAAAAACACATTCAGTTCTCATAGTCCCCACATGATAACTCCATACCCTCCCTTTATCTATACGGTGTAGCTTAGTGTGTTGGCTCTGTATGTTTAAACTACCATCAACAGGCGTCATACTGAGATCTAACTAAAGTCTGAAACTAAGAATCAGGCCCATTAAAAATCTGTTATTTACCTTTCATGTCTCAGGTAACATCTAATACCAGGTTATTCACCCTGAACGTCCTCAAGGAGAGACTAACAGAAGATATCATGGTGCTAGATTTTTTTCTTCTCCTCACGCAGCATTCGGAACATTTTTAACTTTATTTATGCTGAGACAAACCATCTTGATTTAAGTATTACCCCTTAACTTGGTGTCTTCAGTAAAGATGAAGCACTGGGACCCTTGCTGTCAGAATCCCTGTCAACCACTTCTCAGCGATACTTCCGACATGTGAGGTAGTTGCACTTGGCCTGCTGAGTATGTCTACTCATGTTTGGCGTATCAACATGTGCAACACGCTCGCACACTAATTAAGTCAATCACCAGAGTCCACTGTGAAGTAAATGTCACTGAGGGAAAGTGCAAAAGGTTGATTGGGAAGTTAAATTGGATATTGAACCGGCTTTTCTGCATTTCGGTCAGTGTGCCTGCATGCGGCCGGGTTATTATTGGATAAAAAGCACAACAGTCCAACAAGTGGGGAAAATGGGTTACAGATACACTGCAGCTTCACCTCAGGGTGAAAGATAATTACAATCAATTCTAACCTCCAGTTGAAGTGCTTTATGCTCTAACCTTGAATCCAACGTGAAAATCTATCCATCATGTCTTGCTAATAACTTCCATGTTAAAATATATTTTTTATATATATATATGTTAAAATTGGTGCATTGAGATAGTCACATTTAGGATTTCAAAAAGGTTCTAAGCAGAAAGTGAATGCACTCTGGTTCGTTTCCAGGCAGTGTGGGTGCATCTGTGTTTATCGAGGGGGTCTGAAATTACAGAGAGAAATGACAAATGTTGACAAATCAGGCCATCAGTCAGGGCCACCACACTCCACGCCAAAGTCAGTTGTCCCATTAATTATATGAGGCCGGCATCCCAACCGAACTCCACACACTGCCTCATTTATCCCCACTGACCAGTTCACACAGCAGACATTTTGATTGGGCTCTGAGACTTGTAATTGGCTGCGGCCACACAACGCAGACTTTAACACAGGCCACTTTGGAGCCTCTCGTCAAGCCACCCGTCAATATCAGCCTCACACAGGCTGAGCCCCGACAACTCGTGCGCTGTTCTGACGTTGAAATGCTCCCCTGTTGGGCAGGACATGAATATGGTTCGACACCTGGAGTGAGCCTGAACACAGCACGGCCCTACATAGACCGTAAAAAACAACAACAACAAACAGTTAAATACCAGAAAGACAATAAAATAAAGGTAAAATGTCATACTTAAATTAAAAAAACAATGTATTTACTGATTTTTCATTCAGATTTTCGGGGGGGGAAAACGGATGTTTCACAGATTTTACATGGTAATAAACAATAATTCTTATAAGTCTTCCTTCTTACATGATGGCTGATCCTGTCCTATGCTATGGGTGAGGAACTCCCAGACGTCATGCTATCTCCCCAATTTCAAAAACATTTCATATGATTTTTTTTTTCTTTTTTAATTAGCTGCCACCCGCTACAAGCTGCTTTTACGTCTTCCCACTGTGACCACTCCATATAATACCTCGTCAAAATGGTACACCCCCACTCCTGCATTTCCACCTTGCATTTATAAAGGTGTGTGATTCACATCTGTTACTATCTCTGCTGCCATCTCAGACGTGGAACAACTTAAAAACAACCACACCTCCTTTACATATGCAGTAAAAATGTGGCAAATCATTCACATACCCATCTTCCTCAGGATGGATTTGAACCCAGAACCTTGTTGCCATCAGGCAGCAGTTCCAACCACCACACCGTGTGCTGCCCGCTTTTGTTAATTATGCGTGTTGGCTCTGTAATGAACTATTTCACCGCACATGCAGTGCATACATTAAAATACTTTCAAACCATGTAGTTTGTTCAAAAACGCTGTATCTGAGGACCTTGTCCTGCCTTGCAGTGTCTTCTTGTTTAGGATAATTATGATATTTATATTAAATGAAAAACAAAATAGACTTATATTCCAATTACAAGATTTTGAAGCTGAAGGTGCACAGTAATATAAAAGTGCTAAACTATGAGATATAACTTTATATGTTGCTTTTGGTTTGTACTGTATGTAATTTGTTATTATTGGCATTTTCATTTGTGCAAACAATAAAAAACAGAAAAGGAGTTCAGAATTTTTCTTTAACAGTGTCTCATCTCTGCATGATGGGTGGTTTGGTTTATTTTGAATAAATGGGCAGTCTTCCAACTCATTAAACTAATGGAGTCTTATAGAAGAAAAAGCATGTCATTACAAAAAATTAATGGAAGTTTGTAAATCAACAATAAAAGGGGGGAAAGGGAAACAAATCAATCAATCAAAAACAAAAAGCAGTTGCAAAATCCTTGCTGACAAAAAATAGGTCTGCCCAGAATTCCCAAAGGTCTCATTGGAGACATTACTCAACAAGATTTTTCCCTGGAACTCCTCCGTGAAGACTACCTGGCAGTAGACTGTATAAATAAAATTAGCCTAGAATAAACAGAAGAAAAGCGAGTTGCTGCATATATTAATTGTCTTTTATTAGTTGCCAGATATGCTCCACCAGCTTGTTGATAGCTTGAGCTGTGTTCTTTGGTGGGCAGGGTTAATCAAATGTTTTTCACTGACAACAACTTCCTGCTGCGGCTGTAAAAAAGAGGTTGATGTGACCTGAGAGACCGAAACAGTAAAGATGTGGACTATAAAAGCAAAACAATAAGATAAGAGATGCTGAAACGCCCCGTAAAGCTGAGGGGAAACTGCGGAGATGTTTTACGAGTTTGTTACTACAAGTGATCCCTTTCATGTTAAACACAATAATTTTATCCATTTTTAACGTGAATATAAAATCACTACAAAGCGTGCATAAGAGACCCGTCCTCCACAGCGTAAATCTGATATTTGTCTCACCTCCTACATATTCTCACCACTCAGCAATATTAATCATGCAACATTTGAGGAGAAACATTAGAGATGACAGTCACAGTGGAGTTTAATCGCAGAACTACTTGAGCTGCTGAAAAAGATCATGGTGTGTGATTTAAGTTCAGTTTGTTACATTATTTCAATTAAATGATCATTAAACTTTGGTTTAGCACAGAGAAGATCGGTTGCGTGGGTGAAAGTCCCGTTTGACCCATTCATCTACCCGTTGCTCCGGACATGGATTTTGTCATTCTTTGCATGAACTTCTCATGCCTAAACCAAGCAAAACTTCAGATAACCTTACACACATGCATTTCTTTATTCTAATTGATTTGATTCAGATTGAAGATCTTGGGCAAAATGTTTTCATCAGACGTGATCTATGAAGGTGATGTCTTGATATTCTGACCTTTTTAATTGGACAATCTGTGTGACATGCACAAATATGTTCCTTCATTCCATTGCATTTCCTACTGCTTATCCAGTGTTGGGTCGTAGTGGCAACAGGTTAAGAAGGGTCTTCAAGGTGTCCCTCTCCCCAGAAACACTCTCCAGCTCATCTTAGGGGACCCAAAAGCGTTCCCTGGCCAGAAGAGATGTGTAATACCTCCAGTGAGACCCCGTGGTCTTTTCCCTGTTGTGGATGCCTGGAAAACCTAGAAAAGAGAGTCATCCTAAACAAATACACAAACCACCTCTCCTGGCACCTTTTAATGAGATGGAACAGTTCCCCCCATTACTCCCTCCAACATTTTTGATCCTTGATGATCTGGTAACAGCTGTCTTCTTTAGTTTATATGTTTTTAGAGAAGAATTGTGATTGCTGGCTGCCCCGGTGAAAAAACGTAAATCTGTCACTTGTTTAAAGTGGACATACTTTGCCTTTTGTTCAGTGTCATTAAAAACTATTTTTCAGAATCAGAAGTGTGACTTGAGAAAAGTTAATAATATCGACTGTAAAAAAGATTTATTCAAATGTTTAAACTTGTAATATTGTGTAATAAATCTGAGGCTTTTCCAAAGTGAAAAAATAAATATATGTAACGAAGTGACAAAAAAAATTGTTTATTGCACTTATAACAATAATTCTTTAATTTTGTCTCAATGCATTTTTTTGGCTTGAGTTTTAAGTAAAATTATGACGGATAGTGGATTAAAATTTCTTTTAAATGATTAATCTAACATGAGAGAAACAATGAAATCAGGTATAAAAATGTTGACCAATTGTTTTTCTATAATGTGCCTTTTTAATGTGAAGTTTATGGAATAGAAAAAACTATTAAGCCATAACAGTTTGCTGAACTTTTAAAGCTAGCTTAGCACATTTACCTGAGTTTGGTTACCATTACCTAATATTACATTTATTAGTGAGGCCGTTTTGTGTGGTAAACTTACCAGAAATACTAACGTTAGCCTCAACATCATCCAAAATAATGAAATATTTAAAAGCAAGATTTGCTATGGTTTGGCTAAACTAAATATTTTTTTTTTCGTCCCTCCATTACTTTGTCCATTGCTTCATAAATAGGCATGTTGATGCGATCCGCTACACTTGTTTTGTGGGATCTAGCTTTGTTAACAGTTCTAACTCTTATGTTTTCCAGCAGCTTCTGATTTGCTCAACAGTATTTCCAAGCTTCACTGTTTTTTTCTTGAACATAACTTCTTGTTTCTCTTCCATCCAGGGAGAGTATTTACTCAAAACAAACCTCTGCTGTGGTCCAGTTATGCCCCCATTTGCATGCGCAGAAAGAGTGCAGCCAGAACATAATCAGCTCCATCGTTTATAACGGATAGTTCTACTTTTCATCACTTTGTAAATAAGCATATTCTGCCGCTCCGCAAAGAAATTCAAATTCAAATGGGATTTCATGCGAATGCTCACTGATTGTTCAATTTTATTTATATCGAGCATATTTATTCATATCATATAAGCTCTGACATCCTGACACAGTATCCTTTAGCAGTTTAGCACACTTTAACATAAGACTCGCCCGGAAAACACAGATTAGAGCATCTTTAACGTGAATTAATAGCATCAACTGACAAAGACAAGAGTTCCACCCACAGAAAATAATGATACATCAAGAAAAAATATATTCTAGGTCACCATGTTATGTTTCGTGCAGCATTCATGAATGAATATAAGGCTTCAAACTAAAACTTTGCTTTTCTGCTGCTTTAAATGAAAAAAATAGTCTTTGGAAACACATGCACACACAGATATACCTTCCCTGCCATTCCATCCTTTTACTGTATGTTTTTACTGGCAGAGAGCGGTACCTGGAGCTAGGCATGCTGGGTAGGCATTTTTCAGAACCGTTACTATTCTGAGTATAATGTCTGGCCCACAGCCACGTGCAGCATTAGCGGCCCGGAGAGCTCACTGCCAGCATCTGTCTGCGCCCTGTACTGCAGAGGTTCTGGCACAGTGACTCGACTGATGGACCGACCTGCAGCTCCAGGAACGTCCAGGCGATCCTCCAAAGCGTCTGAGGTTGGGGGTGCAGTCAGGGGCACGGGAGATGTTTCACAGCCAGAAAAACATCTATCATCCAGGCGCCGCTGTGACCAAACAAATCAGTGTCGGCTAGAAAATATGATTTCAGCAGGAGAGGAATGTGAGAGCAGAGGCGTGCTGCAGAAAGAAGAAGTGCTGTCGGTGGTGGGAACCATTCTAGGGGCACTCAGGATATTCAGGGAACAAAAAAAGGGGGGGGGGGGGGGCAAGTAGAGTAACCTGGAAGAAAGTGAAAATATCTAAAACTACTTTAAGACTTTTTGGCACCCACTTCAAAAAGAAGTCAGATTTTCTCCTTGGGCTCTAGATTAAACGACTTGTCAAGCAGGAGGGAGGTGTTTTTGCTTTCTGTTGCTGGTTACCAGTGTGAGGCCTCAGCAGTGAAGACCATGAGGAAGCAATCAGCCCGACGATGAGTGGGTCTGTTGGGACGGTGCAACCGTCCCCCCTCCGCTCTCCCAAAATCCTGTAGGAGTCTGCAGGGATCTAATCAATCACTACAAGCAGGCAAAAGACCCCAACATGCCCCGAATTCCAGCTAAGTTTGTGTTTTTGTTTGCTTCTTCCCTGCTGAGGAGTCAGCACACAGAGGGGAAGAAAAACATCAGAACTAAGTTATTATCAGTAGAGTCCATCAACCGAATTTAACAAAGCACTTCTTCAGCAGGTTACAAGATTTTGGTTGTAGAATCTTTCGGTCAGTTGAAATCTCATCAAAAGTCTTTATTGCAGAAGTAAACGTATTCCTCCAATAAAAGCATAAAGTATTTATTATGCATTTCAAGAGTGTATCATTGAATCCCCTTTATGTGCACCCTGCTCCCTAATTAGGCTATGCAATCAATCATCGGCCTAACGGTCAGGTTCTTTCTGGCACAATCCAATTTATTGACAGCTTTTAATTAAAAAAAGATTGAAGACAGGAGAAAATGGAGCAGCAGCAACGGCTGCACTTAGTTTATTCATAAAATATCGAAAAGCTGTGGGAACCATGTTAAATATTAGAATATTACTACACAAGACCAAACAATCAGTTTATTGAAATCAGGCCTGTAGATGTTGTGCTAGTAGGGCAAATGCCAACAAATGCATTGTCTATAGTGATGTAAAAGAAAGGAAGTAACATCAAAAGTTTCATAACCAACCATTCATCCAACCAACTAAACAACCTATCGAACAGCCAACCAACTAACCAATTAGTCATCCAATAGACCATACCACCAATCAACCAACCACTTAGATATGTAACCAACCGTCCAACCCACGTGCCAACAACTCAACTGACCATCAACCAACAAACCATCCAATCAATTAACCAACCAGCAAGCCATCTTATTAAATGACCATTCAACCAACTAAACAACAAGTTAACAAACCAATTAGATATCCAACCAACCAATCCACCAACCAATTCACCAACTGGCTATCCAACCAACCAGCCAACAAACCAGCTACACAACGTATCGACCAACCATTTAACCGATTAGACATCTAATCAACCAAACTACTAGCCGACCAACCAGTCAACCAACACACCAGCCCACCCATCAATCAACCAACCAATTAGTCTTCCAACCAGCAGTCCAAGCCGACAGCCAACAAATCAACTGATCATCAACCCACAAACCATCCAATCAATTAACCAGCCAGCCAGTCGATTAAAAAATCTGTAACAAACCAGCCAGCCAATAAACTAAATGACCAACCAACCAGCCATTCAACCAACTAAACAACCAACCAACTAACCAATAATAATAATAATAATACATTTCATTTATAATGCACTTTACATTTGGATCAAATCTCACAGTGCTAAGACATCCAAATAGCCAACGAACAAATCAGCTGACCAATCAACCACGTAGTGAATTAAACATGCAACCAATCGTCCAAAGTAGCAGCCAATCAACCAATCAGTGAACTAACCAACCAGCCAATCAAACAACCAACTAGCCACAGGACACTTAACCGTAAATAAACTTAACATTCTTGTGACAAGTAAAAATCATTGTAGTAAATCAAAATGAGAAATATAACCTGTTATAACACCTGTTACCAGGTTAGTAAGTGGTGTTCTTTGAATGACCCCCATGACTAAAGCAATGCATGCGCGTCTCTCTTTAATACCTCAAGCTATTCGCCCTTTTTCAATACAAAGGCTTTGCCTGCCTACCTGAACACAGGAAGAATCTCACACCTTCAAGCAGATGTTACAGGGGCAGTAAACCAGTCACAGCTGTCAAAACAACAATAGAATTGTTTATCACTAATCACCCCCCATTGTAAGTGCCAAAAAACAAAACATCAAAACCATTCATTCTGTTTAAGTCTGTGCCTGGTCCTAATGGATGATGCATTAGTAGATGTTGATTGGAAAAGGATCCAAATGAGGAGTGAATACATTATTGATAGGATGAACTTTTTTGTTGACGTATTGTGTAGCATTTTTGGTAAGCGTAACATATAAACTGACTTATTGAAATCTTTTTTATTATTCAGATATTGTCAAGATAAGTCTGACTTTCACCCACGTATCAACAAATGAAAGAGCTTGTGTCCTCACCTGCAAGAGTAAGTGTGAACGGATGGTGAAGGCATGACCTCTGTCAACAGGAAACGCTGCCTGAGGGGAGGCTGATGCATCTGCACGGACATGAATATCCCATGAAGGGCCTTTTAATGTGGAAAATAAGAGGAGGAGACACATTTTAAATTTCAAATGTGAAAACATTAGTTGGCTTTTAAGTCTAGAAGGTTAATTAATGCCTCTGCTAGGGATTTTACTTCTAAGGAGACTGAGGTTGTTCTGTGTCCTTCAGCAAGGTGAAGTTTGGCCTTCTGTCCAATTAGCACTTTTTATTCATGATGTAAACACAGATTCCTCGTGTAAGGGGGAAAAAAGTAATCATCCAATTATTCTGTTATGAGACGTAGCAAAAACTCCATGCAGCAGCCACATTGTGGTCAACACAACATGTCTAACGGGTTTGGGATGTTCTTAACTAATATACATCTTACTGATGAATTTAATTAACCGTTGCACCAAACAAGCCTGTGACAAACATTACTGACTTTGTCAGTCATTTCTTTTCCCAGAGCAAAATAATCTTACAAACTACGCCGACCAGTTTCACTAAATTTAAAACATCTTTTAACCTAAATAAGTAGTTCTGCTTTTAAATACTTTGCCTTTTCTTCTTGTTTCATTGTTTGTTAATTTCATGGAGGCATGGTTCTTAATGAATTTCTGAAGGGTGGTCATCTTTTCTGGAATAAATCTGGAAAACTGTCACTTGAAAAAATAATTCAGGGGATTTATTGCCACCATTTCATTAAAGGCATGATTGGCAGCAATTCTCAAAGGTTTTTCTTTTGCATAAAAAAAAATGCAAAGGCAAAAACCTGAAAATAATCCTTCTGCTCAAGGATATGAAAAACGATTAAAAACGCTGTTCTGTTTTATTATATTATTATTATTTCCATTTGTCATTAATAATTATTCATGTTGCAGTGTTTTCTGGTCTACGAGAAATACATTTCTTCCACCTTTATACTGTATTTGTGGTTTAACAACAATAAATGTTGAAGTCGAATGAAGAATGAAGCCTCGGCGGAGTAACTTTTCCACCATGAATCACACAATGTGATATTATATTATCGCGTAAATAGCCTTTGAGTGTCACGTCCTAAATTGTGGCATAACCAATAACCAACTTTATATTTTGAGGATTCACCTGCTACTAAGGCTGATGGAATATGTTACAATATTCCAGCTAGGCATTTTAAGCAGTGTATAATATATAATTCCACCTGAAAAGAAACGGCATGAACACTGTTACTGAAAAAATCTAGTTGAAGCAAATTATGTTTGAATGCATGTCAACGTAAAATATTGAGCTCATAATTGGAGAAAAGTAAGCAACTGAAAATATTGTGTTCATGCTACCCATTATTAAGTAAGTGATAATTAAACATGTCTTGTCTTTTCCATC
The DNA here is from genome assembly GCA_009660295.1 of Lophius piscatorius. Lineage (NCBI taxonomy): Eukaryota > Metazoa > Chordata > Actinopteri > Lophiiformes > Lophiidae > Lophius > Lophius piscatorius. Next base: position 194,122 of record VRLP01000522.1, on the reverse strand, counting down.
TTGAATGAGGCTGTGATGATAAGCAGTTGGACCCTTTGATATTTTGACTACTACAGATAAGTCCCGTACTAGAGGGGGCTCCGTAGATATCCCTTATACATTTTCGTTAAATTGCTCCTGGCTGGTGCAAACACTGAGCGACGCAGAGGCAGCAGCGGACTACATTTCCCAGAATGCCATTGGTCCCTCCCCCGCATACCTCTGGTGTGCGCTCACGCTGAGCTCTGGGGATCCTGCACAAGTTGCCCCGACAGCAGCACCGATACCCACGGCAGAAAAGTTTCTCCGCAGGAATGGACAAGTTTCCGAGGAACGCTTTCCTCTTACATTTCACATCCACGGTCTTCAAAACATCACGGGATTGGATATAAGGATCTACTGTGAACGTTAACTTCACCCGATTTTGGAATTTGGCAGTGATTTCTCGCTGTGTGGATTGGTTACGCTTCATCTGAAGTCTTCTGAAGAGGGGTGTTCTCTGTGCGTGGCCAGAGAAAATGTGGTCCTCTACGCAGCCTCGCAGTTTTGCGAGGTTTGCCGTGGTTTTCCTGGTGTTTTTAGGACTACAGCGTGGGTTTGGAGCAAGCTCGAGGACTTGTCCCCCTCCCTGCGCGTGTTCTGGGGAGCTTTTGGACTGCAGTCGACTGAAAAGAGCCAAAATTCCAGACCGGATCCCGGAGTGGGTAGTTCAACTGTGAGTCCAGTTAAAGAATATTGTAACTATCTTGGATGATTAGTTTTTCTAACTTTATTGTTATTGTTAAAAAAAACTTCATAAGGTTTGTGCAACGTGCGTTGGTTAATTGTTTTCTTCTCCTATAATAAGATAATCTAGTTAACCAGAAGAAAGCTTTTCAACTGTGCTTTAATTTGATTTTTTGATTTTTATTTTAGTGCAGGTGATGAATACTTTGCAAGCTTTCAGCAAATTTTCTTTTAGCCTCATCTGAAGTTTCAGGATTGCAAATATAAGGTGTTTCTCATGAAGAAAAATCTTGTCTTTAATCAGATTTGCCACCTGAACTTAATCATTAATCCCTTTAAGCGCCTCCAAAGGTGTTATTTAAATGTATTAGTCCTTACAGCTGCATTCCAAGCGTCTGGGCTCCTGCAGAGAAGCATCAGCATGCTTTCAAGGTGTTTTTACACATCAATATGCTTTTGTCAGTCCCTCCAATCCTCTTAGTTGAAGTGTAAATAAATAAGAAGTCCTCCCACTGCCTGGAGGTGGTGGTGTTTTAAAATCAACCTTTGTGGCAGTCACTGAAGAGTTGTAGATGGAGTTACAGTGGTGCCAGCACTAGCCATTATAGCAGTAACAACAACATCATATCATCAGGTTTCCCGTGGCGCCTATAATTCAATTCAGGAGAAACATAGTGTTAATGGTTTGACAGCATTCGCTTTTTCTTTGCAGTGATTGGTTGGTGTTGGTTCAGTGTTCGGGTTTCAGCTTCACGGGCCTTCAGAGCCACAAAAGCATAAATCAGACGTCTGTGTGCAGCCTTGGACCGTTTCCTAATACCTCCATTACTCTCCTTTTTCTAAGGGGCTCCATAAATTGAGAAGAGTCTGAGCTCGGCCTAAAGCCTGTTGGTGTTGAACTACCAAAAACAACTTTTAAGTGGCAGGATGCTCCCCTCACCAGATTCTGACTTTATCATCCTAAGTTAAACTGCAGTACTTGATTTTTATTGTGCTGTGTTAGTGCTTGATTCACTGCCTGGTCAGAGCAGTTTAGTTTTTCTCCTTCTAGAATGTGCTGCTCTGGAAAGTTGACATTGCCAGAGAAAACAGACCCAGCCTGAGCCTCATAACCAGTGTGGGCCTTCCAAAGAAAATGAAAAAAAAAAAAAGTTCCACATGGGGGGAAAAATTTTTTTTTCACTCTGGCATGCTAATTTACGAGTGGTTCTCCAGCACATCTTAAACCCCTTAAACCACCCGACCCTTTGTTTTCCAGCACCCCATTATTTCTGCTGAATTAGCAAACCCAGAGCCAGCGATGGTACTGATTAAGGAGGAGTGTGTAGGATTAGTTTGAAGTCACAGATGGAAAAGGGGGATGGAGAAAGTAAAAACGGGAAGAAGAGAAGTAGGATAAGCCTTGTGTAGCTGGGTGGCTTTTGGGGGAAAATTTGCTCAGATTGAATTTAAACATCCACAGTTTAAGAGTGAAAGTTTCAAATCCACAGTGAAAGCCTTGCATTCAAAGTTTTTGAGTGAAAACTGTTTGTTGTTTGAATTTAAAGTTTTAATGCATCAATGCTCAGAATCCCTTGAATTTGACTTGAGGAATTTAGTTTTCATCATCATCTTAACACCAATGACTTCCATCACTTTATAAAACTATATGTACCCCTTAATGTGGCACAAGTAAAAAAAAAAAAAAAATCTGTGTGAATACAAAAACAGCTTATTTTGAAATTCAATTTGAGTCAGTTTAATGTGTGGTCCAATTTCAGATAAATAGCTGATTCATGGTCCGCCCAGATGAATAATGACTCATGGTAAAATGAAATATCTAAAGTTGAGCGAAGCTTACAATCTGTCATTGAACAAAAGACTCTGTGTTTATCACCCTCCAGAGGAAAGTGTTAGGCAGACTGTCACTTCTAGCAATCACTTTTCAGTTGGAATAGCATGAATTGTCTGAAAATCTGACATTTTTTGTTGTTGGTGGGGGAGGTGACTCGGCGTTCTCATCTCATGGCTCTTACCAGACATTTGGAGGTCATAAACTTTCACATTAGAATCCTCCAGGTCAAATTATACATGTCAGCCATAATCGCATCCGTAATGGAGCAAGAAATCATAAATGAACAATGAGATGTAATCTGAACACTGGCTAATAGCGAGCTTAAATAAAGGAGGCGGATAGCCAATGCTAATTATTTGATAGCTTTAGCTAAAACTCTCCTCGCTAACATTCAAGAGCTTAACTACTTTATAGTAAGTACAAATAATGCAGAGTTACCAGACAGGAAGTACAAGAGCAGGCAAATAATAACAGGAATCTTCAGGTATTTGTCATAACTTATGTAGATGTACTGGTAAATGATCTACTTGGGTAACTTTCTAGTAAAAAGGGAATCCTAAAGCCCTGTCCTCACGCTGTATTAGCATAAAGAGCAAAATATTCAAGCATTTCTTTATTCTTTAAAGAGAAAGGGAACTTTGTGAGTCATGGAATGGCGTGAAACACAGCCACTTTTTGTGTTAGAATAAAAACATAGATCTCTGAAGGAGTGTTTAAACTCTGGCCTTTTAAAGCTAATTGCCAAGGAAAAAAAGCCAAAAGTAGAAGAGAAACTTGATATCATCACCAGATCCAGCTGTGCACATTTCTACTATAGTTGAGTATTTTCCTGACTACTTTATCAAGCTAGTTAGCTAATGGCTATAACATAGTAAGGATTTTAATGAGTAAACTTACAAAACAGAGTGACTTAAGAAAATCAGAAATGTCCCTATTATTTATTATTGTTTATATTTGTAGGTGGATCAAAGTTCTCTGTTTTGTATTACGTTGTATTATTTGGCGTATTCTGTGTTCACAGCAAATAAAAATACTCACTTTACATATGTAAAAGAATACTCGTGATTAGGTGATAGCTGGAGTCAAGCAAAAGCCTTTTTCAAAACCTAACTGCTAGTCCAACCTCCTTGCTGACACGTTCAATCTTCTTTTTTTTTCCCCCTGGTGACAGTAGGTGTACAAAGTTATGACGTACAGCTACTTCAGGTTTGTCTTTCATTTCCGCATTACAATCATAATGACTTGGAGAATCTTGTGGCTTTCTGGTACGAATTCCCGTCTTTAAAAACTCCCTTTGCGTTGGGTGTGAACACACCATCATTTGTGAAGTACAGAGGCTCATAGCTTTGTCTTTCCATACAAAGGTGTCCTATGCCTCTTAGAAACAAATGAGAGCTTAATTTGAAATGTGCTGCAGTGTCTCATTATCATTATCTGTTCTTGTAGCAAGTGGCTCATTTATTCACTTTTCAGTCTTTGATAAGAAAGTCATGCCGTACATTTTCACCAGATCGACTGAAGCCTGTACGCAGCGCTGTGCGTTATCTTGCTCCGCTCAGAGTCTGCTTTGTGAGGGAAGTGGAAGTGTCAGAGCTACTTAGGTTTTATCTTGGGAGTATGATAGCACATCATTCCCATATGGCCCCTAGCAATGGAACTACAACAACAACAACAACAACACACAGCTCCATGCTTGGAAAGAAAAGGAGGAGGATGGGGGGGGTTTTGGCTTCTGAGGGGCGAGTAAAACTCTGGTTGAGTGGTTCATGAAAGTCATGAACAAAAACAGACCCTAGAAAATCCAACAAGGGTATTTCAGATGTTTGAAAGGCGTCCCTCTCGATTTTCCCGGCATTGTGAATACATTTCCAGTTGATGGGTTCTTCCCCTCCTCCCCAAAGTTCCTTGATGGATTCCAGATGAGGGAGGTAAGGAGGGGGAGGAGGGGTACAAAAAAAGTTTCTGGCACCACGGTGTTGATCGTGCACTGCAGCATCAATAACTCCACCACTTTATGGCGCACGAGGCGAGGCTCCCCTCGCCAGATTCCTTAAGCTGGATTTCAGGCTCCTTTTCCAAACAGGCAGCAAAAACAAAAGTCTCATCCCCAGTGAACATCAGCCAGGTCTGCTTGAGTTGAATCCAACACCGGCTCTGTCGAGTTTTTCGTCAGGCCCAGATCCAAGAGTCTCAGACGAAATTAAGACATAAACCAGAGTTGGTGGAGCGCACTGCTTGAAAAACTACAATAGGCCTGAATCTACCTATGCAGCCTTGCGAAACGCGAGAAGATTACCGATAGAAAAAGAAAACTTTGGCACACTCTGGTTTCTTAAGAGGAAATGCTCTTAAATGTGTGAAGTGCTACAGAGAACACCTTTATTGGGACTTTTGACAGGGACTGCCTATCAACAACATTTGTCCATGACAAAGAGGAATCAACCCCGACGTCAGACCAGACTTATCGAGTATAGTTTAAAGAAAAAACTAGCATAACTCTGTCTATCGGACGGCTCATGTTCTTAAGTTTCCTGTGCTGTGCCAGCTTTGATGGGATCATGGCGGCTCTATCAGTTAGATGACCTGTGAATACTTCTGATAGATGGTGAAGAATATCTGGGCAGGGTGAAGCCAGAGGAAACTCTGGTGGAGGCCTGTAGATGTCCTGATGTGTAAGTTGGTCATCCAACCTGGGCATAGTGGTGAAAAACCGATGAAACCATCTAGTAGCTGATTCTCTTGACTTTTCCCTCAGGATCACAGAGAGTCTCAGAGTTTTATCTGGTAGAGAGACTGGTTACAGGAAGATGCAAAGAAGTTCCATAAGACTAAGACTAACAACGATTTCACACCATGCTTCGTTAGCGGTTCTACTTTTCAGGCTTTTAATATGATCCGGACTAATTTCTGCTACAAGAGCAATGATACACAAAAATACTGAAACTTTAAGTTTATTTTCTGAGGGGATAATGGAAACGATATCAAACCCACATTGTCTACAAGCCAATTAATCATCAGGTATGGGGAGACGTAGTCATGCAATGTGGTGACGACAAGATATGAAGCTTTTCAGGAAGCTATGTCCTGAAAAGTTCTTTAGTGCGCTTCTGAACCAAATTCTGAACATTGGTTCGGACTTTCAGTCGTCAAAGTGCTTTAAAACGACATCTTTAAAAATGACTGGCAATATTAACTCAAACTCGAATGTGCGCTTATATTAAAGTGAAAATATGAATTGTATTAAACAGCATGAAAGAATCGTGATCAAGACTCCCAACATTTTATTAGTGGGTTTCCAGCTCCTCTTTTTAGCAGAAACAGAATTTCTCCCTTCAGTAACCTACCAGCCTCTCAGCAGAGGTCTGGATATGAAGTAGTTTACTCTGGCATCGACTGTCTTTTAAAGAACAAAATGAAAAACCAACAAGAGTGCTTTAACCAGCAAGCCTTTTTCTGGATGAGAGGACGTTTTGTTTGGGAACTTTTGAAGTTGCTTTCACATGTGACTAAAGCAGCGGATGATTTCTGAAACAGCATTCAGTTTGTCTCTCCTGTTGGTGACAGTATGTCGGTATGAATTCATCGTATTCTCACAGTTTAATTATAGTGACTTCTCCTTGATCCATTTCCTCTCTTTACAGTGTTACGGCACAATAGCAGAGAATTCTCATGTAATTATGTTCGCTGTGTAGACCCAAATGGAAGACTGCAGCTGCTGAGAAACGCAGTCCATGTTGTGTACTTTTTCCATAATTTTGTTTTTATCTCCTTTCCTCCACAGGGACCTGAGCCATAACAAATTGCAGGTACTTGACGGCACTTTGTTTTTCAAACTACAACATCTGAGCGAAATGTAAGTACGCCTCGTGTTCTCACCACTCTCTCCAGTAAACACACATCATTTTCAAACGCCCTCTGTCCCTGTCCTGACTGTGACAAACTCTCCTTTCGGACCGTTTGTTTTTCTTCCCCCACAGAAAGCTGAACCACAATGAACTGGAGGAAGTACCTGATTTGGGCCCCTATGCGTCAAATATCACAACTCTCATTCTGTAAGTAAAACTTTTTAAAAAAAAGAAAGAAGCTATAAGTACCTCCCCCCACACACACACACACCCCTGCCTCGTCAGGAGATTGATCCTCTGTCAGAGTTGCCATTGCTGGTTGAAGTATTGAGCTGGGAACTTTTCCTCCCCTCCTCCCTCCCTCCAGAGAGCAAACTCTTTGGCTGAGCCCGTTCCCAGACGGGCCAGTTTGAGACATGGCTCCCAGCCCCAGACGGGTCACATGGTCTTAGACAAATGCCATCAGCCGGAATGGAAATGTTTTGTCTGGTGGCTCATGCTACACTTGGTGTATTTTTCTTGTGATTCTTGAAAGACATTCATCATTTTATTTTTACACTCATCTGGATGTGGAGTACCTGTTTCTGTGTGGCCTTTTTAGTGACTCAGGAATGCATGGTGGTTAATATGGATACGGGACAGTGTCTCTGAGTTCCCAAAAATGTAATTCTGACTCAATCTCTCACCTTCGATGAGTCAATTTTTCCATAAATTTGTCTGTAAATGAACAATCTCTTTAAATACTCGGCCGATGGCGTGAAACGGATAAAGGCAGCGGAAAAGCCTTTAACTTGTCACACTTCCTCCCGTGCAGAATTAAAGCAGACGACCTCTTGTTGTGCAATACATTCTTTCCGAGGAACACCAGAAATTCACGTGTGAAACCCCAACGATTTTATATGCTTTCTGCGGCATGTCTCAGAACCCACTGATGTGAAGTTATTTGGGAAGAATGTATTTGGCTCCCAGCTTGATAAGACGTATTCCTCATCAAGCCCTGACACGATGCAGCACCTCTTCCCGGGGCAGCTGCAGGGTGTTCAGCCATCAGCCGCCGACAATTTGTTTGCACGTTTAGTGCAGGAGTGTCACCTCCAGCTATGAGTTTCAAGTGGAGGGAAAGTGGGCGGGGCTTTTTCTTGCCTAAGGGACGTTTTTAACACCTTATCCGTCATTTCTCACTGCAGTATTTGAGGCTCCCGGTTTTTCTATTTGCACATAATTCATCGTGAATTTGAATATACATCAAAAAATTTCATTTTAAATTGCACATATACACAGCACCTGGCATTGGTTGCAATGTTCCTCAAATGGTTAGAAAGAGGTCAGGGGTTTATCTGCCACAATTGTAGTGTTCGCTATCCAAGTACCCTGGAGCAACCTCTCGGATGAAAATGTTCCCGCAATGATTCACTTAAAAAAAACTCCAGACTTTCTCCAACCCTTTTTTTTTTTTTTTTTTTTTTTTCATGTAATCTGACATTCATTTTGGTTTGGTTTGCCCTAAGTCACGTCCCCCGTCAACTCTGCCGTAACACACTGCAGATAAATTCCACAGGGGAGAACTTTTAATTACAAAATAACACAAGAAAAAAAAAACTGAGACGGTTTTATCTTTTTTAAGATAAGAATAAAATAAAGCTGAAATGGTTTGTCTCAAAAAGATAAAAGGTTTATAAGTACAAATATGTCCTTTTACAGCCAATTCAAAAGTACACTAGCAACCCAATTTTATGAGTTTGGCAAAGTTGCTAACATATTCTACCGCTTTTACTGTTCCACATTTCGTGGATAGTTTGTAATCAATTGCTAATTAAATGATATGGCTTAAATATTATTATACCGTCTCGGTAATGTCAGGTACACAAAAACATGTAGTAACATTTAGCCAACATTACCCAGCACTACGTACTAGACAGACCTAAACAAGTAAAACTTCCTACACAAGTTTGGACTTTCGGACTTTCGGTTTGATGGGGGCCAAAATTTCCGGTTTCAAACCTCCCTTGGACCGAGGTCTGGATCAAACAGCTGGACTTTGGTCTGACAAAATAGAGGTGATGTAAGTCCTGATCGAACCAACCACAGCCCGGATCATTATCTGTGTGAAAACCTTTGTTGGATGATTCAAACTTTGAGACCATTACAGGAAGTTACAGCAGACCACCTTCACTAATAAACAGAAGAATGAGAAAAATAAACAGCAGAGGGAAGATTAGTGTGATATGTGTGGACCGTCCTGACCTAATGTTCATGTTTTTAATCATGGCATGGGAACACTTTATTTTGTTTTTGGTCCTGGATCTGTATATTGGTCCAGGAATTGTTTTGAATGATTTTTTTTCTCCCTTTTGATAAATTGAGAAAAGTTCCACATTGTGGCTTCAAGGTTCAAATGCTCTCATTCTTCAGAAGTAAAAAAAAAATTCACTTCAGCGATTTAAAGGGAGGCAGTGAAGAATCTAAATGGAATTTAAAATATGAGCCATTATCCAAAAAGCACAGGAACTAACTGTTAGAAATAGAGTTGTTCCATATTATAGGTGTGTATTTTAGGGTGGAAGAATCTTAATCCAGGTGTGTTACTAGTCAGAGGTATGGGTTCTCAGAAAGGTCCTGTTTTACTACGCGATGAAAAGGACAGAAAGTATAGCAACGAGGGTCACCATATTTTATTCTAATTCATATGAGTTATTTACCTGAATTTCCAGAATGTTAACTTTTTAATAGCTAGAAGGTAGTGAAAGATCATACTTATAGTTTGGATTGATCATTCAAGATGGCTGGAATGATCAATGAAGGATTGAAAGGGTTTTCTTTGCCTATCTTGCCTTAATATAGAGATTAAAGTGGAATTTAGTCGTAAGCATGTTTATTTCCATCCATCCGTAAGTATTTCAATGTCCCACAAGCTTTCCGTTTGACATCAGGAACTTTATGCAATTTTGGAAACATGATTTTTAGGTGAGTCTGAAGGTTGATCGTCTCCCTATTAAATATCCAGAACTTGAACATAGGCCACCAAAGAAGTGGAGGATATGCCTGATACTGACGCATTTGGTGTCCAACTTTTTTAAAGATGTTGGAGGGACTTTTCACCTTCAGATGATTTGTTTTTTAAAGTTCACTCTTCGTCATTACTGTCTGAGGTAAAGTAGTGTCATCTGTTCAGATGTCACAGTAAGGAGAAAAAAAGCTGAATCGAGGACAGTAAGACTTAAGTTTACTCGGAACAAAGCGAAAAACATCTTTTTTGCATTTAAAGTACTGTGTATCAAAACTCCAGAACCGTGGTCACGAGCTTCTTTGATTCTTAATAATTTTAAATCAAAGAAACTCTTTAATGTGTCAAACCCAAAACAGACATTGCATGGTGAATCTATTAAAGTGTTGTCAGCTTCGGAGTCAGGGGCCTAGCTTATTTTAAATGAGTCAAAACAAAGAAGAAGAAGAAGAAGAAGAGAAAAAAAAGAGCACACGGAGAAGACCAAAATGAATTTCACACTTTCCCTCTCGGTGCATGTGTAAGGTAGCGTAGTGTGATTTTTCCAGATTTTTTCCACCTCCTTCAGTTTCTGCGAGCTGGGAGGATAGTAAAGAGAAAAAGACCTCAGGGTATCAAATACCACTTATTCAAACAGCCAGTCAGACATAGCGGCTGCTCTCACCGACTTCTTTGACCTCGCAGCTCTGAGTAAAAACAAACAGCAATAACCCTGCAGCTGGTAGTAATTGAGTCGTGATCATCTTAATTAATTGAACAATTTCCCTGGAATTTATGGAGGGGGTAAAACCCACCACCACTAAATCCCACTGCCTGTGTTGAGGGGGGGTTAAACAAATGACTCGGGGATTCCAGGTCTGATAAGGTGTATTAGGACGTAAACCTCTTGGTATGTCTAGGGAAATGGGAACCTTGTTAGAAATGGGAACTGCCAAACAACAACAACAGCAACTTTAGCAATAATTCTAACATTTGAATAATACACACAGAATGGAGATTCAACCAGCGATAGGAAAAGTGTCATTTACTTTGAAGAATCACTTTTTACTTATCCCCCTTTTGGAAAACACAAAACACAAACCTATTCAGTTTCAGTGATGTCTAGCATAAAAAAGCCCCAATTTTTGAGAAGCGGAGCAGAAAAAACGAACCCCAAAACGTCTTTGAATAGTGTGGTGTGAGCAAGAAGAGGTACAATAGGTAAAGCTGATAGAAATAACGGTTTCACCAGTGGAGATGTACATTTTATTGACAGAAGAGGGAAACAAAACATGAGTCAGTTTGATTGACAGGTGATCTGGAGGAGCTGCAATGAGGGACAGTCATGACAGCTCAGTTATAGACAAAATACATTTTAAATAGTTAGAATGCAAAGTGTTTGCATTAACTTGGAAAATGTGCGAAATTTTATATTTTTTAACTTTACATGAATGTTTTGAAACATGACAGTATGACGCTGTCCTGGTCCTTCAGTCCACATGTCAATGCAAGCCCTGCTACTACACATTCTACCGCGTTAGGACGGTCAGCCGTTTGAGTGAAATATGTGCAGAGTTTAATATGGAGCCCATGCAAGCCCTGGTTTTTATTACAGGCGCCACTGCAAAGAGAGGGAGTCATCAGATGGCTTCTCAAAACTGTGTTCTTTTTCCAATAGGAAATACCACACACACACACAAAGGCACCGCCGCACACATGCAAGTAAACACAACCAAAGAGACAGTTTTAGAAGCAACTTTCCATTTAAAGAGCTGCTCCCATGAGAAGAAATATTCGCTTACTCACATATCAGCCACCATAACATAGTTTGGTAGAGAAGACAAGAAAGACTTCACTACTCCTCAAGTTTACTGGCATATGTGCTTTCTGTAAAATCTGTGTCACATTAGTATAATAAGGGCTTCAGCCACACTCATATTACTCATATGTCAGGAATTCATAGCTTGGAGAGTTCGCAGAGTCTTGAAATGTGCAAAAAAAAGATTTTGTTAACATTCCCACTTTTGAAGTTGAGCAAAAAGAAAAGATTGCTCTATGGACTTTTTATGTGTGATTAACCCATTATGTGGTTTTCATGTCATCGGCATTGATTGAACCTCTTATCTGCTGCTTGACTCGGTTTAATCAGCACACATTTGATCGATACTCAAGATACCTAAGGCTGTGATTGACGCGGTGTCGGCCTTCCATCGACTTCCACTAACAGCAGCAAAACCTTGCAACCACAGTTGTAATGACTCTATAATCATGTTATCTAGTGGCAAAGTGGATGAACAAATTTGAAGTGTGTGTATGATTAAAGAGTGCTTTGCCAGGCTTGTATGCATGTTGAGGAGACGGAGGCGTTCTCCATGAGCGGCGGCTCAGATGGTGAGATGAGGCATAGAAATGTGTACAGCATGTCTGCACGATTGTTCGGCCATACCCACACAGTGTTCATGATGCGTAATAACCAGTAAGATCTTGCAAGAGCTGTTGGGATAATGGAGTAAATTAATTCACCAGCTTTCTAATAACCCCCTCCAGCAGTCAAACTTCAGGGTCCATCTCTTCACCCCCCCACCCCCGCCGAGAAACTCGAAAGACTGGTTCTTTCCCACCAGGCTGCCCTCCTTCTCTCAGCAACCAGTCAGGGGGACATGAAAACTGAGACACAGGTGGTGTGCAGCACTTTTGTTTAGCACCAGAGGTCTGTGGTGCGTGGAAAACCCACTGCAAATCTCCAAACAATGGACCTCCCTTTGACGGTTTTATTGCAGAGGCAGCTATGTGAGCTCCATGGGAGGCTTTTTGTTACTTCAAGCCAAACACAGTCATTAGTTATGCGTTTTGAATTTGTGATGTTTAGACTCTTAAGATTGAGTCCTGTCAGTTTTACTTACCAATAATCACACATTGGGTTGTAAGAGCGGTACAATCCGCTGTCAGCAGGGGTGTTCCAGAGGAGGGAGCACAATGGGGCACATCCTGCAGAGAGCTGACTTTGCTCTTGAGACAGACAGAAGTTAGAAGGCTCCTGCCTAAACCTGAATAAAACAAGGGGGAAGCCACAAGTCTAGGTTAATGGTGTATTATCAGTGTGAAGTGATTCTTTCATTTTGGCCTTTGACCGTCCTGTGCATTACTTGTTTGCGGGCCAGTTTGAATTCCCACTAGTCTATGTAGCAATAACCATATAATCCAGCAATGGCTTGATCCAACTGAAAGTGATAACAGTTCATCCCAAAAAGATGAATCGGCTAGAATGATTGTTTTATTTGTATGTTGCATTGAGTATTGTCTCAACTAAAGGCTTGTCCATGGAGCTTTTCATCTTTACTCGGCGCTCCTTTTCTGGGGGTTTTTGAGTACCTCTTTTTCGGAGAGCTTATAGATATAGATGAGACGGTGTAGAACACAGGGGTATCTGTGGGGGCAGTGAAAACATGCTTCAAGCAAGACACGACAAATGTTTGCGGATGTAGAAAGTAGAAAAAGTAGAGAAGTAGAAGTAGAAAAATGAAAGCTAAATCTTAAACAGCCATGTTATGACCTGTTGTGACATCAGACTGCCGCCAAGTAAATCTGCTGCTTTAACACTTATTAATTATCACATTACCTCCAACATTGTAGTATTTTTTTTGTTGTTGTTGTTGACTCTCCTTTGCCGTCTTGAGGATGTGTTCATGTCAACAGTAAAGACTCAGGAAAGCAGGGTGTGCAAAAACACCCTTTGAACTAGATATATTTATTTTTGCACTCAGATGGCGATGACCAAATTATTCGGATGGCCGAATGAGACGTAACTCTGTTCACCAATAAACAGCCAGAAGTTTGTGAATCTGAATGTCTTTCATCAATTATTTCTGCTTGTACATGGACTTTCAGATTATGTCTTGTTCCAACAGATATGATATCCGCCTGTTTGTACATCCAACAATTATTTACATTCCCATTCAATCTGCTTACAATTTTCTTTGTCTATCACTTTTTTTTTAGTACATAAAATGCCATAAATTGATTAAAACTGCCAATTTATAGTTCGCTCAAACCCCAAGATGATGTATTTAGTATTTTCTTTCATGAAAATTAATCAAATGATGAATTATTTATCAAAAGGAGATTGATTAATTCATTAATACCCCTCTCTTGTGAAACATTCCCTCCTGCTGTGGGCCAGTTGAGTGACAGATTCCGATAGTTACCGATTCACGACACTGCATCCCAGATTAAACCTACATTATAAAACGGCCCTCACTTATTTTTTTGAGATTTGCTGGAAAAATGAAACGGGGAAAGCTAACAGCCCCCTCGTCAGTAAGGTGCAGCTGGAGGGGGGCTGCAACCATCTCAATGAATGCTGAAAACCAGGCCTGTAGTCTGGTACATATGAGGGAATTCCTGCCCCCTCCCCTCCCTCTCTCCCTGCTGCCGAGGCTCATGCACAAAGAGGGCACTGTACAGCCTCTGTTTATAACCAAGCAGTCCCTGCACTGCAATTTAAGAGGCGTGCAGCTCAGGAAATTGTTGGCCTCTGCTGAGGCATGCTTTCACTGAGGGAATGGTATTCATCAGCTAAGTAATTGGCAGGTTACTTTTTTTTTAAATACCTTGTTGGTAATTACCTTATAAACCAAATAACAGATCAATAAACCTACCTTGGATCAGGTGTGAATTGCAGAAACATTGATCACAGTGAACAATTTGTTGCCGTTTTTTGAAATATACATGCAACATCAGCAAAAAAAAGAAAGAAGCTATGACAGCATATCATGTTGGGTGGCAAGTTTTACCCTTGCGTGCCTGTGAGACTTTCTTAATCCTGCAGGCTAATTGGGCGACCCGACTGTTTGCATATAAGGAAACATGAACCTGGCGTGTGCCGCTAGTCTAATGCTCCATATTTTTGTCATTTATTGGTGTGGTGCTGTCTGTATTTTCAGAGCAAACAACAGGATCACCAGGATCTCAGTGGAGCAGCTCAGGCCCTTCCTCGCACTGGAAACGCTCGACCTCAGCAACAACAACATTGTAGATATAAAGGCCAACTCCTTCCCAGCTCTGCCTCTGAAGAACCTGTGAGTTTTACCACTTCTGTAAGAGCTTGATTGTGCATTTAACATTTGCTATAAATTGGAATATATTAGCGGCTCTTCATTCAGAAATGACAGAAATCTATGATGCATCAGTCTGAGTAAGGCGTGCATTAGCCTTCTATTTAATGGTTATTGTCATGTGCTCACATTCTGGAGCGTCTGTTCGGAACTAACCCCTTTTTTTGCTGTTGTTTTCCATCAACTGCTTATGTTATTATTTTTAATAAAGGTTGTTCTCAATTCGTTCACAGCTTCCTAAACAACAATCGAATCTCCTTGCTGGAGACTGGCTGCTTCACCAACCTCTCTAGCAGTCTGCAGGTTCTACGGCTGAACCGCAACCGCCTGTCCACCATCCCAGCCAAGATATTCCAGCTGCCCAACCTCCAGCATCTGTAAGCTTCTAAATTTCACAATCACACAGCTTCAAATGTGTCGATTCAAGATGTGTCTTAAGATTTTTTTTCTATGTAAGTTAAGGTATGAGTGTAGTGTACATAGCTTTGTGAGGTGGAAATGGAGCATCCCAAGACTACCTGAAGGGAAAACGATTATTTCTCCTGCTCTTTTTCCTTGATTGATGGTAATGATTTCATTTTCGGTACCTTCTGCATGAGCTTTGGGACAGCGGACAGAGGACCCCTTTACACAGAGCCCAAAAAATGCTGCAATGAAGACCCCTCTTTAAGGCAGCTTTTTTTGTTTACACAAACTACCGGTGTGTGCTTTTCAATACCGATCTGGGTTAAACCACTGGCAAAATGTTCAAATTTGTTACTACTCGAATTGCTCGAATCGGCAATTTTGCCATCTGTTTGTTAATAGAACAGAGGGACTGAAATGAGGCGTGGTCCTTGTCTTTTTTTTTACGATTTATTCAAAGTGTGAAAGGTTGCAAGAACATGCTGCATATAAGCTCTTTGAAACACGTGGAACGTTAAAAAAAAAGATGGCATTGAAGATCCCAAAAGGATGTCATGAGCACATAACATTAACGCTGTTTCAGGCTGGCTGACAGTCTATTGGGGTAGATTTAGATATTTTTGGAGTTTAGGAAACGTGCATATTGTTTAGTTTGATGTTTTCACAGAAAAATACTATTTTCAAGGACTCCATGTTGTGTAATAGTATAATGTGTGGCACTTAATGCTAAATCAACATTGAGGTAAGAGGCACAGTGCCCAGGTTACTCAGTTTGGAAAGAATTCTGTGTTTTGTATCAACATCTTGATAATTACTAAGACTTTGCAGACATTCCATGGAAATAATTTTCCCCTGGCTACATCTTAGTTTGGATGTTTGTGTTTTCCTTCTTTGTCATCTGACGCTTATTACTCTGTGTGCTTCAGCGAGCTGAGCAGGAATCGGGTTCGCAGGGTGGAGGGTCTGACATTCCACGGTCTGCATGCTCTTCGCCACTTGAAGATGCAGAGAAATGGCCTGAGCCGTCTGATGGACGGAGCATTCTGGGGCCTCAGCAACATGGAAGTCCTGTAAGCGAATTTACACGGGATCAGGTTCTGTTCTTCCACCATGACGTAAATGCAGCACAAGGTCTCATTGTGTGAGTGTGTGTGGGCCTGCAGGCAGCTGGACTACAACAACCTGACGGAGGTGAGCAAAGGCTGGCTCTACGGCCTGCTGACTCTGCAGCAGCTCCACCTCAGCCACAACGCCATCAGCAGGATCCGACCCGACGCATGGGAGTTCTGCCAAAAGCTCAGCGAGTTGTGAGTCCACCTTCTTCTTTTTTTCCTCCCTGCCTTCATGTTAGTCCCTCCTCCCTTTCCATTCACACTCTGAACTTCCAACACTTCTCTTTGTCACCCTCTCCTTTCTCTCGCCTGCCCCACGGACACACAAAGCAGTGTCAATTTTATAATATACACTCCTCTGCACCGTCTCTGTGCTGCTGTCAAGCTCCGGAATACCCGCTTAATTTCCCCCTGGAATTCCGGTATTAGTTATTTGTTTGTGCAAACTACATTACCCAAAAACTGTAGGGATTTCAGGGATGGGATGGTTCAAGACGATTTTAGCAATGCATATGAGAAATGATGAACTACAGCCTTTATTCACAAAAAGTGAATACATTTTTTTTATTTTTCACTCCGTTTCTTTTTCTCATGTTGTTGTTTTTATTGATCATCATACAGAAACCTCTCCTCCAACCATCTGTCCCGTCTGGAGGAATCAAGCTTCGTGGGCCTCAGCCTGCTGGACGGACTGCACATCGGAAACAACCACGTGAGCTTCATTGCTGACGGAGCTTTTCGAGGCCTCTCCAACCTACATGTTCTGTGAGTCCAATTTAAAACCTGACTTAACTTGTCTGTTTTCTGAGAAAAAAATGATCACAGCGTTTTCAGCCAAGAATATGCAATGATTGCCAAGATAGACATCAAACTTAAGGCTCTATTCAAAATGGCCAACGGCTCTTAAGTCTGTGTTGTTTTTCTTTGTCTTTATTAATCTATCTCTAGATTTCTTCCCTCTCTCTTATTTTGGTCGTCTTCTTTGGAGCCATGGATGCACTGTCCATGAATCTTATCTTTTGCCTATTCTGAAAATTCCCATCCAGGGAGTCAAGATCTCCATCAGACATGCATTGAAATTATTCTTGTGGACTTCATTTGAAATAATAAGAATTACACCGGTGGTGGAAAGAACCGGTAAAATATTGTGCTTTATCCAGAGATAAGTGTGTTCTAAAGAGCGAGATTTTGGTTCAAAAGAGCAACTCCAATTTAGATTTTATCATAGCCACGGTTACAGGTTTGCCAGTTTAACTTAATCTGTGATAACTATTATAAAAAAAAAAATTTTAAAAAAAATGAAGAAAGTTTGAGGGAACTTTCAGACTCTCAGAAACAGCTAAAGATTGTAAGGTCCTAAAAAACCACGGAAGGTTGTTTTTACTTTTCAGTTCTTTTTAAAATAAAAAATGGTGGTAAAACATGTGAATTAATAAGCTTTAGGTGGATTTCTTTCAATGTTTTAGAGGTTTGCCATTTCAACCTTTTTCCCGTTTTGTGCTAAGTAAAGCTAATCCTAAATAAAGAATAATATTTTAAAAACACATAAGAAACCATCATCGTATAAACTGTCAAAATGCAGTTCTTGTAAAAGCTGAGAACATGGCCCACGTCACCTATGGCTATGATGTTTAAGGCGTTATAGCTTAGCATAGAAAGAAACACAAAAATAAGGGTGACTATCTTGTTTGCATGCCGGCACATAGTCTTTTTCTGTAATGTTGGCCGTGCACACCTAATACAGAATTTTCTTCAGTTTTTGCAGATTCCTGTGCACTAGGATAGTTTTAGCAAACTCATTGTGGTGCAAACAGTGGCTTGAAGTTCAAAGTCGAGAGCGGCAGCGATCTTAAGTCACAAAGACAAGCTGGAATAAGCATTATTCCTGATAAATCAAACCTTTCCTCTGTAGGTAGCACTTTGTCTGGTTTACCTTGTATAACATTAAATGTATGTACAAGTCTCTAAAAACAAAAAGTGGGTACTTCTGTTCTGATGTCACGCCCTTCCCTCTTTAGAGCCACCTCCAGCATCAATCCTCCGCCTGAGTGGAAATATCCTGCCTGATTTGTTTTGGGGATCTTAATTAGATTACTGTGTTGAGGTCTCTACACACAGATTTTTTTTTTAAAACAACCTCCAACAGGCATAACCCCGACCTCAACCACCCGCCCCTCACCCAACCACCCACCCCTCCCCTCTTTCCCACAGCCTCCGTAACATCTCCCCTAGTTGGCTTTTCTTAACTGGAACCAAATGTGAGCGGTGCTGCTGAGGTCACCATAGGGCAGGTGTGCAGGCTAGGTGGACATGGATTCCTTTAGGGCTTCAAACCGCCCACCCCCTCCCATGCACATATACACACACTGTTACTCAATCAACCATAACCAGATATACCGAGGAGGAAAATAACTGTTTAAGCATAAGCAGCTCAGGGATCAAAGTCAATGATCCCTGAGCTCCTGGGTCAATTTTTCCTGGAAACTCTTTCAGTGATGTTCAAACTCTAAAGCAGCATATTTATTTGTTGTTGTTTTTTTTTCTCCGGTTGGCTCAGTTTTCATTTGAAAATAAAAGGAGAGCTTCACAATACTAAGCACATGATTTTAATGTAGCTCTTTATCTCAGCAAAATTAAAGTTCACATGTGCTTTTCCCTGAAGGTCTAACCGTTAGTTTCTTCAGTTTGCTTCTTTTTATATTTTTATATCAATTTGGTCACATTATAGATGTTATGTTGCTGTTGTTATATGTGTTGTTATATGTTATATGCTCAAGATTCCATGTACACGATTTATCCGTCTGTCACAAGTCTCAGGTCTAGTTCAGTCACATGTGGTGCCCCTCATCAGGAGCATTCACTGTCGAAAGGATGAAAAGAAAAACAAATAGTATGAGAAACAAAATAAATCAACGTTATATAATAGATAAATGAAAAAAACTTATTTAAGTAGGGAGTGATTGATCTTAATATCACAGACTTTTGGATGCATAATTCAATGGAATGCAGATTGTATTTATCCCCTCGAACAAAGTTTAAAAGCAGCACATTTTGTATCACGGTGTAAAACATATTTTTCATTACAACACTGTAAAGGATCTTCAGACTTTTAAAAGAGCCACAAATGCCAGGAAGTGACTTCCTGTCAGGCACGAAGCCGCTTTGGATACAAAAGTTTCAAGGCTCAAACATTTCCCCCTCTCACACGGAACGTAAAGCGGCATGAAATTCTTATTAACATCACAACTGCGGTTGTTTTCTGGGTGTGTTTCTGTTTTTGTTTTTTTTTACAATGTGCTCTGTCTCTGTTTGTGAAGGGATCTCCAAAAGAATGAAATCTCCTGGACCATTGAAGACATGAATGGGCCTTTCTCTGCGTTGGACAAGTTGAAAATGCTGTGAGTTCCCCATCGGCCTGACATGTTTCACTTTGGACTGCCTGATTCAGCAAATCAAGGACTCAATGAAGCCAGCGAGCTAAAGTGAGAATTGAAAATGATCGGGTTGTTTGTCCTTTTCCCAGATTTCTGCAGGGGAACCAGATCCGCTCAGTGACCAAGAAGTCTTTCTCTGGGCTTGAGGCTCTGCAGCACCTGTGAGTTGGCCTCGTCTTTCACTGATTGTTTCCAAAAGTCTGAGCCGTAAACTAAGCAGGATGAATCACCTGCAGACAAAGGGACTGTTTGTTAGGACTGTGCACCTAAACTCTCTTCTCCCATTCCCCTGTTTGATGTGGAATCGAGGAAAAACTCTGCCATTAGTATCTTTACACGGGTGCCAGATGAGATCGATCACCACGGCGAGTGGAGGGAACACTCAGCGTGTTCAACAGCTGCATTTGATTCTAATTAGAGTTTTTTCCCATCCGTTGCCAGAGCTCAAAGCCGCCCTGAGTCGGGCCTCTCTTGATTAACACAGCAAACTGCTGCTCTGAGTTTTATTGTTCTGGAGCCCAGACCCTTTTCTTTCCTGCGATTGAAGTTTTTCGCAGCCTCCATGCTGCACGGCTGATGTTGGCAAGAGAACCTGCCAGGTCTCTGTGAAGACCCTGCCAGCCCTAATTTCTTTTCTCTTCCCTCCACAGAGATCTGAGTAATAACGCCATCATGTCCGTCCAAGCCAACGCCTTCTCTCAGATGAAGAATCTGCAGGAATTGTAAGTGTGATCTTTTTCAGGACAGCTTTAGTTAGATTTTCAGTGTTGATGTTGGACGGACCGCCAGGTAAAACTTATTACGCTCTCGGCAACAAAGCTTGCTTACTTAACGGTTAATAACAGGTTCATATCTCCCCTTTCTCCGTTCACCCGAGGATTTGCTTCCAGTAAAAAGCTTTGCAAGGGAATTTTCTTTTTTAACTTTCTAATGCACATTCCACACATGTTGGAAAGATTAAGTTTCAAGCTTTTCTTGTTTGCTACATCGAGTATTGTAACGCACGTTGAACGAAATCTTCTCCGCTGGCAGACATCTGAACACCTCCAGCCTGCTGTGCGACTGCCAGCTGAAGTGGCTTCCCGTCTGGGTGGCGGAGCAAACCTTCCTGCCCTTCGTCAATGCCAGCTGCGCCCACCCGCAGATGCTGAAGGGCAGGAGCATGTTCGCCGTCAGCCAGGAGGAGTTTGTGTGCGGTGAGTGATGCATTCACTTGGTCTAGCACCTTAAAAGACACACACACACACACACACACACACACACACAGTGTCATGCCTTAGGAGCAGCCATGACAGGTTTTCCATTAACTGACTGACCCAGATTGTTCGGTATTTCCCTTCCTGACTCCTAGACAAACTAATTAGAACCATGAAGGGACCATTATGTAAATGTATTAAGTTAACAGATTCTTTGGTTACATTCAGAGTAATATCTCGGTTGTTCAGCTTTTTCCCCTCTTTTTTATTCTGGCTACATACTACAGGATAAAACGCATGATCTAATACCAAATTAGGTCGCACCAACAGTCGGCGGGGCGTGGCCTGATCCCAGGCTTACCTCCAATGACTATTTGTCCAAATGATTCTCAATTGTGTGGTGTCAATCCGATTATCTCGAATCCTAAATATCAGACACGTTTGAGCACACTGGGAAGCGTCATAATCGGATGTTGCGTACTGTCCTCCATTTTTGTTTTTCTTCTGAAGTCATGTTTGGTCACCTGAGTTTCTTGTGAGGTCTCGTTTTCTGTAGATCATCACCTCAAGCAGCATGTGTGCTGAATCATCTAGTGTGTGTGTTTGGAAGATAGTAATGTTAAAAATGAGTTGAAACTGTCCTTATGTCTGGTCTCCTACGTTTTTAAAATCGGTTAAGATTTGAAAATCCTCTAGTGTGTAGTCATTCATTAGTCTTTGTTAGATTATTCAGACACGCAGATATTGTTTAATAGCTGTTTGAATGTCTCCCTTTTGTTTTCTTTCCAGATGACTTCCCAAAGCCTCAAATCACAGTGCAGCCGGAGACTCAGTCAGCCCTCAAGGGCGGCAATGTAACGTTCATCTGCTCGGCGGCCAGCTCCAGCGATTCGCCCATGACCTTCGCCTGGAAGAAAGATAACGAAGTCCTGGATGATGCCGAAATCCATAACCAGGCCCACCTGCGTGTTCAGGCAGGTGTTGGAGGCGAGACGGAGGTGACCGAGTATACTACCACTCTGCAGCTACGTTATGTGCAGTTTTCCAGTGAGGGAAAGTACCAGTGCGTTATCTCCAACCACTTTGGATCATCTTATTCCACCAAGGCCAGGCTCACTGTCAACAGTAAGTTTGAGATGGGGGAAACCATTGTATGTGGCTCTTCAGGTTTAAGTGATGCAAACTTCAGGTCATTTTCTCCTCCTCCTCCTCCAGTGCTCCCTTCCTTCACCAAGATGCCAATGGACCTGAGTATCCGTGCCGGGGCAACAGCTAGGCTGGAGTGTGCCGCCGTGGGCCACCCTTCCCCACAGATCGCATGGCAGAAAGACGGAGGTACTGACTTCCCTGCTGCTCGTGAGCGCCGTATGCACGTCATGCCGGAGGACGATGTGTTTTTCATAGTGGACGTCAAGACAGAGGACATAGGCGTTTATAGCTGCACGGCTCAGAACACAGCCGGAGCCATTTCTGCAAATGCTACTCTAACTGTTCTAGGTGAGACTTGACACTGTAAGAAATTCCCACACAATGTTCAGACCAGAATTTGATTCTGAAAGGGTTGTAGGATAAATCCCTCTTACATTGTTGTCACGTTAACCTATTCTACTACTGTGACCCTTCTTACAGAAACGCCCTCCTTCTTGCGGCCCCTCATGGACCGCACCGTTGCCAAGGGTGAAACTGCTGTCCTTCAGTGCATAGCCGGTGGCAGCCCTCCCCCGAGGCTCAACTGGACCAAAGACGACAGCCCGCTGGTGGTGACCGAGCGTCACTTCTTCGCCGCAGCTAACCAACTTCTCATCATCGTTGATGCTGCAGAGGCCGACGCAGGGATGTACACATGCGAAATGTCCAACGCACTCGGGACAGAGAGGGGTAACGTCAGGCTGGCAGTCGTTCCAAACCCCAACTGTGACTCCGGAGTGCAAGGCGGCGTGGGAGTTGGCATGGTGGGCGGGGCAGGATCCGATGATGATGGGTGGACCACAGTTGGAATTGTCATCATAGCAGTGGTGTGCTGCGTGGTGGGCACGTCTCTGGTTTGGGTGGTTATTATCTACCACACCCGGCGGCGCAACGAGGACTGCAGCGTCACAAACACAGGTTAGTCACGACGGCTTCCTGTTATTGGCATTTTAGTCTATTGTGGTAAACATTGCAAATGACGCAGAACCTCTAAGTACCTGCTTTACTTTTGCTCTAATAATAAAAATGTAAAATGTTTGATATAATTTGATGTCCCGCTGCTTCCTTCAGATGAGACAAACCTGCCGGCCGACATTCCCAGCTACCTCTCCTCCCAGGGCACACTTGCTGAACGTCAGGACGGCTACATTCCATCAGAAAGCGGGAGCCACCAGTATATGGCTTCGTCGATTACTGGCTTCTACCTGCAGCCCAAAGACATGAACGGTAAAATTCCTGCCCTGGATAGTTTATCCTAAAATAGAATCCTTCCCTACCATAATGTTTTTTATTGAAAGATACTGGTTCTTCCCCCGCACAGGTCTCTGTCAGCTCGATACAGGAAGCGAGGCAGACATGGAGGCAGCCATCGACCCTCTGCTGTGCCATTATCAAGGTCCAATGAGCTCACTGCTTCGCCGAGACAACATATACTCCACTGATCCATCAGAAGTCTTCACAGGTTCGTGCAAAATACCAAATTCTCAATTAATTATCCATCACCTTCTTCTTTCCCTTTATGTTCATTCTTACATAGAACTCATAATCTCCATCTTTGTTTACCTTCAGGCTGTTCCATCGATCAAAGGCCCGTCTGCATTGACTCCTACGGCAGCCTGACCAGCTCTAAAAGGAGGGACTACATCCTGTCTGAACATTTCGACCTCTGCTCCTCCACCGTCCTGATGCAGCTGCCAAATGCCGGCCTCCATCATGGCCCCTCCCACCAGCAGTGTGACCGCCGACCATCCACTGAGGAGGTGGACATCAACGAGTACGGGAGGCCTCATGATTGTCTTTCCCCTTGCAACACCTTCATGGGTAGGTCTAACGCCGTCTATTATTTGAATCTCTGTTGGGTTTGTCTGTGTGTTGCGCTGACTTCTCACAATTATCTTTCTCAGGAACATTTGGGAAAGTCCCCTGGAGGCCTCATAAGGACTTTAACTCAGGCTTCGGCCCGCCATCGGTAACACATAATGGAATAACTCTGCACGAGAACCCTTACGCCGCTGCGGACGCCGAGTGGGACCAGGAGGAGAACAGCGTCAGCAAGGAGTCATTGTCAGAGCAGAGCTGCGGTGTTTACGAACAGCCGTTTGACAGCAGCAGGACTGAACCCATCCCACAGCGCAGAACAAGCACCTAGTTGAGTGACTCTTGTTTTTCATGAAGAGGGCGACCAAAAATGATGAACATTTCTACCTCACTGAATGGACACTTTTGCAATAAAGGACTCCTCAAATGTGCAACAAGTGAATGTAAAGGGCTTCATGATGTTCCTGGAGAAAATTCAAAAGGAGCGTATAAGCAGCTTCAGTTAAATAATATAGATGATTATATGCATTTTTATATAAAGTTTATTATATTTTGTAAATTGTATATAAACAGATTCCATTATTTTTGCTTACCTTTTGTGTATGAGTATTTTGCAGGCCTGCCCAGTCAATTATTCCAGCTTTGAATGAATCAGTGTTTTGCACAGCTGTAAACAATAAAAACAACTTGATGTTTGCTGCTACATTCACCTCGATGCTACGAGTCCTCACTGTTTTTACTGCTGTTACCATTCCGGACACGTATTAGAGATTAAGAAAATAAGGTGCTGGCAATGGGTGTTACACACTAGCCGTTTAGAGCAGAACCACAGACCGCCAAGGCCTCCGGTCTATCATCAGTCAGCCCCCCCACCTAGACAGAGACAGCATGGTTAAAACTCCTTTTTTTTCTTAATCACAGACTGCTTCCATGTAGGCCTCAGTATAATTTAAAATAGCAGTTAATTGACTTTCAGAGGGAGTATTTGGTAATGATTTCATCTTTTTTTTTATTGTCCTAAAAATTAGCTCAATGTCCTAAAAATAACTTTTAGCACATGATCTTACTGATCCAATGCCCCACAATTAATAAAACTAGTTTTGTGAATACAACCAATAAAAGTCATTTCATTATTACTACCAAGTCTTATTTGAGTTTTTGCACTATAGCCAAATAATAAACAAAATAAAAAAATTTGTAACACTGCTACAATTCTAATTTAACTATTAGATTCAAGTTTGTTTTATTTTAGCATTTTAACACCTATGCCCATGTCCACAGGTTTAATTTTTTTATGTTTTCTGTCTGAAATAATCTTCTACAGGCATGATAAATAGAATATTTAGATAGATACATAGATAAAAAAAAAAAAATAATGAAGAAAATGTAGAAAGAAATCAAATTTTAGTATAAGGATAATTACTTCTGCAGTAGTTGCAACATGTCACGCTCACATTCATGCATACTGCATCACTGTGGAAGGAAGCAGAGTAGGGAGCCTATGCAAACAGGAAGGTAGATGTGAACCCTGAACCACTGAGAGGTGTCCGTGCTTACCTCCACGCCACCGTCCTGCCACATCAAGATCACTCCAACTGGACCAACTTTTGCATCGTGATTTTAGGAGAAAAATCCTCCAGTTGTGTGTGATGTGTGTGATCTCCTACAACAACGCATGCATGAGGTGTGCCACGGCATTCGCTTAGTTCAAAAAATAATAATACAATAAATTACTTACAGGGGTTCAAGAGGGTTCAACAAGTTCTTTTGAATTCCCTTTAAGACCATTATACATTCATTTAAGACCAATTTCATGTTGGATATAGTGGAATATTCGGTATTCTCTTTCCAAGTGCATTAAAAAATACATTTTTTCAATTTAGATATATTTAATTGGCAGCCCCATAACTGATCTAAGCAGCTTCCATCTTCAGAGATCTTCCAGTCTTACTAGTGAGCACCCGATGAGGTTCATGTGTGATATTCAGCTCAGACTGTAAGAAAGGGGATTATTTTCCAGTTCCAGGTTTTATGGGCTGCAGACTTTGTACTCTTCAAAGTTTGGTTTAACATCAGGCCAAGAAGGAATTCTTACATCAGACACAACTGATAAACAACTAGAACACTGCAACCTGTGCGCACACTACAACTGGAGTCAACTATGATAATAATAATAATAATAATAATACATGATCCACCACCACTGCCAATTTTACTTCCATAAATCATCCACATCTGTTTCACCTCTCCAGCGCTCCTCTTCCTCATCTGTATCATTAGATCTGCTGGCTTGTTTCCATTAATAATGGTTCATTAATAACAAATCGATTCTATTTATAATAATTATGCCCCATTTATGTTAAATTTGCCAAAGATTATGGTCAGAACGATATGACACAACACAACTTAGCCTAAACTAAACTCGCTGTATTTGCTGGATGACTCACCTCCTCTGCCTGCCTCCCCCCCTCATCCCCCCACCAGCCCGTCTCTCCTGGCGGTTTGTTGTTTCAGGCCTCTCCTCTTCAACACGAGGAGAAGAAGGTGTGCTTGTGCACCGGGCTAGCTGTTGAAACTTGCAGTTGGAAAGTGTCTGCTTGCCACAGTGGATTTATGTTTATGAAACGGCGGATTCACAATGGTGGTACCAGCATTGTGGAGGGGAGGGAGGGGGTTTAGTCAGATCACCTATTCAATGGTAGTTCTTCCAGTCCTCCGTTTAATGTGGCGGAACCTGAGTGAAAAGAAGTAAAATGGCCTCCTTTTTGTTGTAATCATATGTACCCTGCAGGTCTGTGTTTGGATTATCGCGCTCGCTCCGTTTGTGTATGGAAATTCTGATGATGAGATTTGCTTTCATAGGATGTGTTATTCCGATCCCGTCCTTCTGGCTGACTAATGTTTAGGTCCACCTGGCTCTTGGTTCTGCTGCACTGGTTTCTAGGCTTTACCCCACTGTAAAGGAATGAGGGCTTTGTTGGAAGTCTTGCCAGTTCTTTGAGGAGGCTGCGATTAAGACAAGATGGTGAAGCCACACACATCCAAACACCTGGGAAACAGCTGCCGTTGCTGCTGAGGCCGCTTTGGAGAACCGGTCCACTCCTTGCTAATAACTTATCTCAGTGTGAAGCCACGTCAGGTTAACGCAGGATCCCTGACTTGTATAAACCTGATCCTACAGGATGGGTACGCGAGGCCACGCTGTGATTGATGATAAACTCTGATCGCACTTCTTGTTGAGCATGTTGTGCTGATGTTTATAGGACTGACACATTGTGTTGTTTGGATGTAAATGTTCAAACCTTTGTTAGTTCAAAATGATGTATGATGAGCTTGTAATGCATTAAAGATGTGTAGAAACTTACTTACTTCGCATTAGAGCAGATATGGCGGCTTTTAGTAATCCAGAGGTTGCAACAGGTCCACCAGAGCAGTGGGTGAAGTTTAAGTTAAAGGACTACCTTCTTTGCGTTTAGTTGTTTTTCGTGGTCTGACTTGGCTGAAAATGGATTGATGATAAATGTAGAGCTCAGTAGAGCTCACATGACCTCACTCCCGTGACGAGGAACGAGGAAGACCAAAGTGGAGGTGAATGGATGTGGAATACGGATGACGGTGATGCAGGGGAAAGGTTGAGACTGGAAAATGTAATGTGACAAACCGTAATCTGGAGCATCCAGGAGAACAGTAAAAAGGAACAGATGGATAACCTGGCACGCCATTAACATGACACAGTGAGCGGTGTTGGGTGGGTTTACTGATTCAGATAGCAGTGTGACAAGATCCACTCTGCCAAGACTGAGTGAACGACCAATGTGGATCTAATATTCTAAAAGGCTACTTACACACTAACAGGATTAATGAAGCCAAAATTGTATTTTCCACTTCTGAAGGAACAGATTTCAGGGCCCGGTTTGTAAAGGCATTTTACAAGTAACCCGAACCCGCTCAATCAGCAGAGGGTGCATCTCAACAAGCATCACGTTTTAAATATTTTAGGGTCATTTCTCCAATATTCTTTACAGCAGATTTGAAAAACACAGATTAAGAATTCTATCATCATACTGGCCATGATTGCTGGAAATTAATATATTATATTGTTGAGGAAAAGGGCTGATCCTTCATCTTTCTGCATGTGACTTCATGAAGTTTCCTGAATCTGAAAGATTCTGCAAATCTCAAAAGGAAAAGGTATTGTTTGGTAAATTCAGATGGAACAACAAAGTGATATTTCAGTCTGTTATGGGTTGAAGAACTGCTATTTTTCTCTTATACACTTTTATGTAGACTAATGTGTGACTAAAATTTGTGATTATTTTGCCAAATGCTTACTTTGCATTTAGTTTTTCTCCCTTTTTTTCTATTATATCGCTGCTTTATGAGGGACCTAGTCTGTGGTTGGGTAGAACTAGTGATAATACATTATTTTTCCATCTTCTTTTTATGTAATTGATTTGTTCATTTAATAATATGTATAGATATTAATGTGTTGGAAAGACCAAATATTCTTATTTTTGTGGAAATAAATGAATAAAAATTCCCTATTGGACAGCGTCACACTTCCTCCGGCCATATATATGCTGAATACAGCAAGTTCATACATTGTACTGGAGTTATCAGGATATATAATGTCAGTAAGAGAAGAAGTTAGGGCAGATGGAAAGGGATAAAGACCTAAAACTTATGACTGAATTGTGTTGAAAAGTGACTGCTCACCATGTAAGAGGATCTGAGGGGATTTTCCCTTGGCATGCCTTACTCAAGGTCACTTCATGGAAAATGTGGTAAAAAAAAAAAGATTCCTCTCCTGTCTGACAGATTCAAACCCTCTTCACAGCAAAATGTGACGCCTTCCTTGTAAGCAAGGTTCTACCCTTCCCTTAAACTATGCATGTTACAATTAAGCAGGTGGATTTATTTACTCTCTGAAGAAAGTCTCTGAAATTGCCGCAACCAAAAAACACTTTGTGGCCTCACAAACAAGTGAGGCGTACAAGGTTTCGACTTTTAAAAGACGCTGTGAATCTCCTGCAGAGTCTGCAGCCAGCAACAGCATTCACGTTTCCAGCCAAGGGGGAAAAAGGAACGTCGGCAAGATTGCAGAATAATTTCCCCTCTTTGATTCCTCGTCCAGAGAACTGAGACAGGATGTAAACTATGCCTCCAGACCACCAATGACTGGCAGCCATATGATGGGGTCCGCTACCCTCTGCTCTAAGATCAGGGTCTTATCTCCGTTGTCTGACGCTGAAGACACCGATCCAGGTTCAGCTCCTCAGGCTATCTCTTCTGTCCGCAACCAGAGAGTGAGCCGAGAAAATGAATTTAGCATGCCGCGGACTTATCTCAATGCCAGACACTCAGAATTTTGTAGCCAATTTGCTTTCATTATTGCCAGATGCGGTGACATGCAGACAGATGCTTAGTATATTAAATAGCTCAAGGCATCTTGGAGGAATGATTATTCCTCTGTTTTGGAGCTGAGGAAATCTGCTGGAGGTTTGCTTTCTGACTATTACAGCGACTCAGCTTGTTTTAACATCCGATGTGCTTTGTCAGTACTAACGTTCACGTTTAAATGGTGAGGATATCCCTGATTTCAATATGTGGAGTCTCACTGGCGTCGGGTGACGTCCCAGCAGTTACCAGAGAATTCCAAAACGTTTAACGTTTCTCTTGTTGATAGTTCGATCACATGCAGATTATCCTAAAGCTTGGTGAGAATGTTTGGACCATATCTAATGACAGAAATAGCATTTGCTTGGTGCAAACACCAACTGAGGCCAACTTCAGCTTGGAAACACAAAGCTGCACAAATCCCACGGTCGTATATTATCTTCACACGACTTCCATCAGTGTGAATCCCAGCACGGACTCCATAAAACCCCATCAGACCCCATCAGACATCTCTTCTCAATCTCCAATCCAGCCAGAGCTCTTTGTGTGATGAAAAGCATATACAAGGGCTCTGCGTCGTGCAGATGTTGCCATAAATCACCAGTTGGCCCTGCCTCTGCAACTGGCTGCTTGACAAATGTTCCACAATAACTGCAAGCCCCCACCCAACCCTTCCAGTAAAAGAGAGAAAAAAAGAAAAGGGGTGAAAGAGAAGAAAAAAAAAGAAAGAAGCCTGGAATTTTTATCCGGCTGCTTGTAACTCTTTCAGGACTATTGTAAAGTCTCAGCCATGTCAGCACAGGTGGAAACCTGAGGGGTCGTAAAACCGGGAAGAAAAAAGAAAAAAGCTCTCCCACTCCAGGCTTTCTCTTTCCCAACAATGACTTCAACTCCCTGCTGTCTCAAGCAGCTCCCCACTGTGACTAATTCCACACAAATCTAAAGAGCTAGATCCGTCAGGCTGTGTATGTGTGCGGACGGCAGTAACCGACACCCCCACGCCTATAAAAGACCCAGCATTAATAGCTGAGAGTGGGAGCGGGCTGTGAATCAAAGTCTCCGAGGTATTGGAGAGCGACGCTGTCTGCGCTCAGATCCACACCATCCAAGACGTACACTGATATTGAGAAGACAGAAAGCGAATTAGAGCTGGACGGCTGATTATTCTGCGGTTACATAAACCAGCAGGGACAGATTTGAAGGACGGAATTGGCAGTCTGGCCATGTCGTTGTTGACTTATATTAAATTTAAAGTTTAACATTTTTTTGTGTATCTAGAGTTTGAATAGTCCGATACTTATCATGTGTCTTATGCTTTGTGAAAAAAATCTATTTTTATTCACATACATGCTAAGAGAAGGATGAGAAAGAGTTAAAGAATGTCTCCTTAAGCATTAAGCTATACACCATGACATCATGGACTGAAATTGCAGTTAATCTCTGTCTCTTCAATTCCATTTACTTCCACTTGACCTCTTCCAGGGTCGGCCTGCGGTGGCAGCATGATTCCAGAATTCCTTCTTACCAGCAAATCCGAGGCGTTCCCAGGCCAGATGAGATAAAGTCCATCCAAAGAGTTCTGGGTCTAGGCTGCGGTCTTCTCCCAGTTGGACGTAGGCTACCTAGAAAGCCTCCTAAGTGAGGGCTGGATGATGTCTCCTGGACCTCATGCGTCCAAAGTTAACTGTCCCATACTGTCCCCGTTTTTTAGTGTCCTTGAGCAAAACATTGAACTTCAGATTGCTCTTAGTTTTGATACCTGAAGAAAGGTTGCTGACATTTTTGTGACCGTGTGTGCATGAGCAGCAGAAAACTTTTTTTTTTTTTAAAAGATATGCAGCTCCAGCCCATAATTTATAACCTGCAACAATTAGAGGTTGTCAAAACTAGGAAGCCAGGCTCGCTGTTTCAGCCTTCAGGCTAACCATCTCCGGTGGTGATCTGCAGGAACTATCTTTTGGCACTTGCATTAGAAGATAGCTGCTAACACAAGACTGACATCACTTCTTTAGATAATAGAGTGATATGTGAGCAGCTGCATTCAGAGTAACATAAGCATTTATCTGGACATGTGTTTTTCTCTTTACTAATCACCTACCCGCTCTAGTCTGCAGTAAACCAGGGGAGAATAGAGTTATTTTACTGCTAAAAGCCCCATATGTTAACAAGCTAGTTGCCAACTCTAATCCCTAAATAGCAAAGCGGTAGACAGTAAAACAAAAATGAAAACTTGAAAGATGCTAAAAAAGATCCATAAAGCTGAATAGAAATGCATACTTAGGCAAGATACTATTACTTACTTACGACATAGATACTATTCTCACATTACATCGTTTCACCATTGATATTAATAAAAAATGATCAGCTAAAACTGGCCCAAATCTGACTTTATGTGTGCTCACATGTGTCTGAGATGTGTATGGAGACCCTGAAGTCCTTTGAAAAAAAATACATATCTTGTGCGCACAAGATAATTAGTTGTTTGCATGAGATAGTTTACTGTTCATCCATAAACGTCTCGTCATGGACAAAGGCACCATATAACATATAATGACTTCCAAAGTTTTATTTTCACTTTGAAATGTCATGCAATGGGTTTAAGAAACACACCAAGAGGACGAATGAACACGTTCATTACATCAAGTCAGAACACACACACAATGGCGACTAAACTTTTGTCCGCTGCGGTCCTTCAAAGTAAGAGCACTCAAAATACATAAGCATTGGCTGATGCCAGAAAGAGAAAAAATGGGTTACAGAATCATATTTTAACAGCTTTTGTGCATAGATATGGGATCATCATCCGCAGGAATCATTAACTGCGCTTACTGAAGGACAGCAGGCATGCAGCTTCAAAGACCATTCTCCTCTGTAAATTTATCTTGAAGGCACAAGATAATAATATTTTGCAGACAAGATAATAAGTTGTGCACACAAGTAATAATCTTCTGCCCATAAGATTTAAAAAATAATTCTTAAGGGGCTTCTATTCAGGCTCGATCGTTAGCTCGCTTCAATGTTTTTACAGTGAAGATGGATAAAGATCACAGTAAAGACAAATAAAAGATTTATTTTTGCAAATTTTATAGATAAACCGGAATATGCTTCAGTTTTATCTTGTTTTTTCCTTCTTAGCCTCAGCCTAAGTTGTTACCTCATACCACAGCAGACTGCAAGAAGGGAATCCCTGTATGTATATTTGATCAATTTTAAAAATGATTTGATATACCAAAGATATTCTTTTTTATTTATTAATATGTTTGTGGTAGATATAGGGCTATGCTACAGATCTGTTGAAACCATTGTTAATTATATTGTATGTATACAGTACATAGATAGATGTACATGACCTGCAGAAAACGTCCTATTCGAGGAAAAATCTAAATCGTGTTACTTCAACCTCAGTGTAGACTATTTCTGGAAACACCGCCCCTCCTCTAATATTCCTTCATTTCCTGAGTGTGTGTGTTTTTGAAGGGTGTGAGGCCTTGTATTGATGAGAGTACAGATTTATGACCTCAGATACTGCCAACAATTTGCCAGAGGCTAAGCTGTTTCCCTGCACCTGGGACACCTAAGAATTCTTTGTTTTACCTTTACAGCTTCACTTATTATCACAACACCTATTTTCAAGAAGGCTTACTGGGGAGAGCTGGAAGCAGCACAACATACTCTGAATACCAAACCGTTTAATACATTTTATAAGGGTTTTTTTTATTTCCAAAAGGCATTTTCATTACAGATCTGGCTGCATTCTAGGTTGAGACTGAAAACTAAAAGTTTTCATTTCAGTAAACTTTTGCAATACAAGAGGAACATTCATGCCAAATTTGCAAAAAAAAAGAAAGTATCCTCAAACACTTAGAAATAATCTCAGACAAATTGCCAATAAGGCAGTAATTGCTGTCGGTGCTTAGCAGAAGTCAAACACTCGGCTTGGATGAGTCCAGGCTGGTGGAGCCTTGACCCCCAGGGATTTTCTTGCCATCCACAGGATGAAAAAAACACGGAAAGGTGGTCTTCCGAGTCCAGGTGGTTTCTTCTCATCCTGTCAACACTACCTTATGCTACAGCCTGGTTGTGCTCCTTCATGGTTTCCGAAAGAACTATGACATGCTGGCTGGTGGCTGATGTCGCTGGCAGCCTACAATTATCTCCTCAATTTGTTTGAGGCTGTTGACAGCATCTGGAAAGCCCTGTCGGAGGGGATACGGATGAAGACTAGGGCATGGTGGTGAATTCTGAAAATACAAGTTGAAATATTTTACGTGGTAAAACACAGGAAGACATGGGGGGAAGTGTCAGTGACAAATGTAATTTTATTTTCACAAATACCAGTCTGTTGTCTGCCGCTCCGTTTGGTTTTGTGTCTTGTTTCTTTTTCTGGCTGCAGGACAATTACATTTTATGGATGATCAGACTAGAAAGATGGTTTCCACTTTAAAAATCTGGAAAAATTACGACATTTATTTTGTAAATTCAAAGCAGGGTTTCACCTAGATATAAACAGATATGAACAGATATAAACAGATATGAACAGATATGAACAGATATAAACAGATATGAACAGATATGAACAGATATGAACAGATATAAACAGATATGAACAGATGTCACTGATGTACCATCCTCCTCACACCCCATTAAACACACCAGGTTGTGGTTCTTCTCTATAACCTTCGCCAAGGAGGTTACATTTTCACCCGTTTCTGTTTGTTCGTGGGTTTATTAGATTTATTCAAAACTACTAGATGTTTCTCGACAAAACTTCACGCAAGGATGAAATTTGAGCATGGAAAGAACTCTTGGTGCTGATCTGAAAAAGGGAATTATTTTCCACTTTCTTTAGTATTGTGTCATGTTGAGAGCCCCTTTCAACATTTTCCAAAGTTACACATAAACAACCGATTATTCTGAAACTTAATGAAGGGGTGCGGCCTGGGACAGACAGCTAAACAGATGTGCAAACATTGCTGGTTTCTGTATGAAGGTCCCACCACACGCCTGCCAACAAGCTGCCCTCCCATATCTGGCTCCAGAAGGTTGCCCCGGGCTCCCTACTGGGTTCACCCCTGGAATCCCACGACCAGGTTAGGGTAGCAATACTTTCTGGCCAGTATTTCCTGATAACTCTATTGTGCCTCCCTTTAGAGGTTTTCCTGGCACACCCCACTTGCAAGGATACCCCGGTTAGAACCTGAAATTGCAGGAGGGATTAAATAGCTAATTTGGCATGGGAACACCTCTGGATCTGAGCTGGGATACAAAGTATCTGGGGAGAAGGACGTCTGGAATACCCTACTTGGCGAGCTAACCATCGTGACCCAACCCCGGATGAGAGGAAGAAAATGGAATGGAATGTCTTATCAATTCAACTTTTAATTTATATCAATTGATATTACACACATTTCTGATGACAGCTGGTTAAGATGGATTTTAAGACCGCACTGAACAAAAGTAGAGAATATATAAAACTGTTGTATAAATAACACTGACGACACCAGAATTACGATTAGAAAAACATGAAACTGACTATATTCTAATTCCAAACCCTAGGTATCCAAAGTGGGGTGGCATGGCCAAATGCCTACATCAGTGTTGCCAGACATACCGTAATTATCGTATTTGTACGATAATTTCACCCTCTGTAAGATGTATGATCAGTAATGCCCAAAAGCCCCAAATGTAAGATACAGTCATTTCATCTAAAGCCAAGTCATTTCATTGAAATTGAATTGCGCTAGCAGCTTTTTAGCGGCTGTGCTGTCTGATTGACAGTTGTTCATTGGGGAGGAGCTCCGCCTGCACTCCACTTACAGAGAGAGATGTTTCTGCGTCAGCGGCAATGTTCTCCAACTGCTCTGGCAAAGAGAATCTAGTAGAATTAGGATAACACAGCTGTTACAGGATAACACTGAGCTCTAACAGGAATTTCAAGGCAAAATCGATGCGTACGATAATTTTTCTCAAAATACAATAATTTATAGCCTCCCATCTGGTAACGCTGGTCTACAGACCCATTTTTAAAGGCAATTGAAATAAAGCTACTAAACTGGGTCATTTGTCTCCACCTGACCTTTGATCTCTTTGAAAATCAACACTTCAGACACTCCTAGGTCAAACATACCAGCACTCAGAGCGCCTGACCTCTGACTTAGGACCAGAGAAACAAAAATACACACAAACATGTCTATGATCACCCAGTCTTCAACCAGGAACCGTTTTTAATACCAACATTGATGCTTACATTGAAATTTATAATAATACAAAATATTAATTTCATTAAAAAAAATGTAGAAAATATTCAGAAAATGACTCTGTGACCGAAAGCCTTTCATTTACGAGAACATAAGTCTGATTTATTACGGCTGAAAGTGAAATACACTCTTTCACACCATTAAAAAGTCTGGATACTTTGTTCAAACTTTGTTTTCTTGCTGCCTGTCTGCCACCCCCATTGCTCGACCCACCAAATGCAGTTTCAAAGAGGCATGAGCGCTGCTGTCCGTGGCAATGATGGGAAAAGCCTCGTGCTGACAACGAGCAAACAAACACTAAAGGATTTTAATTTCAGGCCAAGCCTTCTGTCGACAGCTCCAACAAATGAAAGCAAAGGAAGGTATGAGAAGGAACAGGGGGGGCTGCGAAAAGAAAGACTAACATGACACAGCCTCTCTCTTTAAAAAGAAGACATTTTTCCTCCTTTGTTGTTGCTGGGAGCTCTTTGTCGAGACCTAATCTGATAACAGGGTGTGAGTGTTTTCATGAGTTAACCTCGCCACTATTTACTGAGACCCAGAGCCGCCAAATGGTGTTTGTGAAACCTGCTGTGCCGCATTTAGTCTCACAAAGAGCAGTAACACTTCCAAACAAAAGCTTCATCTTGCACTGATTATTGGCCCGCATCTCACATGGTTTTTCAATAACTTCTCCAGGAAGGAACGTTGGGGCCGCCGCAGTTTATATGTTGGCTGGAATGTCAAAGCAATTTACTCATACTTTCTTCAAATGTGTCATGCAGACATTAATGAATACAATATGGCCAGTCCTTCCACATGCCATGGATTCAGTCATGGCAAATTGGATTGTGCTTTTTCCTTATATGGATCCAGGATTCAAGGGGATTTAAACTCCAAGAAAAGTACAGAGACAGATATGAAAATGTTTTATGTAAAAAAAACCTGACGGCATAATGCATGTTTAATAAGTCAGTTTTATCTACATGGCACCAAATCACAACAAATCTTTAGGCATTTTCCTAAAGCTGGGCATAAACTGTGTGATGAGCCTGCTTTTCGTCCTGACATTTGAGCCGCAACACTCAATCTAGGGTCAGGCCGGAATTCAGGGTCCATCGGGAAGTTCAGATGAAATCTGACATCGAAGTTTTGGTGAGCTCTAGCTAGCTAGAAGTCAATTCCCTGAGTTGAGCACCTTTTTCCTCACCGCGCTTGTGCAAAGAGGCAAACAAAGCGTCTGAGGCACCATGGTAATAAACAATAAGTAGTCGTAAAGGATGAAGTGCAGTTCTATGGCTGGTAGCATCTGCACAGCAATGGAGAAAAAGAAAGGTCCTTAGCTGTCAGAGCGGACAGGCCACAGGATTCAGTACTTTTTGCTGTACTTGATATTGTGAATCGTAGTTTGACAATCGGACCTTACAGTGTGAGCTCAAAAATTGTGAGCTTTGGCATTACATTATAAACCGCAGTACAGTGAGTGTTAGAATCAAACACTATCATATCTACAATCATACACCGTATGCCCAGCTTAAGAGAAACGGTCTAGACGTCACTTTAATTGCCCTGTGAGTGAGTACTTTGTGACACTGTTGAGAAACAACTACCATTTAACAGGCAGAAACCTCAATCTGAACCACTCACGGAAGGAAATTATCTTGCATATTATCTCGCTACATTTACTTGAATGTGACTTTTTACTAATTTCATGTTTACAATACAGACATGAATGCATCATGTAGCATGCACTTCAACAACTCAACCTTTATTAAATTCAATTAAGATGGTAGGAATTGATATGAATTCATTTCTTTGTTTTGTTTTGTGTCTTACTTTGATGTAAACTGTAAGGGAACTTAACTTTCTCTTGCTGTTCACATTGTTTGGACTGTTTGAATTAATTCAATTCATGGAATTATGGAAAGCATATCCCCAGGATTAAATGGGTCTCATTCAGCACTAATCAATATTGTTGGGCCAACTAAATTTATTTGGTTCAGATGAACCACATTTAGTAGGGTAACTTTACTATTGCAAAGTTAGTTGGATAAACCCTATTTTAAAAAAAATTAACCTAATCCAAGTAACTAAATTGTATCAACCATAATAAATTATACCGACCCAGCCCAAGAACATTACGTTAGACCAACATCATTGGTTAATTCTGAATAATAAAACTGTTTAATCATGTGGAAATACTCTCAGTGGTTGTATAAAGTTCATTCCAAGAGTTTTTTTTGCTGTTTTTTTTAGTTTTCCAACTCAAGCTTACAATTGTAATTCAGGTTCAGGTTCAGGATTTATTCATATGTTTGAGTCGAAAAGACTGCAATTCCTCCTCCTCTGCAGGTCCCTCTTGGAGCATAAGTATTATTAGGAGTGTGGGGTGTGGGATCATTGTATTTATTCATCACACAGTCAGGATTCAGTAAACCAGAATAAGTCAATCGGATGATGTGATATTAAGTTGTTAACTAAAATGAATCTGGTTTTAAACATCTGATATCCACATTTAATTTTCCTCCCATTCATCACCTCTCTATTATATTTTCATGTGAATTATCTCTTCATGTAAAATGTGATATAACTAATTTAAGTGGCTGGCCGACAGACATAGTCGCAAGGGGGCAGCAGGAAGTCAGACGTTGCATTGCTGTAGGTAAAAACCTGGTGTCTGACAATGTAAACCCAGTACCGTCCCACACAGCGAACCCTGTGAGCGTGTTCTGGCAGGCAGTGTTGTGCAAACAGTTATGCTTTTTAGAACAAGTGATCTCTCGAATATTTATTGTTTGCATAAGGTTTCAGTGAGAAATTACTACATCAGTCGGCAGCATAGGAGCGGCGGGGATTTCCCACTTTCCCTCAGAGCAGAGCGGTCTGAGCCTGATAGACACACATTTCTAAATATAAAGATTGTTAAGGTGTTGATGGGTACTTCAACCATGGTGTCTTCTCTCTGGAACACAACAGCGGGCTCAGTGGGTTCAAGTAGTAGGCAGCCGATCCTTTGTTCTATTGTTGTTCATTCATGCTATTCGGACATGTCAAATTGTCTTAATTTAAAGGATTATGCCATTTTCAGATGAACAGGAAATATGCACCTATACACTGATTAGCCATAAGATTAGGACCACCTGTAAGCTCAGTCATTATTGAAGATACATCAGAATCCGATAACATGGGCTAGTCTTTGCGCCCGAGGTGCATCAGTGAAGCTTTGGTGCCCATGACCCTGTTGCCAGTTCACCAATCGTCCTTCCTCAGACCATTTTGCTAGATACCAACCACTGCATACTGGAAACACCCGGCAAGACCTTCAGTTTTTGACAGACAGCTCAGATCCTTAAGCTTTTCCATATTTCCTGCTTCAAACACAACAACTTCCTGTCAAATGTCCATTCTACCCACTGCTGTCTGGTGCCATGGTAACAAGATAATCAATCTTCTTCTGATTTCACCTGTCAGTGATTATTTTATCATGACTTATCAGTGTTTATCAAACAGCATTAATCATAAGGTGTAGTAAATCTATGTAACTCTGACACTCTTATGCTGTTATCTCTTGACAATATATCATGCTGTTAATAGAAAAATCTACAAAATTTCTCTACGAAAAAGATCAGACAGCACTCACAGTATTATTTTTAACTTTGGATCCAGAATGTTACTTGGATCCAGATTAGACTTTGAAGTGCACCAGAGCCTACAGCGATGTTTTAGTTTCATCGCAATGCAAGAATGAATGTTCTCCATAAAAATGGCTGCTCTCAGGATTTTATTAAAGTAAATTAACAATTGTTCCGATTTTGGTACGTCCCACTCTTCTACCAGGTTTCATGAAAATCCATCAGGTAGTTTATGGAATGGAAAAAAAGTATCTCACAGTGTTCAATGAAGTGAATAAAAGTCTTGGATCTGAAAATCCTTTCAGTGATTTTGTGGAATCCTGACAGACATTGGTACACCTGTCGATCTCCTAAATTAGCACGGTGACCTCGTACATCCCCACTGGGTATTTGTAACCCTAACACATTACTGAAGGGGATTGTTTGTACATAATCTAAAACTTGATCCAAAAATATCTTGCTTCTGCCTTATTTTGCCATCCGTACCATTTCTCTAGGCTTATGTGCTTTGCATCGATTCTGCAGAGGAAGAAACTGGTCTGACAAAGTGTGTTTTCTCCAGATTTATCTGTCTGAGCAATAAAAGGATTTCTTATTTTTTAAGATTATTTGGGGATTATATGATTTGTTAAAATCCATTTTTGACAATGGAGAGAAAAATCTGGTCAAAATCTATTCGCCTTCACATTGGAATGAAGAGATTCAGATTCAGGACCTGCCGCTAGTCTCCTAAATGGGCAGAAATACAGGAAATGACTCTTCAGGAAGCAACCTCATTTATGAGAAGATCCTGGCAAACAGTCTTAACAGCTGTTTATTAGTCGAGTTTCCCCAACCACTTTAATTCAACCAACCAGTGTGAAATTATAAGCTGCCCCACATGCAAAAAGGGTCGTCACATAATTTGACATCCTTTTATTTTCTGTAACTGCTTATCCTGTGCAGGGTTCCATGGGGCCGGAGCCTATCCCAGTTGACACTAGGTGAGATGTGGAGTAAACCCCGAAACATGTCACAATCACAGGGTGCAAACATAGTGAAAAAAACCATTCACACTCACATGCGGGAGATTTAGAGTCAACAATTCACCTAAGCTGCATGCCTCTGGACTGTGGGAGGAAGCAGGAGCCCACTCACAAACATACATGCAACCTCCAAACAGACCACTGAAGCACAGCGCTGCCCATAAATAGACATGTTTTGAATAAACTGTGTGCATTCAGGGATATCACTCGCGCCAGACTTAGCCAGTGAGCTTTGAGAGCACTATTATCATGAACTTTCTTCAAACTTCCCAGCTGGCTATAATATTAGTGGTTCAATCAGAGAAGACAGGATGTCGAAAAGCTGAATGATTTATTAAAACAGTAGATTTATGATGGTGAGTCTATTAGAAAATAAATGGGGCTCAGACTCTTCAGGGAGATTGTGATGGAAGGGTTTCTCTCCTGAGCAGCAGAATGGAATATCCCCCCCTCTGGATTGGGGATAGTGGGGGCTGATGACTCTGCTGAGGCTGATTAATAATGAGGTTGATGGAGCTCCGGGGACCAGGTGGAGATGAGCAGGTGGACCAAACCAGCAGCATGCAAGAACTAGATGAATGGAGAAAGAGACATACTGTATTTAAAGACAGCAGCTGATGGTGATGGACCCAACATGCAGGTGTGACGGTGATAGGATGGATGAGGCGACCCTGAATGGATGAAAATTTGCTTCAGATCCTTCGTGTTAATGCAAAAACTCAAAAACTATTCCATGGATCATTTTCAAATTGTATACCCATATAAAACTAGATTTTATAGGAACGGTCGGTTGCATAACTCCTTTGTCCCAAAGGTTTTTGGAGCCCTAATAAACCATTGCATCGAATTAGTCCAATTTTTGTGCATATAAATCAACTTGAGGAGCGCTATCTTTAATACATCATGTTTTACTCTAATAGTTCATATTTTTTCTCACTAGAGAGCTCTTTATTTAAGTCACTGTTTTTCAGAGATAACTTCCTAACTGTTGGTCTGATTTAGTTCAAATTTGGTGCATTTGAATCAACTCCAGGATTTCTACCTTACATATGTCTTTTAATCAAATAGTTTACATTTTACACACTAGGGGGAGCTTTTATACAAAACACTGTTTTTTGGACCAAACTTCATAGTTTAATTTTGGGAGTTCAATCAGAAGGATTGCCTGTACAACGCAGGGGATTGGGGAGGGGGCTTTTCGTGGACATACCATTTCTGTCAGAGACGACAGCGTAGGCCTGGTAGCAATTCGTTTTCTTTTACTTTATATAATTTATCTACAAGAACAGACGTGTTCATGTGAAGAATGAACACAAATAAAATAATAAAGTAACTAGTAAGTTGTGATTAATTCATTTTTTTTAAAGGAGTAAGTTATCGATTGAAAAATGTTAAATGACTCCAAAAATAATAAAAAGAATCACTGACAAACTTCATATCAAAGCAGATAATCATGACTGATCTTTAACGGACAACATATCAGTCTAGTTCTCTAAAAACTTCTGGGAAATAGAAAAATAATCCCTCACAGGCTTAATATGTCATGTACATGCAAGCCCACCCAGAAAGAGTGACTGCAGCCATTTGTCTTTTTTCATGCGCTCTTTCATCCTGTGTTTTGTTGTGTTGAAATCGTGCACACGTACTCCCACACTGACTCAGCTCCAGATGGAAAATGGAGCCATCTTTCCCCCAGCACGAGGACAAGCATCTTTGCACTCTTTTTCATAACAAAGATTTTCAAATGTTTTCCAGACTGGATGGCAGCAGCGTCTGTGTGGTGACTCCATCAGCGTCTTGGATAACGTCTTGGCAACGTCAGTTCAGTTTCTGAAACATAAATAGGGCTATTATGAGTGCTGCCTGGCAGGCGGGGGCTCCAGCAGGCCTCCCTCCGCCCCTGTCGTGACAGAGGACGTTCGCATATTCTTGTTTGCTGAAAATAAATGTGTTTTAAGGCCGTCAATCCTTAAAGGCCTATAATATTTTGTGATACTCCTGTCCAGATTTAAAGTGTGTCCGGGCTAATATATGTGATTTATAGCGGCAATAAACTCCAATCACAGCAATGCATTAATGAAAAAGGTCATCCAGTAGGTATTATTTCAGTTTTAAGAGGGAGAGTGGAATGAATAATGATTTAAATGAGTTACAGTAGGGAAAAGGTGGAGAAATTTGTGCAAAAAAAGAAATTAAAAGTCAAGGTATAGGTGGGAAAGAGAAGGAAGGACAGAAAGAGAAGGAGGCCTGCAGAGGCTACAACTCTCCTAGCCTGAATTACTATCATTATTGTAATGACTCTGTAATGTTTTCTTTCCTGGACCAGTAATTGTTACCAAACCCGCTGTTCAGAGGTGCAGGTGGACAAATTACTGCCAAGCATTTCTTTCTACGATAACGAGGGGAACGTAATCATTTCCACCATCCAGGCCTCAAAACAGCATTTTTCCCGATCTCGATCCAACTTTCTTACCAAACTATGATCAATAAAGCCACATTTGTATGTACAAAGATAATAACTTAACTACAAAGATAATAACTTAACTGTAGCTATTTGGATCGGCTCTATAGCAGACCAAATACCCCTTCCCAATTTTAAACATTTTGATGATATACCTTGTCTAAAATCTATTATGAATGTTGAAAAAATGTATTTCCCCCCTGACTGCAGCTCTCCACATGAACTAAAGCTGGGTTGTATACACATGTATTGACCCTTTTAAACTTCCATGGTCCATATAACCCATATGAACCACCGCCCACCACCTGCAGCAAACTGTCCGTGACTCTTAAAACCGGCCAGATGTTGCTGGTCTGGGATCCCTCAGCGGCTTCATGACAACGACTAGCAAATTAGTGAACTGATGTAAGAGGATTTTTATTGTTGTTAGATGGGACTGTATTTTTCTATTAAAGCAAATGAACCCTCATTAAACTAATGTGATTCATTAAAAAATCGAAAGAACAATAAAAGCAGTTAATTGTTTTGCTAA
This sequence comes from Lophius piscatorius, assembly GCA_009660295.1. Taxonomy (NCBI): domain Eukaryota; kingdom Metazoa; phylum Chordata; class Actinopteri; order Lophiiformes; family Lophiidae; genus Lophius; species Lophius piscatorius. Next base: position 151,205 of record VRLP01000522.1, on the reverse strand, counting down.
GAACAATGAAGGAGAATACTTTGGAGAGGTTATATAGAAAAAGAATTACTCTTATAAAGCATTGCCATTTTATTGTCCGCAGCTTGCCTTGTTTATTTCCACTTTGGATTAGAGTGTTCCTACATTTCCCAGATACTTCTCAACTAATCCCCAGAAACATGTCTGGGCTTGTAGCTCTCAGCAGTTTCAGGAATATGAGGGGAAAACTAATGCGATTCATTGAATAATAGAATTAACAATAAAAAATAGTTAATTGTTTTGATAAGGACAATGAAGGAGCATACTTTGAGAGGTTACATAGAAAATAATTACTCTAATAAAACATTACCATTTTATTGTCCGCAGCTTGCTATGTTTATTTCCACTTTGAGTTAGAGTGTTCCTACATTTCCCAGAAGGCCTTTCAACTAATCCCCAGAAACTGGGGACTAAAAGATAGTCTGGATTTGTAGCCCTCAGCAGTTTCCCGGAATATGATGGGAAAACTAATGAGATTTGTTAAATAATAGAAGGAGCAATACAAACTGTTATTTTTTGCTAACAACCATAAGGAGTGTAAGTTGTAAAGAAAATAATTATATATAAAACATTGCCATTTTATTGTCCTCAGCAATACGTTGTCTGTTTCAACTTTGGTTTGTGTTCCCAGAAGGCCCTTTCAAGTAGCCCCCAGAACATTGTCCTGACATGTATGCTTTCAGCAGGAAGTATTTCTTCAGCACAGATCAGCAGAGCAAGGCTTTTTTTTAATAAATAGGATAAAAATCAGAGAGAGAGAAAGCTGCCGCCATGTTTTTCTACAGTAACCTGCAATAGACAAACTGAACACTGGCTGTTTACGACTGAAGGGCCAGGAAGAAAATGAAGCCTCTAGAAATCAACCAAGAGGCAAAAAAAATCGAATGAAAAGGGATGGCTACATGGTGAAACATTCACCCGACTGCTTCACCACTAACTCTGGGTTGATTTACAGCTTGACCTTACAGCTGTACAGCTACATGTTTTAAGAAAATATTAAACCGTTCAATTCATATCAATCATAATTTGTTTGTATCAAGTTAAATGATATTGTTTAGGAAGTCCTCTCATTCTTTAATGTGTCTTCTTTGACCTGGGGTATCCCCCAGGGCTCCATCCATGGCCTCTTACTCTTTTGCATATACATGCTGCCCCTGGATCATATTATAAACTGTTTCAGTCAAGCGGCACACATTTTCCAACACTATGATACACCTTTTAAAAAAAGATAGTGAATTGCAAAGAACTGTTTTCAAATTAGCCACTAGCTTCGAACCAACACATTTTCCAAAATGTGCTCAACCAAACTCTTGAGCTGGACATTTAAAGGTTTAAAGTCATTGGATCATGGCAAATATTTTTGGCAACATCCGCCAATTATGAATAATTTTCATAATTAGGCTAAAAGTAGGAAAGCCATTTCATTTTTTTTGAAGAATATCAGACGGAATGCTGCGAGAGTCCATTCACAAAATGGAGAGAGAAAGGCTGGCGAAGAGTATTTGCAGTTATGGGACAGCACACTGGACGCATAACAGCCTCATCAGGAGTCTTAATTTAGAAAAAACTCTCCAAGGAAGTTGCAGCATACTTCCATTATCAGACACGAGTTTCTCTTTTCTTCCCACTCGTGACTTTCCTTCAGTCCCAGATGGTGCAGAATCGAGCTCTTTTAAGTCTTTGCAGGCGAACATACATCAAAAGACGAATTCCACATCTTTTGAAAGTGTTGTAATTACCAGTGTGAATGCAGCACATATGTGGCCCACACTGCATCAATCATACAGTAACACCTGATTTTAATCACCTCACCGTGGCTGGGGTGATTATATTGACACACACAAAACAGCTTAGGGCTAAATGCGTGAAAGAGGAACACTCAAATATTAAGAACTACAATTTTCAGTCAATTAACAGAATAATAGCTACTAGCTCTTACTCTTTTATGAAATGCGAAAACTCCCTCTGCTTTCCTAGACATGAACACTTTCAACCACTGTTCAAATCTAAACAAGGTGATTCTACACAACACATCCCAGAGATGACCTCTTAATCAGTGGGGGGCAGTAACTTGATGGGTTTTGAGTTTCTGTACGTGATGCTTGGTCGTACGCTGGGTCACTGGGGCTGCTCACCATGGTACACTATCCATGTTAGATGTTCCCCAGACACGTAAGCCAGAAACATTTCCCAGGCTGATTCATTATAGAACATGAGCAGGAGAGTAATTCTCTGGATTAGTCAACTGACCAGCTGGCTCCCTGCATAAAAATAATTTGCCGACACAGCTCTTTAAAACCGCACTGCATTATAACTTATGCCAACCAGACTTGGAAAAGCATATATGATCATCGCTAAGGTCTATTTTGTATGTATCCCACCAAGGCGAAGCAATGACCCGCCCCACTCAGCTTCTGTTTGTCTTGGTCGTTGGTGTTACTCATGTCATCGGCGTTCTCTCAGTGAGCGCATACATGAAAAATGTCATCGTCGTCCCGAGCAAAGCAGAAGCTAAATTCCGGAATTTATGAACCCAACAGCAGTTAGATTCATGAATTTAATTGTTGTAGGGATATGCGCTCTCTGAGTACATTCAAGTTAGAGTTCTTTATAGCTGCCAGTTTTGTCAGCTGTTTGATGCTGAAAGGTGGAGATTTTTTTTTTAAGAGGCTTGACCGCTCCGTCTTGAAAGAGTGAATTGAAACCGTAAAGCTATCAGACAGGACAGAGAATGAAGAAACGAGGAATGATGATTTATCACAATGCTAAGCATACAGGTGTGACACAATGATTGAGCGCAGCTGATATCAATTGATGCCCCAGACCACAAGGCAGGTAATTGAGACTGAGCAGGTGTGAAAGGAGAGGATAATTTAGTGGTATTAAGCATTAACTGTAGCCTGAGTGTACAAGAGGAAAGTCTTTCCGTTTGAACATTTGATACATCTCAATTTGTCTTCAAACAAAAATGAGCTAACAAAAACTGTCCCTCTCAATATAACTGACTGAAATTGCAGAGTAAGGCATTTATTGTCTATTGGTTATTCATTATATTTTACATTACACATATTCATTTCACCAATGTTATAAAATTGTTGAAGTAGCTTTTTTTATTTGAACTAAAAACTCCGATTATGATAATGTGCAGATACTGTAGACACTCCTTTTCCATTAATGCAGTTCCAGTCCTGGTTCGAAGCTAGTGGCTAATATGAAACTAGTTCTTTGCATTTCATTAGCAAAAAAAGTGCCGTAAAGAAAACACAATTAAACTACGACAATTGACATTAAAGGCTTATGTTTGCTCAACGTTAAAGGCGGATATGAATATTGACAGTGTTTAGTCTGTACTCTGTGTTCATTTTGTTCACATTAATGCCCTTTTTGGAAACAGAAGTGGAAGAAACAGACCCAGAAACCACCAGAAATTGTCGGAGACAATGTAGCCATAATTGAAGCAAAACAACAAAAATCTATGGACACAAAAAATAAGAAAAAAACAGCTGAAGAAAGAACCTTTCTCCTCCGTCACCTTTTTTTCTATTTGTTGAAGCTTTTAACTCCTCACTTCCAAAAAGGACGTTTTCATTTTCGTCTGAGTTTAGCATAGCAGTCCGGAACATTGATCCGACTAGGAGAAAACTGTCCCCTCGCACTTTGGTCCTCCACTGAAGTGCTAAAAAAGTTTGACGGCATTTTGAGGACAGAGATCCAGGCCAAGCGGTGCTGGATTAAAGGGGACGGTGATGTAATGGAGTGGGTCTAGTGCCTCTCCAGCCAATGACAATCCAAAGAAGTTCTTCGAAGGCTCACGAGATAAACCGACTCAAAACCGGCTATCACGCGCTTAAAGCTAGCGACTGGAATACAGTTGTGAGTGTACACACTGTGTTTGTTTGCACACTGCATGTTTTTTGGACTGTGGTAGGAAACCAGAGTAACTGGAAAGAACCCATGTAAACACAGGGAGGACATGCAAACTCCAACCATTAAGTCACCATGCTGCCCAATTAAACATATAATAGTAATATTTTTTTCTTTTTTTATGGGAGCATTACAATACTAGCAACTCTGACCATTGGCCAAATCTTTATCTATTTGTAAAAATTTGCTGGATCAGCTTCATACTTTGTTTACGCTAAAAGAAAAAAAAATTGACAGTTAATCACGATGTCACTGTATGACAGCAAAGACCTACCAGTACAATAGACCTAACAGTATAATAGTGCACAGTCACTCAAACATGCACTATTTTTATCCTTTCAAACATTTTAAAGTGTTATCTCATTGAAATGAAATGCATTTCTCTTCTGCCATTGTTGACATAAATTTTTCATGCGGACCCTGGCCCGCTGTCATTGGCCCTCAACCACCACTCTGTAAGTCACCGACGCTCACCATGCTGTATGGGAGAGACATCGTTCTGGTCTGTGACTCACACAGCATGTTGAACCATGTGAAACCGCAGATCTGAGTCCTTGTGTTAGTCTGCCAGGAGGCCTACAGTACTGTCAGAGCGAGCAAACTTGCAAACAGCTGCGTTTTCCATCAGAAGTGGTTTCTGGATGCATGTTTTTTCCCAATCTTCCAGGGGTGGGGGGGGTCTGCAGAAAAAAAAAAGAAGTGACGTGCCTTGTACTCGGAGGTACAGACCATGCACACGTTTATTAGCAGCAAAGTTATGAATCATGCAAGATTTACTGCTGCTGGAGACAACTTTAAGAAGGTCACCGCGGTCTGTGGGGCAAACCAATGAGAATGTTTTCTCAACTAATGAACTATGAGATAAGGGATGACTTTTTTGCAAGAAATTTGTCTGACTTCAGGTTCAGACTTAAATTTGCTCTGTTTGTTAACTTATTTCAAGGATTTAGAAAGAAAACACATCATTCTTTCCAATTTACAACCACCCCTTCGCCAAACGGTGTGTGTGTTCACTCTATGTAATGAATGAACCAGCGGCTAAATACATGAATTAATGTGTGTTTACACGGTGATACAGTTGTAAGTTCCTGGGGTTAATTTACAGGTTAATGGATGGGATAAAGGTCACAACAAAATTAAAATGTACCCAGAGGCGTTCTAGTATAGAGAAGTAAGGAGCATCAGAGTGACCTCCAGTGGTCACATCAGAAAATACAATTGTTCATGTATAAAATCTGCTATAAGCGGATTTAATCACATAAATGCATTTTTATTGGCTCATTTTTTATTCTGTCAATTAGCAAGTGAAAATAATACATTTGCTAAACTCGAAAAATGTAATCTAAATAAGCAATCAATTCATTTAACAGATTCTGTGAAAAACCTTTGATGGATCTCTTGACAGCCTGGAAGTTTTAAAAGCAGCTTGTGGTTGTATGAAGCGAGAAGAAACCAAAACAACTTCCCTTTTCCCATTGATGCCTTTAAGCAATTCAATTCAAACCCCTATAGCTTTCATGACATGTTTAGTGTCATATACCCTGATAAAAAACTGGTTTCCCCATAAAATGAAATGATTCTTTTGGATTCCAATGCAATAAAAAATGGACACACTCATGAAGCTGAACTTTAAAAAAAAAAATCAGAAATCAGAAATAAATCAAACACATGAAAAGAAATGAGGATAATTAGATAAAAATATGTATGTCAATATATGTCATATTTTCATAAATGTCTCTGAAAATTTCAAAGTTGTAGAATCATCAGCAAGAAGGTCAGGCGACAAAATACCAGAAGCATATTGCACTGTACAGAAAATACATTTCACAAAAACCCTTCATAAAGTACTAAATTGTATTATTTTAGATAGAAAAATCCATCTTCATTTTAGCTTTTACAGAATATTTTTGCTGTTGCTGTGAGAGAAACATCTGTGAATAAGGGATAATTGTTCCACATCGGGCAGAGGAGGCATTTCCTTCTGTCCTCCTCATAGAAAATAATGCTTTTGACGTTGCAGTAACCTGCAGTAATATCAGAAGCAAGTTGTTGATGTTGTCTTATTACACCTGATTGTGAGCATTTATATATGACACCAGCCAAAGCCAATTGTTTTTTTTTCTCCTCTAAACAAATACCTACATTCCTCCCTTTATCTACCTAAAGAGGTTTCTCCTTCTTGGCTATGTGAAATAATGATTCCGGTTATATTATCTGTGTTTTTGCTCTTTGCAGGCAGTGAAAAGTGCCAGACAAGGTAGCTGATCAATATTGTCAGGAGCAATGTTAAAAGCTGCACAGTGGGCTGATCCTGCCTCACCTGGCTGCTGATTAATTACTCTGATGTGCGATGAAGATGCGGGGTCAGAGCCATCCTTACCCCTGTGAATAATGAACCCATGCTGAGGTAGAGACGGTGAAAGGTTAGCTCAAAGAAATGATAATTATACACAAAGCTTCGAGGTTTGAAGATGTGTTCTCGTTTGGATTTTAAGTTCTGCTTTGAGGATCAATGGCGACAGCGGGGCATTAGTTTGTTAATGCAGTCCTTCACGGGACACGCGCATCACCCCCAGACATCAAAAAACTGGCTTGATCAAAAACTTTAACCTGTCCAATTATCCACGTTCTTATGAGCCACGTGAGCCGTGTTTATTAACCCTGGCGTGTAACTTAAGAACACAAAGGCACTTAAAAATAAACCAAAGTAAATATTACCAGAATGATTCTGCATATCAAATATAAGTTGGAGGTTTTAGGGATGGAACCCTTGACCTTCCCTTTTGTAGGACAGGACCTATCCGTTGATGGTGTCTCATCTCTCTAGCACACTTTGTTGCTCCAATTTATAGCTGCTATTTCCGAGGCAGGCACATGTTAGCAAAGAGGGACGTCAGTCCTCCTATCAGATTCTCACCAAAGACACAGTCATCCCTCCGGTTGTGGACGTTCAGGTTCAGATGCTCCGCCGCTGACAGAGCTCAACCGTGACAAAGCCGCTAGATTGGAGGACAGTTATCTGGACTCGGAAGGCTGCAAATGACACAAGAGGTCACACTAAATTGGCTCGCTAGAGAGACAAGTTGACCCTTCAGGCAATCTCCTACTCCTCCCTTCCATGAATTGGGAGTCCCACCAGCTCTGAGAGGGCCGACCACATCTCACAAATGGGGCAAACAGCAGAAGGAGGTGATCTATCGGCGTCCTTGGTGCGTTAAATGACAAAGAATTCGAAGGCAAGAGGGATTCTGGTCATGCCTGATTTCACAGTGCTGCAGGATTCACGTTAAGTATCCGGACCTCTTGCCGAACACTTGGAATCATGGATCGAGACTGTCGATGATACATTTTTGATTTTTCAAACCCTAAGTGGGTGTTTGTTGATGGGTTCAATGCAGGAATGACTTGCAGATAAAATATCTCCTTTAAAGACATTCATCTACCACAATGCTTAATGAGCTTCTGTCATTGTAGGTTTGGATCAGATCCATGCTCAACCATGCTACCTTATTCTTCAACATTCACTAATTAAGATATTATAAAGGACAAAATGACCATGTACGAGGTGATGAGTTCATACAGACAAACCCACAGAAAGTTTATGCTCAAACGTAGCATTTTCAAGGGAGTTTGGCTTCATTCAGCTCAATGTTTTGGTTTTACTGCCAACGTCTTTCTTGTTTTGGTTCCCTCTCATTGTTCGATACCAATTATTAGAAAAGTAAATCTCTGACCCCTGTGCTCGCAAACAGTCACCGCACAGAAGACCGAGAACATTAGTGAGTAACTAAAGAAATTCTTAACACATTTTAATGTGTGCCTGACAGTGAAATTGGAGTAACTGTATGAACCCGGACCGTTTCACTGTATGAACCCGGACCGTTTCACTGTATGAACCCTGACTTTTTCACTGTATGAACCCGGACTGTTTCACTGTATGAACCCGGACTGTTTCACTGTATGAACCCAGACCGTTTCATTGTATGGACCTGGACCGTTTCACTGTATGAACTTGGACCGTTTCACTGTATGAACCCAGACCGTTTCACTTTATGAACCTGGACTGTTTCACTGTATGAACCTGGACTGTTTCACTGTATGGACCTGGACTGTTTCACTGTATGGACCTTGACTGTTTCACTGTCTAGCTAAGGTATCTAGTTGTAGTAGAAATATTACTAATAGTAGTAGTAGTATTGAAGTAACTACAAAGTTTGGGGTAGGCTGGACCATGTGTAATGGAGCTGTCGTGAGTTCCTTTCTAGCGGTATAAGTCATGATGTTTTTTTACCTGGATAGTTTCATTGTATGAAACTTGCCTTAGTGTGAAGCTGTTGTCACATTGCCAAGGCGTGCATTGGTTTGAATAGCAAATAGTAGAAATATTAGAAATAGAAGTATTCATTTTTCATTAGGAAGTAGCATGTTTCCATGGTTACAGACTGAGCTCGTTGATTGAATTCCCTTTTTTATCCTATTAGATTTATCTTTGCGTTTGCAAAAGGCGATTTGTGAATTGTTACTAAAACAGACATCATACCATTCCAGATCAAGCTGCACATTTTGATGTATAATTTGAATATATCCTATCAAAACTATGAGACAAATACATGGCACACAGAGTAAGGCTATCTTCACACTGCAGGAAAAGTCTGACCCAGATCAGATTTTTTTCTCATATGTGACTTTTTCATGGCAGAGTGAACATCACAAACCACATGGAATCGGATTTTTTCCAGGTCCGTTTTGGGCCACGTCCATATGTGTTCCAAAATCCGTCATGGGTTGGACTTTTGGCAATGCAACCCCAGTCCGAGCTGTCAGATTGGAATTAATTCAATTTTCCGTAGCGAGGAAACGCTTTTCACATGAAAACATCACTATCAATACTTTTACTACAAACAAAAGCATTCAGACTTACTTAAGTGGCTTCCATCTTGCTTCCGTATTGACAGAATGCTGCAGGTCAGTTTAGGGTGGTAAACGGTTCATACTGGAGTCCGATATAGGACGCATTATCATAGTAATGTATACAGCTTCAAAAAAAAATCCTATGTCCAAAGTCTTGCAAGTAATAGTTTAAGGCACAATTCGAGTAGGACAGAGGACCTTGAACCACTTAAATCTTTATCTATTTCTGCTGGCTGAGTAAATAGGTCATTATTAACTAAGATGTTTGCTATATCAGATTCAAAATGTAGCGTTGATGTTTGTGTGCTGCCCCCAAGTGGCAATAAAGCGTTACTGTAGGGGTAGGCAATTCAAATTTGTAACATAAACCTGAGACCTCTTCCTTTTTTTTTCTCTTACTTCTACCATAAATTGATCCTAGATTATTACCCAATATTCATCAAGTCCGTAAAAGAGAGAAAGGACTGGAACACTTCTGGTCTCCCTCAAACAAACAATATCAAAGGAGAGTTAGAAGAATGGTGACCAAAAAGATAGTATCAAAATCCAGGTGAAGTATTCACAACTCTTCCACTCTCCTCTGCTTCAGTTCTGTGCTGAACTTTGCTCTCTTCTCTCCAGTCTCATTCTTCTCCTGTTGGTTTTGTATTTGTGTGAATTGAACCTTCTTTCGCTTGTTTGATTTTAATTCTCATCTTTCCTTCACTTTGGTTCTCTCCATCCTCCCCCGGTTCCATTTCCCTTTTTCTATTTGTATAAATGCTCTTTTTTTCAGGTTCTCTTCATGCTCCTCACCTCTCCGTCGAGTCGACAAAGTTTACTTCCAGCATGACTCACAATACTTGTCAAGGTTAGCAGAGCTGGCTGTCAGGATTTCCTAATGAGGCTGTGACTTTAGGGGGGGGGGTATAAAAAGAAAAACAGCCCTGCTCTCACCTCAGGACATTGTCCAGAGGTTGTTATGTTAATCGCATAGGACTAATTAATATCATGCATATCATTAGAAAACTGAAGATTCAAATGCCAGCAAGCTATAATTACCATTATAGGAGTCATCTTCATTTTTGCAGTGAATGTTAACTGTCTGGCAGAGCTAATTTACTTCTATGCCCCTCATCTGTGACGGAAAATGAGAAAATCTAAAGAGTTTTCAGAAATAATGGAGTTGCAGGAGAAAACAAACAATAATTATTATAGTGAATAAAGTATGCTGGTAGTCTCATAATGACATCAATATATTACACATTTACCAGATTTGCTTGCATCTGCCTTAGAGGTATCATGTGAAGTTCTGAACTTCTCTCTTATACAGAAAGTTTAGTGCTATCAAGATGATCTACTGTGTGTGTGCGTGTGTGAACGCGTGTGTGTCTGAGTGTGTGTTTCAGGGGGATTTCCTGATTTAATCTCCACTCCTTTCATTCCTAATAAGCCTCATTCAATGTACCTCCAATCCCTCAACTTTATTGTTGTTATTGAGATAACGTGGGAAAAAGCCACTCACTGGCTCGCCGTCTCCTTTCTTTTCTATTATGACTAAAAGCATGCGGCCACACAAGACTGCCAGACCGGCAGCAAAAGAATCACTATAACTTCAATACTTTCTAAAGCCAGCAGTCATTTTTGTAAATACTAATCTTAATTGCTTAAAATAGGGAAGATTGTATCGGTAATTCTTTTATAATCTTCTCATCGGAGATGACTCTATTTCTTTGAAAAAGTTAATCGCTATTTAACAATTATTACAAAAAGTCATTAAAAAACAAACATTTAGAACAAAAGGGAAGGATTTTCTCTGCAATGGTAATGAATTATACGAATGAACTGTTTGAACATGGACTGTGTCACTGTGTGATATGTATGTAGAAAAACATATACGTACATCTAAGAGGAATTAAGTACATTTAATACTTTTAGGGGTAGTGAATACTCTTTTCTGGGGTATTGAGCTTTGCAATTAACATGATGCAACAGGGGATAACATTTTTATGACCTGATGGCTTAGTGGTAACTTCAAAAACAAGCTTGTAAAAATAGTTTTCTTTTTTTCTTTCTTAAAAAAAAAGGTGTTTAAAGGAAAAGTCTTAAAATTGAAGTCAGAATTATTCCGAGGCAAAGTGTTGTTTTTGTGATTAAGGTTAACCCACAATTAATTCAGGTCAAAAATGGCCTTGCCAACTACAAAACAAAGATGATCTCTGCCAACTTGAAACATCCCCTTAATTAATCCTCAACTTAGATTCATAATTAATTGATATACAAACGCACACACTCAACACACATATCACACACACCAAGCTCACACAGTGCTTCCCCGCTGGGGAAGTTAATTATCAGGTTAGACAATTCACCTCCAGAGGATTTGTGCTGTGAATGATAATGAATTCCACTTTTTCTTCCCTTGTCAGTGTTGCCTGTTATCTACATGATTAATTACATTACAGTCCAAGGTACTGCTGGAAAGTACTCTTTCTGCGGGAGAAAGGATGACGCCATATTTGACCATACCTTAGTTCATCTCAGACTAGGTCAAGTGATGTTAAGTCTATTTATAACAATAGAATTCTTCAATAGAATGTGTCCCTCGTTAATCCAGTTGTCCACTTTGTAAGATACTTACCACACCAGTCATAACAACACCTAATGGCAAGATCCTGCCATCACAATTTGACCCATGTAAAAGTCACTCAAATCCTAATGCTTGCCCTTTTTCCTTGTTTCAACTAGTCAACTTCAGGATAATATGTTAACCTGCTACGTAATTTCCCACATGCTTACAGGTTCTATTATATATATAGGGTTATAATGTAATGGCTAGTTAGTGTTTGCGGTTGTTTCTTTTTACCTGAATTTGACACATGGAAAAAGAAAAGGCCATTCTCTTTTATTTCTCGTCTGACTATTTTATATTTTTGTTCTGTTTTATTCATTTCGGTAATCTATATCAATATATTATTTCTTAAGGTTCACGGCGGCCATCTTTAGATTTGCACTTTCGTCCTCAATTATTTTAATATGATTGTTCTCCTCAGGCTACAGTAGAGACGAATGGACTCAATATATTTTCTTTGTTCAATGTCTCCCCGGAGTGCTGGATATGGGACAGAATTGTGGACATTTTGACCAATGGATGCCATGTCAACCAGCTTTCCCCCTGCAATATCTGCTGCTTGCTTCTTTCAGTCACGTACATTTCAAAGTCATCCAAAAGAAGCAAATGTGTGCGTGTCAAACATTTTTCATCAAAGCTTGCCCCATATTTTAAACAGATGGCATGTCTTCATCATAAAATAAGGGCATAAATATCCACATCTTGCAATGTTTCTCATTATCCCAACTACGTCCCACAAAGAAGAAAATAGACTTTCAAACTTCACGAGTGTCCTTGAATCTCTTTGACTAAATCTGGTATTATTTTGATAAACGAGATGAGTTAATTAGTGCTCTCAGGGTTAATGTGTTATCCTACAGTAGATTAGTGACGGAATTCCAGTGTTTCTGGAGCATCCTAATTAGATCACAGTGGTTACTTCCTGTATAAGTAGATAGAATAATGAAAGTCGTCACTCTTCACAGCAGCACCTCCGCTCATAAAAGGCTAAAGAGTCACCTGCAAGTAAAAGGATTAAATTATATGTATCAATAAAACAGTAAGGGACCTCTCTTCTCAAACCTGGATTAAACATCTAATGAGGATTAGTAGACAAAACTGCCATCTACTGGCCACATATGGTACTGCAGTTCCTTGCTCCATAGTAAACTATGACCAGAGGCAAATAAAGTAATTGGATACTTTACTTGAGTAAAAGTATTAATATCACATTGTGAAAATGCTCCACTTCAAGTAACACAGCTGCATTCAAAACTTATCTGAAGTATTATGAATAACATTTACATAAAGCTTCATCAAGGATGTTATTGGCTTATTATTACTGCTGGATTAATGTTACTGCTGTGTTAAAGGCTGAAGTAATCCAACTCTCTATTTCTTTGTGCAGTCTTATTTACAAACGCAAAAAATGTTTACCCTGAACCAGAACAAAGATATATTTTCATTAAAAATTGATTTAAATGGCAATTTACAATATAAAACTCAAAAACGATAATCACCTGAATGAAAATCTCCTAAACCCGCAGTACCGCTTTAGCCTCCTTCACCTCATTTTTACAGTCCACAACGTGACACCTTTGGGTGGCTATGAATGCTCTCATCAATTCGGTTTCTGTTTTGATGAAATAAGCCAACCATATGCTACATGGTCACGAAACAATTAACTCGAACAAGATTCATATTTATGTCAGGTTTCTTCTCGTTCATGGACAGCAGCAAAGTAATTTTATTCAAGTACCGTACAAGCGCACAAATCGGAAAATACTTCACCTGAGATTTTCCATTTTATGCTACTTTATACTCCATTAAATTTGTCTTACAGCCGACTTAAAATGTTTGTTTAGACCAGTGGTTGTCAGACTTTTTGGAATTATTATTTTCAGTAGTGAATGCTGATCAGCACAAAACTTTTAAGTGTGAAAAATGTCTTTATAAAGACAAATAATACATCACTATGCCATCATTGTCTGATTTATTTATTAATACATAGTTACTTAATATTTAAGTGAATCCATGTACATACATTTACTCAAGTATGGGGATCTCAAATTCTTACTTAACAAGTATTTCCACTTGTTTACTACTATAGACTCCACTTACTTTTCAGAATACAATATTCATGGACTTTGCATAGAACTATGTGTCTCTGACAAGACAAAGATGCAGGAATACAGATGACAAAAAATTATCTTATGAACTACTTAACTACAGAGTACTTTGATTACCTCATCCTTTAACATCTACAGCAGCAACAATAGATTATTATAATAGTAATCCAAACATACTAAGCAGGACCGATGGCTACTTTTACTTTACACTGAAAATACATTTTATGGATAATACTTACATACTTTTACTTAAGTAAAGGTTTGAAAGCAACTCTAACTTGTATTCCCAGTGTAGTATTAGTACTTTTAATCAAGTAAAGCATCTGGATACTTGATCCAATGCTGTACTAGTGATAAACTATAATTAATTAAGCCTCATTTTATTCTGATATAATGAGACTTATACCAGAGACCTCAGCCTTTCTTAAATCCCGCCTACGGGGACGATGAATAAGTCAACTTCATAAATTGAAGACCTCATTCTTTATGTCCCACACATAAAATGTGTTTAGCAGCCGACATTTGAAATGCACACAATTCCAGTAGTAATTCCATTGTTTTACATTTCTTAATTTAGCGCATTTGTCTGTATGACATTGCGTAAATGCGACTATCCTTCCCCCTCTATTGTCGTTTCATTTGTCTGGCGCTAACGCCACCACCTCGAGGCAGTAATCATCATTCTCTCTATTAAGCCTCAAAAATTAGCTTAATCTTCTTTACTCACACTCACACTCATCGCATGTTTTTGAAATGTTCTTGAGATTAGTGGCATATTACACTCCAACGGCGGCCGCAGTGAGTGACTTTGTGATTATGAGGCAGTGTGTTGTCTTTGGGATAGGCATCACTTTGTGTGGGAGTGTTTGGGTGTGGTGGGGGATTATGAGCTAATTCCTTTATAAAGTTTTCCCTCATTAATCTCAGAGGAGGGATGTGAGATTCTTTAAACGCTAATGTCCGTTAAAGATGTCAAGAGTGACATATTACAGCGGCAGCACAGATGTGCACTGAGCTGACTGGTTTTTGGAGACCTTCTGTCACTTTCCTAACATCACTTGTCTCACATGTTAATTTGAAGAGTCCCTCTCGTGGGATTAGACACGAGTGTCCTCTTGTCCTTAGGAACAACTTACTTTGTCAAAGAACTCAAACTTCATTTTTAACTTAGGTGGATCCTTTTTAATTGAAGCACAATCCGCTCTATTTACATGACATTGGTGGAGGGCAATGACAACAAAATGAAGAGCACAGACTGGAAGGAAATCCTGTATTTCCTTAAAAGCACCTAAATGCAGACAACAAAGGAATCACAGAGGCCTTACCTGATATTTCTCTTCCAGAGAATTAATCCTTCCTTTCAGTTCCTTTATAAAGAATCAATGTCCAAACAGTAAAAATTAAATGTAGCACCGCCCATTCCTCCGATTTCCATCACCTGGAGATCTCCTCTGAAAGGATATGATTTCGCCCAACACACCGTTATCCCGTTGTGGCTTCCACATTAACCAAGGCTCAGAAGCTGCCTGTCGGCGTCACCGCCAGTCACATCGCCTTTAGGTAGTTTAAGGAGATTGTGATGAAACTAGAGGTTTGCATAATACCGATCTCTGTTCTCATAATCTCTGTAGGCGAACTGAGCATCCTTTTTGCTGTGTGGGACGCGTCCGAACGGAGCGTGGTCGTTGAAGCACGTGTCAAAGACCTCATCCACTATCTTCTCGGCCTCCTCTCGGCTGATGCTCCTGACAGTCAGGATCGAGCGGAGGGCGCGACCTCTGACGCACTGCTGTTGAAGGAAAAGCTCAAGATTAGAGACAAAAACGTGAAAGCGGTCTGTAGAACACAAGATTCATGCCAGTGAGGTTACCTGATGATGCTGCTTCAGGCCAATGTTGAATCTGGCAGCTTCATTGCTAAAGGTGCAGTCTCCACTGAGGTTAGCCGCCCGGATCTGTAACAATGACAAAAAAATATATTTTCTAATTTTTAATCCCCATTAAAAAAAGATAAATTAACCCAACTGAGGGGGAAAAAATTAGTGTGGGATATTTATCACTACAATAAAGACTGTTCAATTTGTCACATCATTCCAATCCTAACATCCTTTTTTCATTAAGAGATATCAAGAAGAAGAAGAAGAGATAAAGGTACATTACGACAAAGAGTTTAAATCAAACATTAATATAAAAAGACATGACAAAATGTATATAACAAAAAATAGAAAATAATAATAACAGTCCTAAATATTTTTAAAAAACAGCTGGAAATACAACACAAACTACATAGGTGGGCTGACGGTAAAACAACTGAATAATAATTATATTTATCTACAAAATGTGTAACACAGATATTCATGCTCTTGGAAAAAACTAAATTTTTTGCTAATGTGGACAGACTGTAACTTATCTGACAGGTGAATGTGACGTCCAGACATTTAATTTTAATTTTGAGTGTCTGCCATTCGTTGTACATTAGTGATACTTGTTAACGTTACCAGTCTGGACTGCATCCAGGCAGTGCAGTAGAATGCTGTGATTGGTCAGAAAGGGCTTTAGGGAGCATAGCAGCAGAGCGTAGGGGCAGAGCACTCATTCTAAATGTCAATATTGTTCCATCTTGTCAATTTAATTGAGCAAAGCCTAAATGGCGATGTAGATTAAAAAGTGCGGCCATAAATGAGCATCTGGAGGAGAGAACAGGAGTTGACAGAAAAATGTGGAAACCGTCAAAACTTTCTGATCGAAAGAACTTGGTTTTGCTTCTCGTTTAATACTCTACAAAATTCTGTTACAGGTTAATTCTGATAACGTGAATATAACACAAAAGACTGAAAGACAGCTGACTACTGCATTAGAAACCAAAGTTACTATTGCTCATAAATGAAGTCACAAGAAATATGATGCACCTCAGAACACGCAAGATGTCTGTAGCTGTTGAACCAGTCAACGTGGGCTCGGCAGTGGTCAAAGGCATGGATGAGCTCATGTGTGACCACTCGGGTCATGTGCGACTGCTGGTGGATGTTGTTCTGACACAATACGATCTGCAAACAAGACAAACCTCATTAATGTCCAACAGGTCTTTGTCAACATCGACTCATACTCGTCTCTTTCTTACCTGAGAAGAAGTTGCATCAAAGCCCCCGTTGACCTTTCCGTCACAATCTTCACAGGAGAAATGTCGGTCTTTTACGACTTTGCTGTGTGGAAATGAGACAGTAAATTGATCCTGGTGCAAAAATAAGCAATCTTAATAATCGCACAGCAGAGAAATGACGCATGAATCAATCAACAGTAAGAATATTAACAGATTTGGATGCTGTGTGCGTGAATGCAGTAGATGTTCCGATCAAAAATGATAAGACATGTTCATCTGAAGCAAAGCTTATTTGCATATATCAGATCCAAATTATGCAGCAATAACAGCTCTGCTGTGAAATATGTGAGCCGACAATTTTCCTTCAGAACCAGCCTTCACTTTTTCAGCAGTTTGTACTACAGTAGCTCTCCTTTAGGAGTGGACAACACAGGCTAGCCTTCCCACTGCATGCCCCTCAAGAGGCCTTGGGTGCCCATGACCCCATGGTCAGTTCACCAATTGTCATTACTTGGGCTACTTTAGTAGACAAGGACCTGCAATTGTGAAGGGGTTTTGACCCAGTTGTCCAACCATCACAATTTGGTCTTTCAGATCCTTAGACTTGCCCATTTCTCCTTCTTCTAATATGCCAACTTTGAAAGAATAAAATGTGACTTGCTGCCTTACATATTCCAACCACTGACTAGTGCCATCGTAATGAGATGATGACGATTCCAGTATTAACTCTCAGTGGTTCTAACATTATGGCAGATCAGTATCTCTTTTTATTAAGTTTATTCATGTATATGTATGTATATAAAGGGATTACTGGGTTGCTGTGACATTCATATATGCTTGATAGCCCGAGTTATTAGTTTAGTTTAAAAATTCATGACTCCTAATAAGGGTGGCCCAGAAGTGTATAACAGATTTTACCCAAATTCCCTCTCGGACGTGGTATTTTTCTTTTGTTTAACCACAGATTATTCATACATAACAACAATAACAATAACAATAACAGGTGCAATGCTACTAACACTAAAAATAAATTATTTTAGGTCTTACCTGTCAAGAGCTAGGTTATGCAAATACTGCGGGTAATTGTGGAACTATTTAAAGTTTATTATAGCTAGCAATTCAGGCGAGGCTAGAAAGGAATACAACCAATGGGCAGAACAAGTTAAATTAAGGCTGGGCGATTCATCGTAAAGCACGATTCAGACATATGCAATCTCATTTTTGTACAGCTGCAGCATTTTAATTCGTAACATATGCTGCATCAAAGCGAGCAAGTTGTGTTCCAATTCACTGTCACTGACCGTTTAGGAAAAAGAGGGTGGCCTTATAAATATGGTGTATCTGTGTCATGGGGGATTGTGGCAACTGTGGGCTTAGAGGTCAGAGAGTTATCATCGCGAAGCACAGGCAGAAACAGAGATAGTTTCTTATTAACCCTAAACAACTTCATCATCATCTATCTAGGCTGCGCTTATACAGCGCTTAATAATTTTCACTTCCATAGCAAAGTGCAATATGATGTAATCTAAAATCCAAATTCTGAGCAAAATATCTGTGATTTCAATTTTAGAAAGAATTGCCCAGTCTCACGTTAAATAGAAACACTTTTTACAACCACCGTCCTCCTATTCACTTAAGAATATTTCTGTTATTTAAATAATGTATGCCAATATAAATAAATACCAACTTACTCCCAAAATATTTTGTGGTACTTTGATTTATTACATCTATCATTTTGAGTATACCATCACTTCCTTTAATCATTGTTTTCGAATAGTCATAGATCTTTTATGATTATTATTCGCTCCATGTAAACATTGGTGGCAGGCTGTTTGCAGCAATGAGGGCAGCAATGAAACAACCTGGAATTTTATTTTTCATATATTGATACGTACCATCCTGAACTTTTCATGGCACTGAGGAGGAGTTTGGCATACGGACCTGGAAGAAGCACAGGAAACAGAGTGTCCAACAACATAAATCATTCGCATTATTATATGCATTCAACGATTGCCATTAATCGAGTTAGCCATTTAATACTAGCAGTGGTTCTTGCACTGCTAGTATTAATGGCTAACTGCAAATATCGCTACAATAACAACCAGGGTAAACCGTTTAGACTGCTCTTTTAATTAAATAACAGAGCCATTTTGAAGAAACATTATTCGGACACGAAATCCCTAAAACCTCCACATTTCAAGAGGTTACTAGCTAGCAAGGATACTCACTAGTTTCCAATGCAACCTGCGCCATGACCCGACACTTGTGATTGAAAGTGAATACGCTCTCCCCGATTGATTTCTTATTGTTTTCCCCTCTAGTTCGCTCCGGGAAGAGGTCGTATCCATATTTATCCTCCTGTTTAGGCTGGTCCATTGTATGAAGAGTGGTCCGCGATTTGGAAATGTCACCATAAGGTCCTCTGGTTGGCTACTGCTAGCTACCAAGAGAGGTCATCATTGTAGATCACGTGGAAGTTGTGGGTCAAAGGTAATAAATGAAAAAACTTATTTTGATGTAAATTGCAAATCCGACTTCAAAAATAGACCAATACATATAGTGTATACAATTCAGTTTTATTTATTTATTTTTTACAAATGTGTAAAATACGTTTTGTTGGGGACTAGCATAGATCGTCTATTCCGGTCGTAAATGTCGTAATGTTTAATTTGTTACAGCAACCTCTTTAACGCGCCGGACACAAAGAGATTGTAGGCTGTCAGACTATTGAAATCTTTAATATATATTCCAATGTAAACACGTTTGGCTTGTTAACTATTCATTATTAACATTGAAATATGTGGTCAACACAAATCACATTTTTGTGTTGAATTAATAACTGACAGACACAATCTTTTCTCCACTTCGTACGGATCAGTATTAACTTATCTCACGATACTGGCTCTTTGTTTGTTCACGTAGTCCTATATCAGATTTATTTTTTCTCGTTAGCCATTGCTATTGCCGTTAATTATCTCACTTGTTTACATGCTTCTGCCCAATGCAATGACAGCCAGAAGTGAGAATTGCGTGAAGTCACTGGGAATCATAGGGAAATAAAGGGAATTATTTGAAAATGTTACGTCAGGGAAAAGTTTCGACGCGTTATCGGCTGTAATAGAGACGATCTTTGCCTACGTCTTACGTAGGATCAGAAGCGCAAAGGCTGCTGGTACTTTGCTGTCATGGCTCCGAACTTAAACACAACTCTATCAAGATAAACGTATTTTATTGTGGTGTTTAGCCAAATTAATCGCAAATCCAATTTTTTCTGAAATAATCAAGCGGAGAAAGAAGCGTCCGTTGCTTTATCAGGTTCATGGTGCTAGATAATCACCTGTATTTAATTTATTTCCATTTAATTATTGGTATATGTGACAGATAGCAGTAGCTGCTAAGAGCTGAAACGTGTTTTCGTTTTGGTTGCAACATAAACTTCAAGACATCCACATCAAGGACGGTTAAGAAATTGCCACGTGTTTGTTTTAAAGTGAGTAACATGTCCGGGGGAAACAAAGCCATTGAGGTTCAGCTTCAGATGCGGCAAAATGCCGAGGATATGCTTAGCACGATGAGGGATTTGGAGAACTGGAGGAAAGATATAAAGAAGGAGGACGAAGAGGTGCAGGCGGCAGGACATCAGAAGGTCCAGGTTTGTCCCTTCTTCCAACTGGAGACATTCATCCATCCCGGGAACAGGTAATATATTAGATGACCTTCTAGTCTCAGCATTCTATTGGCTCTGTGTTGCAGAAGAAGCTGCCACCAGTTCGCAACAAAGACTACAAAACAAAGATGAAGGAAAAGAAGAAGACGGAGCACAATGGAGATGCAGCCAATACAGCATCAAGAATTAAAGCATATGACTATCGGTCATGGGACAAGTTTGACGTGGTGGTTAATGTTTTTCCTATAAAATATTACCGATACAATCAGTGGCATAGTTACATATTTGACTAAAAATGAATGCTTCTGTCTTGGCAGGACAAGGCTCTGTCAGAGGTGGATAAGGAGGACAGTCCTGCAGAGTCAAATGAGTCAGACTCGGAGGATGCTGCAGTTGATAAGGAGAAAGCGCTAGCTGAGAAAGAAAAGGTAGATCCATTATGAGTAGTACTGCAAATTAAGCACGGATTAAAGAGATGGGAGCCTTACCTAAAGCAGATTATATTCTTATTTTTAGGGAAATGCGTTTTTCATAGACGGAAAGTATGAGGATGCCATAGAGTCTTACACCAGAGGGATGGATGCGGATCCTTACAACCCCGTGCTTCCAACGAATCGAGCCACCTCCTTCTTCAGACTCAAAAAGTAAACAGTGAAGATTATATTGCTGCTATGTATTATTCAACAAATATACCAATACAAATGTGAATGTTTATGCAGTCTTATGGTGTTAAAAAAAAGTTTTGTTCCCTTATAAATCATGAATTGTTCTATTAGGTATGCTGTGGCTGAGTCAGACTGCAACTTGGCGATAGCTCTGGACAGCAAACATTTCAAGGCGTATGCACGGAGAGGAGCAGCACGGTTTGGAATGAAGAAATACGAATCTGCATTAGAAGGTGAGAAACTGTTAAATTGATTTTATTGTCCGTTTAACTCAGCAGCAGTGAGATTACAGTGTGATTTTATTTCTGAATAGATTATGAGATGGTTCTCAAGATCGATCCTGGGAACGTGGAAGCACAGAATGAAGTGAAAGTAATTAAAGAGGTGAGTGTGATATGACGATTTGGGGATTAGACTAATTTCTTGCGGGTCGCCCAATTTCTGGATAAACAAATAAAAAGGGTTAGAAGCTCGTTGTAGTTTGTTGCATTCTTCTCTTTTTTGCCTGCGTCAGTGGGGTTTTCTTCTGTCTTTTTTATTTATAGTTCTCTCACACACTGGGGGAATGGTCTCTCTCTCATGCTCACATTGTTACTGTTTTTGCTGCTCTGCATCATATGGTCTAACAGTCTCATTTGTTGAGGGAGAAAATGGAAGCCCCTTTTTGTTGTAGCTGATGTTCAAAAAAACCAAACTGCAGAATCACTGTACTTCAGAAATGACGGTGTGTAGACATAGAAGATCACGTCTTTTTCCCTCTCTGTTGTCAGACCCTTGGACAGCAGGACCCGGAGACCCTTAGAGAAATGACGCAGCCACAGGAGGTTCCCACTGCAGACCCCGAACAGCAGAGACGGATGGAAGAACAGCAGAGACGCCAGGAGGCAGTAATGCAGAAAGACAGAGTAAGATTAGAAGTAACGTTTCTAGTGTGCTATGTTATTTTGATGTTATATCAAATTATTCTAAGATTCTAATCTCATTGTGGTGTGATTTATCACCTACAAGTCAATTATTAATTAAAAAAAAAAATCAATCGAGTCATTTCAATATAAATTTGCCTCATCTATTAAACAATCTTTTGAGGAAATCAAACTGTTTATTTGGTAGTTCTGATGTTTGCTGACCACATCTTTCAGGGTAACGCTTATTTCAAAGAGGGGAAGTATGAAGCAGCTGTTGAGTGCTACAGCAGAGGCATCGAGTTAGATTCCATGAACGTCTTACTGCCTGCCAACAGAGCAATGGCCTTACTCAAATTGGAGAAGTGAGCATAACGTTTATTTCTCCAGCACAATTTAGTTTTTTGACCGAAAAATCATTTGTTTTATAAATGTAAAATGTTTGCTGCAGGTATGCCGAGGCAGAGGAGGACTGCTCTAAAGCCATTTCTCTGGACCATACTTACTCCAAAGCCTTTGCCCGCCGGGGCACAGCCAGGGTGGCTTTAGGGAAACTGCATGAGGCCAAACAAGGTGCCGTATTAAACAACTCTATCTTCCGAAGTCTGTCACATATTCAGCAGTACTCTCCCATGTAATCTGTGTTTCTATGTTCTAGTATGTATTTCATCATATGTTTCAACATTTGTCCATTTTGAGGCAGTTAAAGTGAAGTCGGTCAAGTTTATGAATAGAAGTCCTTTCAATTCTGCCTTCTCTTTAGCTAGACTCGCAAAGATTCAGCAAGAGTTATCCCAAAATGGAAATGCACTGGAATAATATGATCAGCAGCAGTAACGACAACGACAACATTTTAGTTGTATTAAACATGTATGTGGGTGTTTGTGTGTTACAGATTTCCAGGTGGTATTGAAACTGGAACCAGGGAACAAGCAGGCCCTGAACGAGCTCCAGAAACTCCAGATTGTACGTTTCAAAATCTAATTAGTCGTTCAAGTGACCTTAGTTCATATGATACAGAAAGGATCAAGGAACAATCAATAACAGTTGTTATGAGTTTTATAATAAAAGGCAATTCTACATTTCCAAAATCATAAGATTATATATTTTCGAAAGATGATTATATTCCATACTGTGGGACACGAGTGGACACGACAGACTTGATCCTCTGCAGGATGCACTTCTCCCTTGTTTATGTTATTACATTGTGTTGTGTTGTGTTGTGTTAGGCTATGGGTGACAGCAACCTTCTTCAAACCCCAGACGGCACACAGAGGAGAACAGTGCAGCCAATAGACAAACCGACCCATTTGCAGTCAACTGTGAGTTGTCATTTTTCTATAAAATTTTTTTTTGTTGAAAATACTTTGATACATTCTACCACAGACCGATAAGTCAAGTAAAAATGTATATGTAATGTGTAATATTTGCTAAACTACAGCAGTTTTAGTCTTTTTTTTTTTTCATGTGTCTGCACATAAGCATGTGTATTGAGCCATGAATAGGTAGAAAGCATTTCTTTAAATACGTAGTTTGATCTTGCAACAGATAGATGTTATTTCTGTGTGTGCCATGTGACCTAGACCAGCCCTCCTTGAAAGACTAGCTTATTACTCTTTATTTGGAACTAACACCAATCAAAGAGGGCGTGGCACCCCGTATGTAAAACATGAAGAGAAAACCAGACAAACAAAGATGAAAATAAACAGACATTAACGAGCGGTGTGGGTGTTTGTGTTCCATGCAATCCAGCCAGTCCACAGAACTCAACACAGAGCAGTTTTAGTTTAAAAGATAAAATAATTAAAAATTAAATTGATTCATGTGGATAATAATGTTAATAAAACTTGTGAAAAGTAACTAAATTTGATGATTTTGCTCCAACATTCACAGTAAGCCATAACCTTGTATGTCCAGCAGGGGGCAGGATATTGGAGACCTCACATCTTTCTTTCTTTTTTTAACTTGATTGAATTCCATTTCCAATGAATGATCTGATCTTTTGTCTTGGATGGAAAGACTTAGAATTATTTTTTCCAGTATTTCGCCTGATACTGAACATACATCGTTCTCCAGAAACCATTGAGGAGGATTGACATTGAAGAAGTGAGTGGAAGAATATCGGTGTCGGAGGTGCAGTCGGAGCCCTTCGTTCAGGAAGTGGTAACGGAAACTGAGGACAAGTCCTCTCCACTGTCGACATCACCCAGCGCCAAGATGATCAAGATCGAGGAGATAGCAGAAGTCCCTCCACAAACATCAGACCTGTTAGTTTCACGCCCTCTTTTATTTCATAATATTGGATATTTTGTTTTTGAGTTTTCTTAGAAACATTTCTGTACACTGCATTTATTTGTTGGAATGTGGCATCCCATATTCCCATCGAGTAAATATGTCTTCTGCTTCGGTTTTCCAGAGTTCCTTCTAGCAAACAAACCAAACGGCCAGCGCAGGAAGAATTCTCATATCCCGCTCAGCAACCAACCAAACCCTCGTTAACAGTAACAGACCTGCCCCCTCCACCCACCAGCTGTCTGCAGCTTGAGGCAGAGCTCCGAAAGATTGGAAACCAGCCTGAAGTGATTTATCGATACCTGAGGGTGAGCTGCTGTCGTACGCTGTAATTTACCCATACCAGGACCATAAGTGTAATTATATGCCATTTGCACAGTAATCTGTCACTGACAATGTAGGCATGCTTATATAAGGACATTTATTGCTTATTATTTTATGGTCTTCATGATGTATTTATTTTCTCATCTCTTTTTCAACTTTTTTTTCATTTCCACAGATGCAATTTGAGTATCATTTTAAATCAGCGGTAAACACTTGTGTCTGAAAATTGATTTAAAATATCGATATAATTACTTCATTTTTGATAGGCATTTAGAAAATAAAGCATTTTTTACTTTAATGGCAAAAAATTTAACCCAGAAGCTGGACAACTGAACAGAAATCTTAAAGATTACAAATTGTCTATATTGTCTTTTTTACAACTGAGCTTTTGGGTGGTGTTGTCCTTGTTTTGCAGCAAATCAAGGCCGAAGCCTTCGTCAGCATTTTCCATCACACCGTTGAACCTGACATTCTCAATCAGATCTTGAGGACTTTGCGTGATTTTTATATCAAGTGAGTTTTAGATAACGCTCAAAGAAGAAAAGTCTATATAGAAACAGGTAGCATTTGGTCCATTTGTTAACGGTATGCTTGTGCAGGAATGAAGAACCGGCCATCACTCTGGAGGTCCTCAGGAGTCTGTCGAGCGTGAAGCGATTCGACATGGCCATCATGTTCATGTCATCCTCCGAGAAGAAAGGTTGAGTCTGTTTGATGGCCGTCTTTTTTTTTCACTCTGACGATTCATCATATTTATAATGACTGTGCTGCTTCTCTTTTCTGCAGTGCTGAAAGAACTATTTGACTTCCTTCACCAAGCAGAGCTGGAAGGGTCGTCTGTAACGGCCCTGCAGAAGAAGTATGGAGTGTGACGCTGGGATTTCAGGAGAATGTGCGACTTCAAAAAGACTTTAAATTTCAACACACAATGCTGCATTCTTGTCAAAACCAAGAAAACATATATATATATGTTTATATATATGTTATATATATATATATGTTATATATTGGTTAATGTCTCATCCAATTCACTTTCATTAAAGTCACCTGTGGAAATATGTCAACTTCCTAATCTTCTCATAACAACATAAAGCTGGAAATTGTTCATGTGCTACTTTTAATCTCATTGTTATTGGCTGTTTTCAGAACAGGGAAGCCTTTTCTGTGTTCTAAGAACGCAGTCACACCACAAGAGCGAGGGATGATTATAGTACCTAGAACTTATTTTTGAACTCAACTATTATCTTATTTTTGAGAAAAGGCTGGGGTGACATAAGTGTACGATGAATGTTTGAACTCATCAACCACTACCATTAAGCTCCAAGTGAAATTTAAGCCATGTGAACAATGGCTTGTAATAGTTGCCTTAAAAAAATGGAACTAGCTGATGTCACTCAGACATACATGTAAAGGGAATAAAAGGGCTGAGCTAAGTGTGGCAAAGGTTTGTTTTTTTTAAACGATCAACACATGCCTGATTCCTAATGTAATATTAAATATATAAAAATGCTAATTTAAGTTTCAATTTATAAGAATAGAGTTAGACATGATGAAGCTCCAACTGAGTGTGGGGTCTCTACAAGGTCTGAGCCCAGCGGTGCCCCTTCTGAGCAACATTCAGTGATCCGTTGTCGTACAGTGACATTAACAACAGGTCCAATTGAAAATGATCAGACCCCTCTAGGCTGAGTCTTGTTCCAGCCTCGCCTGTTGGTGCACCTTACTTTGAGAATGAAACGGTTTTTGCTATTAACGGGGTGTTACTCAAACGTACTTAACTCACGTTATTTAGAACAAGTCTTCTAGTTGAGCATCTGAGGAGTTGGGCATTCATACACAGTGTTGTTATACGGACTTCCAACCTGCATACTGGTGATTCTTGATTCCTATAGTCAGTGCAAAGTAAATAATGAGCTGCGGAGGACAGTTTGTTCTCAAGGGAACTTTCCTCTGGACAGTTCTTCTCAGTTGCCTGACATCCTCATGGTCTGAAACTGGAAAGTGTGTCCAAATTGTCGACTGGTCCTGTTTCTTTAACCATTTGCCGCACATCTGTTTCTATTCTAATTTGTTCGTGAGCATGCAGTGACGGCAAATATTCTTATATTTTGAGGTTTATTGATCAAAGATGGAGGAGCGGAGAGCTTGGATGTTAAATACAGGTGAACTACACTGGCAGAGGATAGGCGACTGTGCGATAGACTTATGGAAACCTGCACAAAACACTGGAACATTTGTAAACTGGGACTGCAGATTGGTTTGATAGCTGTCATAAGAGGGAAAATCTCCACCGGAAAGGTTTTTCTTTGAGGAGTAAGTGGAAATTTACTGTTATCCAAATGATTTTGAATACAACAAAAATGTATGTTTTTGACCTCTGTGAGTACTTTGCCCTGTTTGAGATTCTCTCCGACTCTTAATCCTGCCAAATAAATCCCGATTCTGCATTATCAACACTCGATCAGACCATAGAAAGCAGTAAGTGATGGAGGTGTTCAGTTTGACTCACAAGCAAATATGGATTCAGTTCCATTTTCAGAAGCTGGACAACAAATAAAGGCGTATTTTGCCAATTATGTGTGTGTCATTGTTGAGTCATTCAATAAAAGTAGAATCATTTATATCTCACAATGATGTAAAGAAACATGAAACATTTATCAGTGTTGTAATCCGTGAAAGCACCCTATCCAATTGTTGTAGTTTTATTATGTTAGTGTGAATTATTACACAAGACATTTGAAATACATTAGCCTTGTGTAAGTAAAGTGTGGAACCCGTCCACCATAGGCGGGGAAACGCCTGCTTCAGGTCACCGGTCCATCACAGTCTGCACAAAATGCTGTAGCAAATATAATAATACACCAACAACAAGAGTTGATTTTACAACAGATTACCAGAGCATTTGAAGAACAAGAAGTTGTGTTTTATTCACACCCAGAGCAGTTCTTGCAGTCTCTTAAGGTCCATATCAGTGATGTAATGCGGTTAGAGGAGCACATCAGAGTCAAAACGGTCAACAGACACTGGCTCTGGTTGACCTTGCCCATCTCCACAGGAAATGTGTGAGTGACTTCCTCGAGTCCAAGCGAAAACTATCTGTCAGCTTCATGGTGACCGTAGCGACAAGGCAAGAAAAACCTCTGAATGTGGTTACCAGAAGGTACACAGACTGAGTCTGACACGTGGGCCCAGAGCATTTACAAGTTCATTAATCTGTTAGATCTCAGTTACGAAGGAGTTCTGTAAAGTGTCTGCAGCCCTGTGAACATTAAGTTCACACGTCAGTTAGAGGAGCTAACATCTCTAACTGACTCCTTAGCTTCACGGTAAAATTGAAGCTAAAGATGAAGAGAAGACAAGGAAGTTCTCGATTGACCTTCCAGCTCTCACCTCAGGTCATGAGCTGTGGATCGCGACAGTGTAAATGAGAATACAGATATCAAAATGAGTTTCTAGCAAGGAGTTGGAGTAGAAATTCACATCCAACTCTCAAGAGACCCACATGTGCAGACGATCACATTACCTGAAGGATTTCATATCCTGTCCTTGTGTATCCTTCTAAAGGCTTTCTGATCCCACAGGAAGTAAGTGGGCCTGGGAGAACTTTAGTCCCTGCATGTGTGAATACATTTATTTACTTGTCTTTCTCTATAATATCTTTTTGTCGTGTTTCTGTATACCTGTGTTAGAAAAGAAGACCCCGTTAGAAACAGGATCGTCCATCTCAAGATATTTATCCCTGTAATAAATGACAAATAAAGACCTTGTGAAAGAATAAGTGACTAGAAAATAAATGAAACTATTATTGGCCATCAGCAACCAAGATAATTAGTTACTATAGATATTCATTTGGAAAAACATACAAGTACCAGAAAGATCTGAATAACACGACTTCCATTAATCTTTTAAATTGGCATTTCGTATCATTAACAGCCCGTGGGTCAAGGTACTTCCCCCAGACCCTCCTGGGCATCTGCCTCAGGTCTTTGAAGAGCTCTTTCTGAAGCTTCCCTCACTGCATACATTGAAGCCTGAGTAAATGCTATGAAATTCAGCACAATAAGAGAATCAGACAAAAAAAAAAAAAACCTACTGTGAAGCCTTTTTTTCAACATTAAGGGACGGGCAAGAGTCTGAATTAAAAGGATCCTGCATGAGGTTTCCTCCATTTTCACCTTTATCTTGGCTATGAGAAAAAGACAATACGTCAACA
The DNA here is from genome assembly GCA_009660295.1 of Lophius piscatorius. NCBI lineage: Eukaryota > Metazoa > Chordata > Actinopteri > Lophiiformes > Lophiidae > Lophius > Lophius piscatorius. The sequence goes on along the minus strand of VRLP01000522.1, from coordinate 122,471 downwards.
TAATGATAATAACTATATAGGAGTTATCTAATTATCTAATAATTGTGTAATAAACACACAATATGGCCATTTACTTAAAATTCTGCTAAAAATGCTGATGGATTATGTTGCTCCTGACAGTTTGAACAAATATACACATTATTATAATGTATATTACCCACTTATTCAAAACACAGACATTAAATGAACCAAAGTTCCATGCAAAAAAGTCCAACATGTGAGTTATCAGCTATCAGTGTTAGTTCTGGGCAGAGGTGGCTCTCTAGCTTTATTTCATGTGGCTTTTGTGGCGGCAGTCATAATCCAGATTAGATCATGTGACTCCCTCTGGGGCTTTTTTTCCTTCTATATCTGCTTTGTCTTCAGATAGTTAACAGCAGTATAGGTTTTAAACTCCATTTATCATAACATCTTGATCCAATCCAGTCGTCTGAAAGAGCTGATATGTGTTGGTGTTAACTTTGGGGGGTTGTTTATATGTTTATTTTTTAATGATTTAAAGAAAAGGACATTAAAATATATTTGATACTGATAAGTTTACAGGTACATGAGCTTTAGTTTTACTATGAAACTGCATTTTGAGGACATTTCTTTTTTAACGCAAAATAAACCTGCAATAATTGTTTTCCTTTCCAAATTTACATTTCAACAGTTTTCTAAATTATGAACTAAAATTTATATGATTGCTTATTTACAATGCTGCCGAGTAGTTAACTACATATGATTAAAAGAATTATCCTCAGAAACATTATTTCCTAGCATCTTTTATTTCTTAGGTAGGAATCTTGGACTCTCTAAACTTACCGTGAAGTGCCAAAACATTTGGCATGTTTTGAAACAGTAAATAACAAAATCAGACTAACGACATTAGCTCAAACTCTTGGTAAAGTCTGTTTTTAGAAAACTGTTTGACCGTTATTAGCAGTTTTGGTTGTATCAGGTTACATAATTCTGTTTGGTAAGTCCGCACATGCTTTAATTTGCCCCCCCAAATTTTTTTACTTATCGAATAGGACTTTCTCAATATGGCCATGGTTAATGCTTCCAACTCGGTGACCCTATTTACCTGAAATGTCCCCCAGGGCCCCTTACACCGTAGCATATACATGCATATACATGAAAATGTGCTCAACCAAACAGTGGAGTAGGACATGAAAGGGTTAAGCGTGAGGGTGTAGCATACACAACCAATATCACCATCCAACCTGCAGATGGATCGAATGTTAACTCAAGACCAGTTGATCAATTCACACATATATCCTCATAAATTGATGCAAAAATATTCTGAAAGGGTTTTAAACCACTGCACAGACTTGGTTGGAATTTAACTCGCTCAAAGTTATGGTTTCAGTTAGATCACTGGATTTGGTGACCTTTTTCCAAATCCCAGCAACCTTAACGGTAGACTGAATAAAAACACTCGTGTGGACTCTTCAAGTACAGAATCTGCTAATCTGATTTGTTTTACAATAGAAAGAGGAAAACGTTTCAGACTCTTGCGGGATAAAGTCATCAGTGCATTTTATTTATGTAGGTACATTTCCCACATTTTAATTGTTATCAGTCTTGTGAATTCTTTTACAGTTCTATTCATCCATTCACTCTCCTTCCTTCACACACGGGCATTTATCTTCTTCCCCACATCGCTTTCTTAAAATGTAAAAATGGTTCGGCCAAAAGTAAACATGCAGGGAACGGATGTGAGTAATGTGTAACGTGAGATCACAGGAACATGAGTCGGTGAGATTGCTTTTACACAATTCAACTATTTCTTCATCACAAATTCACTCCCAGGACACGGAACCCTCTGACACGGAGGGACAAAGACAGAAAGGGCGGAAACCTTTTTTTATGCAGGTATTACGAAGAACGGTCTCTGCCGTTTCAACTCAATAATAATCAAGCAAATAATTAGAAATGAAGCCAAACAGCTTTAAAATGCTAAGTTCCTAATTGTCCTATTCTAATTTATTCAATTTTTTTTAACTTATCTTTATTTAACCAGGAAGTCTCTTTGAGATTAAAAATCTCTTTTACAAGCAGCAGCCAACAACACATTTGAAAATGCAACATAAACTGAATGTTATACAAACAAATCCACATCAAAACAACAAGAGCTCTCCGTGCTTTCTGTATAATGTATTTCAGCATATCAATTATTTCAAGCAAATCCAATTTTAGATCCTTTGTGGAAAATGTAGTTTCCCAGATCTGTCAAAACATGAGGTGACAGAGAGAAGGGTCAGAGGTCAGCTGTAAGTCTACCCGATGTGGCTTTATGGAAAAAATGTAGCAGAGTTGTTGTCGGCAGGTGTTGACTGAGGTCCAATCCAACAAATCGTATCATATCTATTCAGCACTTGATATAAAATGTAGTTATTATCATCGTTTTTTTCATCTTTATAGTGGCTATTAGCGATTATTCTTTGCATTATTAATATGTTTAAAATAATATAATGCCTAATAGTATTAGTATTAGTTTGATATTTAAATATGTTACTACATTATTGAATAAATAGCAGATAAATAGAAATGATATTGTATAATGATGATTATATAATCGGTATTATGTCAAGAGATACATTTAAGAATCATTACTTAGATGCATAGAAGGTCTAAAAAATTTTGAGCCCCAAGTGTCACCTAAAGTTATACGTGCAGAATTCACAGTGAGAGAGCGGCAGAGAAGACGGCCAGGAGCAGGAGCACAGCTTGAGTCCCTTCAGGACGACTTCCAAAGCTTCGATTTGGTGCTGAACACAGGAGAAAAGACCAAAACAGGATAAATTATAGTACACACGTGTAAAATGTTAAGATCATGCACATCAAGCTGTTTAAGGCTGTTTAACTACCTTTTATCTGTACTGATTTTGAGGCTGTTGCCGTCTTCCTTGACGCCGTGTTCTCAGCCTTACACTCCACAGTGAGGGATTCTTGCAGGTAATCCACCGTTATCTCAATCACAGCGCCCCTCACCATGTTACTGCCCATAGACGACACGTAGTGACAAGAGGGCAGACATTCAGATGTGCAAACAAACAGCTGCGTTTGGCCAATCTCTATGACGTCAGGACCTTTGATCTGAATCTCTGAGGGACCCGCTGAAAGACAAACATAAGAAAAGATTATTACCGAGGAAATGTTCATGAGCTGTTAGTAATAATAAAAAAAATCACACAAAATACTTTATATTTCATGGTCTAAGGGTCATCATTCAGGCAGACATATTGGAAGTCAAAGAACAAAATGTTTTAATGTATACAAATTGGCTCAGAAAACACTTTCACAATTTCAAGCCTTTTAGCTCAATTTTGATTTTTTTTTTTGCTCAGCTCAGATTTGGTTATTATGGCAGTTCATAAGAAACCTGTATGTAGATGTAATTTATCCTCCAAAGGTGCAGGTATTTACATCTGCATCACCAACGACAAAAATTGTCATATTTATCTTCATATTCAAACCGAAATAGAAATGGCGGTAATAGATATTTGTGTGACGTTACCACAGTACTCAGTACACACATCTAGCTAAGAGTCATACAAATTCCAATATGACTGTTCATGCGTGAGGCATGACTACTAACTGAATATATATTCTATCAAGAAGCACATATTTTGGTTTGAGATTTGGGGCAAAACCTTGCTTACGTGATGATTAATATGAAGAAAGTGATACAACTTTCATGCTTAGGAATCTACAGGGAGCAGCTAGTTAGCTTAGCTTGGCTTAACTTAGTAATTCCCCAATGAACAGGCTGTAATGTAAGATGTTATCAACTGTTTAGAAAGCGCAAATCTTTTAGTAAAATAGGACAAAAAAAAAGTTGTGTTTGCAGGCTTCTGCGTCCAGTTTTGTAATCCTTGGAGAACAGACGCAGGAGGCCAGCCGTTTCTAGGTTACGCTAATGGACGCCAGCTTTCACTCCTCTTCTCGCGGACTTCCAACCTGACCGAGGATTCATGTGTTCTATTTGTTCTCTGCACTGATGAGTGTTTCTGTTTGTGATAATATTTGTCTACTCCAGAATATCTGGTAAAAGATCTAAGCCAGCTGCTCAGTGACCTTTAGGGGTAGAAAGCTCTTTATTTATTCTTTCCTCCTGTGTTGTGTTAGAGTTAGCTTAGTGTCCTGTACGTAGAATACATAAATCTGTTCTACAAGCACTGCGGCCGAGTGGTCTTGGGTCATGGGTCAATATTTCCCTTCTCTTTCGTAATAAGGAATAAAAAGGGAGGGAAAATAGTGATTAGATTTTAGGTCTATATAACATTATCCGTTATGGCTCACAGTGCAAAACCTCCAAAATCTTACCAAGTATACTTTTCTAATTTCTAGTCAAAATATGTCATTGCACCTGAAATAAGACACAAACACTTAACATGTAACGTTTCAATGGGGACTTGATTTTAGGCAAATCAGCTTTGATTTCTCAATTGTTTTTTATGAAAAACACCGGATAATTTACAGACATATCTCATCATAAAATGCTTAAATATCACTTGAAAATTCTTAAAATAATAGTTGCTGAAATATCACTTTCTAATCTTATTTCAAGTAGTTGATGGTCTTAAATTTAAAACAGTTTTACTATCATACAGCTTAGAATATGTAAAATACACCTGAAATCATGCCATTTACACATGTATAGTAACAAAAAGGACAATGTTTTTTCAGCATGTGTGGCTCATTCTAAGACACAACACTTCCTAATAATGGTTTTCCAGATTCCCCAGCTAATTTTTAGATCTTATTATATATATCTTTTATATAAATACCCCGTCTCATTTCTTGAAGTTTTACCGAGCAAATGTTTGCTTGCTCTAATTGCAGATTTATTTTTTATACTTATTAAAAGCTAAAAACAACCTTGTATTCAGAATTCTTTACTCATTTTTGAAGGGAGAGTTATTCCAGTGCAGTGCGGGCATGGGACAGGTATAAATGTCACCTCATCTGACGTTTTGCAAGAAAGTAAAGATGTGTTTTTCTGAACATGAACATGGAAGGACGTTAGAAGGAACTGAAGGAATTTCTTTGGTCAGGACAGCTAATGTGACAGAGGACGCTTTGGACACTTGTATTCAATAGAAGTCGATAGAGGAGAGATGCCACACAAATTCTGAGTGATACTTTCTGCTCTTCTAAGTATATAACCTCAAATAAAGAGTGTCATGCGCCTAGTATAAGGTTATCCTTTAACATTGAAGCACTGCATTGTTTCCTGATGTAGGATTGCAAATTTTATTTGTGTTAATATAGAAACTTATAGAGGCATAAATTTGAATATTCCTTCACAGGAGTCTGGGCTCCTCTTGTAGTGTTAAATATTCAAGTGGGAAGGTGTTCTGTCAAGGTTTAGGTTTATCACAATTAATAGGGAAACTTCACTTACTTATCACACCTATATATCGACTGGCAGAGATATACATTCCAGACACTCGATTGGTGGCTTTGCAAGTGATAACTGTGAAGTTATCCTGCTCCTTAGGGGTGATAGAAATAACGTTTCCTTGACCACCAACCCAAGGCCCTTTATCTGTCCTCCAGGCGTATGTACAAGAAGGCCGGCAGAAGGCTTGGCAACTGTAAGTGTGTTTCACCGACGGATTCAACAAATCAGGGCCTGAGAGGGAAATGTTGGAAGGTCCAACTAAGTTGAGAGGATGAGAGATATATGAGACCACAGACGCGAAATACATTCACAAATTTTTCATACATCAACCCAAACAATATTCAATTTAATAGGAAAAAAGAAAATGCTTACCTAATACTTGCAGTTGTTTAGTTGCAGTGGCTTTCTTCCCTGTATTTTGATCTGTGACGGTACAAGTCGCAGTTAACTCCGGCATCCAAGCATTGATAGTGAAGGCTAGCACATTACCATTCCCCTCTGCCGTGTGTCCATCCAAAGACATGGAATAGGAACATGCTTCGCAGATGGAATCACACTCAAGGCTGCTCGGCACCCCAACAGTCACATAGTCCGGCCCAACGAGCGTACAGTTAATCTTCTGTCCTGGAAAATTCAACATGGTGCCATAATGTAGCTGGAATTGATCACACACAGAGGTTAAATCTACTTTTATATTCTTTATTTGAATTTTTAAGCACTTACCGTTATGGTCATCGAGAGCAGGGGTCTCTTCATCTGCAGATGATACTGGCTGAAAACCTACAGGAGAGGAAAACATATTTCTCCGACAACGAAAACAGCATCTGGTATTAAACCTCAAGGGTCATTCTTTGCTTCGAGAAAAAAAAATGCTCTGATGTCCTTGCCGAGTAAAACACTGGAAAAATGAATTCCTTGCTTATTCTATTTTTTGGGGGAATTAATATCGTTAATTAAATGACATGACAATTGACAATTGTTTGATCGATAATGTTTTTAAAAAAAATCTGACTTATAAAAGGATTTCATGATGAAATATCACTGGTAAAGAATGTTTTGAGAAAACTGTTTAACCCTTGTTAGACTTTTAAAGTTACATTATTTTGTTTGTCCTCACATGCCAAAAGAAAATATCCCACTTATTAAATGGGACTTTTTCACTGGTCTTGGCTCTTGCCTCCTCCTTGGTGGCCGCCGTGACCTGAGGTGTCCCACAGGGCTCCATCTTTGGACTGTTATCCTTAAGCGTATACATGCTGCCACTGGGTCATGTTATAAACAGGTTCAGTCACACTTCTCAATAAGAAATAGTGTCTCAAAATGTTTTTTTTACATTATCTATAGAGCGGGTCCTCTCCCTTGGAGGCCGCCATGTTGTGTTTCCATGCTTGTACAGTAACATAGACCAGATAACCAACTCACTCTAGAGAGAGATTTACACCTTTGTAGGTTGGAGTAGAAACGACAAAGAAACTCCAGCGAATAAAAAGAAGATTTTGAATACGAATACATTATTGCTGGATGGCTAGTTTGTCTGGTGAATTTTTTTGTGATTTTTCAGAAAATGTAAGATTATACTTACTTTTAACACAAAAAAGTGCGAATAATATTAATTATCTTTATATGTAAGCTTTGACCGTTACAAAGTTAATAACAAATATATCTTCTAAAGGAACTTCATTGCTTGACATTCATTATGCTATTTCTACACTTGAAGGCCACCGTAGATGCCCCCCACCTTCCATGGATAGAGACATGACTGAATGTGGCACTAAATTTTAGTCACTGCCCCTTTAGGGTTACTAGATTTGTAACAGCCAACAGCTAAAATTGTGTGGATCAGCATTTTTATTTGGATTGGAACTAAATTGATCGCTCAGATTCTAAAATCCTAATCCTATACATCCATTATACCAACATTCCTAGTTATCACGCAATATTACCTTAGAAATTAAAGAAATGTCAGAAATTTAATTTCTTTTCCCTTTTCAAGTCCTTGCAGGCTGCGGCATGACCGCTTTCATTTATGTTAGCTAATATTGGCTAACCAGCAAACAACCTGCATAACTGACATTAAATATTCTACCTTAAAACAAGGTTTTGACATTTATAACGAACCCATAACATTTTGGTCATTGGTTTTCAAAGTCATGTCCGGATACCTCCTATAGGGGTTTTCCAGGGGATTACGAGGGGGTTCCCATTAGAAGGGAAATATTTTCATTTTCTCTATGATACCACAAATATGAGTTACAAAATGTTGAATACTTTTGAATTTTCTCATGGGTTGAACACACTTTATTTAAAGTAAAATCAGAAGTCCTAACAGATGGAGGGGAGTGAGTCAAAATCTTATTGAATGTGGTTCCAGAGATTAGACCATTTGTGTCAGTTTTAGGGTCCTTGAAGTTAAGATGTTTGGGAACCACTGACTTAGTCTATGGTTTCACATTTGGTGTCAAGAAAAAATGTTATACATGCAAACTTGTTTAAAGCAGTATAACAATGACTGACTTGGATGAAAATTTCCATTAGAACTATCAGCAAGATATACTCTTGTATGAGAATACTTTCTACCGCTGTGACGCTAAATACAGTCTGTTGTGAGCATTTATATAATGTACCAACATATGTCTGGTCTTTGATTAAGATCATTCATGCACTAGTGTGTAAGTATAATTTTGTTGTTAAGGTGGGCTGATTGAAATGATTATATCATTTGTTGCGGAATTTAATCTACACCAATCTGTAATATTATAAACGTTTTTTCTATTCAAAACCCCCATCTGCAACTTAAGGATTAATAGATATGCCGTGAACTAAATTGTAAAGTATTAAACTTCTGAAGTTCGAAGGAAATGAAGTGAAAAGTAACTTGAAATAGAAAAACTTTGTCATTAATAATTTCTGTGTAATTACAATTGAAATTTGATTGACATTTACAACCAAAGGTAAATCTATTACCTGCAAGAAAAAGTAGCAGCATAAATCTGCTGAGATTTGAGCATCCTCTGCACTCTTTAGACGTGGAGGTATTATCCATTGTCCTGTGAAACTCAGATGTGAACAGCCACTGGGAAATATAAAGATGCTGGCGCTGCAGAGTCATTCAGTCAACACCAGCAGACAAATAGTTCTTATCAGAGAAAGTTCTGAAGAAATGAACCTGCCCACTTAGTCACCCTAATGGAAAATGACATTGCTTTTTAATAGATTCGAGGTCAAATCAGGACAATGTGATAAAATGTGTCACACCTAGGAACCTTTTGCATCATGAGTGAAATGGTTTGGAGATTGGCCTAAGAATGAAAATGTCACAGGACTGGTCATAGTAAGAGGGAGTTCACAAAAACACACAGAATAAAATGTGCAAATCTTTTATTTTTGGTTTGAGAAGTTTCTAGAAGGTAAATGTATGATATATGTATGTATGGGGGATCCACAGCTGTCAAATGTAGAGTTGGTGGTCCAAGTAGTTAAATATCTTCTTTGACTATTTTTTGGTGAAGTGGTGAAATCAACCACTTAAATAACATTTTTAGTCATAACATTTTTATCTCACCCTTACTTCTCAACTGCAATCAACCCACTTTGAGCAGCTGCAACTGAAGTTCTACCCAGACAAAACATTTATCAGACACATAACCATTTAGCAGTGCATCTTCAAATGGGTATATTGTTCAGTGTTCATCATCATGGATAAACTCATAAATCCTTATGGCAAGGCCATGATACTGACCATCTTCTAGGAAGACCGCTTCTCAGTTCACCTGTATGCTATTTTAGAAGCTACCTGGTTAAATGTGCAATCTTAATTCGTGCGAAAAACAATCAATCTGATCCTGAAAGGCACTTCATCTTTCCCAGAATTTTCAGATAAGCCCTTGATGCAGAATTACACCCTTTATCAGGAACAAACTATAAAAATGCAAACAGATAAAAAAAATTAAAAAAAATGTCATAATGAATGTTCTTATTGTAGGATTAAAAATATAATAACATGAGTTTAAACTCAAATTAAGCAAACAAACTAAAAAAAATTACATTTATTGAAAGTAAAAACACTGACAACCTAATAATATCCATTACTCCTACACAGACACAACAAAGCATTGACATGGAAATATTTTTCTGGTGCAGATGTGTGTACATGGTCATGTGCAATTTTGTGTGTGTCCAGAGACGTGTGTGCTCCTAAAGTTGTGTCTCTCTGGAGTCCCTGGGTGGCCTGAAGGTCAGTATTTCTGTGAAAGTGTGACCTGCACAAACACAAAAGAGACGACAATGCATCAGACATTCCAAAAGTAGCTTTATCATACTTCTTAATCCAGTTTCGGCTCCTTCTCCTCCCACTCACAGAAACATTCTGTGTACTATAAGTACCATTAAGTAATCTCTTCAGTGACCTCCTCTGGCAAGGAGCTGGTACTGTAACACTGAGTAAGAGGCTATTTCACGACACATAACTCTCTTCACTTCCATTTATTCACTTTGACTGGTGTGGCAACTCAAGGACTCTTTAGCAGCGACAGCACGTCCAAAAACCGACCGGAACAAAAAGTATCTATCTGCTCTTTGGTGGTAGTCAGGTAGCATTCACTGGATCATTGAGAGCTCTTTAAGTCTAAACACCTGCTGGAAAATAAAGTGTATTTCACATATATATATATATATATATATATATGTATATATTACAGCCAATTAACAGGTATTGAAACCAAGAAAATGAACAGGAAGAGGTTAAAATGCTCCATGGAATTGAGAGGAAGCCTAGACAATGGTGCTGATTCCTTGGAAGTTTGTCAATAGAAAGCAAAACCTTTCATATATGAATGCAGCATTAAATCGAAATTGCCCCCCCCTCTTACGTTTCCACTGGTCCAGCGGCAGGTCTGTGTTGTCCATGGTCTGATCATAGGGTAGCGCTTCAGTGACCTCCTCGCTGTCTCTGAACTCACTGAAGAAAGGCAGGTCAAGTGCCTCTGAGGCGCTCACCCGCTCCTCGGGGTCCAGGAGCAGCATCTTCTCCAGGACACACACGGCTGTGTTGCAGACACACATATCACATGTCAGCATAACAGTTTAGTGCACCAACACATGGGTGAACTGGAGAACTAGATCTTTACGTACCGTTTGAGCTAGCTTTGGAGAAAATGGAGTGCAACTCTTTTTTAGGTACCTTTGGTAGACTTCTGAGGTAGTCTTTGGCCTGGCCAAGAGGGCAATTGGAAAGATTTATAGATAGAACTGTATTTATACCCAAGCAGGAAGTGTGAGTGTCACAGCAGATCAAGAAACTGAAAAACTGGCAGTTGTATACAAAATAGAGAAAATATAATAAAGAGTAAAACAGAAAAAAACATTATCATTAATTTATAAATACTAAATAAACACCTGCATATCTGAACTCAATATAAATAAATATATAAATAAAATAAATGACATAGGGCATGTACTAGGGGACTTTCATAAGACAGAGAAAAGTCTAGCATGGACAATATTTAACTCCACCAATGTTCAACTGCTGAGCTGAACAGAAAAATCCTATTTATGTTGTAGGGCTGGATCAGTTTATTTGTCAGTGACTTTACTTATCATTGTGAGTTGAATTTTTCCGCATTTCACTTAAATACAGAAAACTAAGCAGAATGATGTCTGTGAAACTTTATGGAAGGTTGGGGCATTGGCTCAACAAAGCTAAACAGATATGTATAGAAGTTTTTAGCCTTAGCAGTTCTCTTACTTCTGAAGTCTCTGATTCAATCCTATCACCAGACAAGATGAAGAGCAGAAGCAAGAATTATCTCAAAGTCAAAGTCAAAATCATTCAATGGAGGATAAACTATATATCCAGTTACTTAAGTGCTGCTGTGAGTCATCTCTTGGTCAAAATATATCGTATCAGACCTTTGCATAAACACATTATAACTTTACAGTCAGAGTGTTTTTAATATGTGTTAACATTGAGTGTATCATAAATATGTGAGTCTGACTCAGGGTTTGACTTACATCTTGACTCTGCAGCTTTACAACAAAGTCACTAGTCGGGGTTCCGGTGATCTTCATGATCTCTTTGAGCTGATCCAGGTCTGACAGTCACCGAGGTAAGGATCAGCAAGCATAGATGTTTACTACATTACAATGGTAGGATAATCAATAAGGAGATAAACAGGGAAAGGATAAATATGCAATTAAACCGGTTATTTTTCTCAACATGGATAGGTTTTATTGGTTTCGATTGCTGGTCAGGATCTGAAAGAGGCACTAACGGTACTAAAAGAAAGCAGACAGAGTTTTTGTGATGCTGGCACATTATAAAATAGTGACATCTTGTTGGTTTGACACCGTCTCTGCAAGATAGCGAAGGATACGATCCTTTCCTTTGAACAGTGGCTTTCCCAGCAGCATTTCTGCCATAATACAACCTGCAGACCAGATATCCACTGCAACACAGAGCAAACCTCATCAAACATTTCTGTAGAATCTGGGTTATTGATGAAGTCTCAATGCACTTTTTACATTTCCGTTCACACAAAATGTGAAAACACAGTTTACCAGTTTGCGTGTAGTGCATCCAGTTAAGGATAACCTCAGGTGCTCGGTACCAGCGTGTCACAACATAACCGGTCATCTCTGCATCAGCCTGCCTCGCAAGACCAAAATCGAGTATCTGAAGCAGGAATGCAACATAAATACCTGTATATGTATGGGATGATGTCATTAAAACAGCTTAATGTAAGTTTAGCGTAAGTTTAGAGTACCTTTAACTCACAGTCCGGATTAATTGCTAAATTTCCTGGTTTAAGATCCTGCAACATACAGAAACATAAGAGATAAAGAGAATAGTTATCCATTCAGTCATCAGAGGACATTTCAGATTTCAGAAAATGAATGCCAATAAATGTTAAATATGCAAGAATAAAATTTTATGAAGAAATCATCCAATTTTAATAATCTAAATCAAATCTTTAATGGAGACTCTTCATCCCTGATTTCTGACTGGAAGGTAATTCCCTGTTCAAAAGCTTATATCTATATCTATATCTATATATATATATATTTACCTCATATAAATTCTACTTACACTAAAATTGCATTCATATAATAATAAGCCTCTAAATCGACATTTAAATGCCAACATGTAAAGGATAAGGTATCATTTTGTCTTGGGCGTAGAAAGCGCCCTGTGTGGGAATGCGGATGAATGGGATTGAATGTGAAAGCAGCAGGAGCCCCACCCCCAAAGCTCATAGACTGAAAGGTCAGAGTTCACGCACCCTGTGGATGATCCCTGCAGAGTGGATATACTGGGGAGAGAAGACATATAGACAACAGTGAAACAAGGATATGGACCTGGTTTCTGTGATATAATCCAAAAACAGTAATCCCATTACTGGGTAAAATAATTACTTACACCTCTCTAAAAGGTAATGTAAGGATTCTGGTAATTTAAATAGTATATAAACATTTGTGCGGGTTGTCACCTTGAGTCCTTTCATCATCTGGTAGACAAGGAACTGCACTCTCTCTTCTGTTAATCTTTCCAGTTTCATCAGCTTGCCGAGGTCAGTGCCCATGAACGGCATCACCAGGTAACTGCAGACAAGAGAGAGAAATGTAGAGAAACTATTCTAAACTCAGGATTCAGGAATGGACCAGAACTTACAAGTCACGTAGGCGGTCCAGTGAGACCTCAGCAGTGAAAACATCCAGGAGCCCGATGACCTAGTCATGGGAAATGGGGTCAAATAATTATAAAGTGTTACATTTCACCAAAGGGAAGATGTACAGTTTCTGGAGGATGTTCTTACATTCTCATGCTTCATGTGTTTAAGGAGCCGCAGCTCTCTGTAGGCCCTTTTGGCGAAAAGTTTGGACTGGAAGGGTCGGTGAAGTTTCTTGATGGCAATTTGGGTTCCGTTTCGTCTATCCCATGCTGAACTGAAATACAGAGATACACAATTATACGGTATATTATGGCGAGTTTACATAAAAGTAAAGGCCCAGAGAGGAAAAATGATTTAAACTTAAATCACCAGAGATGTTTATCATGTCAGATCATCTATCAGGGAATCCACAGTATCAGTTAATGATAACATTAAGGATATTAATATAGCTAACTCCTTTCCTACCATGACTTGTCTCATGTTTGCGGTGAAGAGGGGCATATCTGTGATCGAAGACAAACTAGTGGAGCATTGGGTACACTTAATCGGGATCTTTGACTTCTTCCAACAATGAGACTAGGGGGATGGATTTCTTTGTTGCCCCTCATTAACACAACACAATGCAAAGACAGGCCATTGAGAGCCAGCTGTGGAGGAGCTGCAGACCAAAATACCCCACATATGCACAACTGCTTAGTATATAAAGCACTCAGGCTGTAATATGGAGGTTAAATACAGCGGTCTACAAAACAACTCATAACAGAGTTTGTGTTGGCGTTGGTATAATCTATTTTCTATTCTATTCTGTCTCAGGGTTCTGTTATGATTAATATTTTTTTATATTCTATATTTTAAATCTATAGTTCTATATTCTATTAGGGGACAAGTCTTAGATAATATCATTATACATGGTATAATGACGCTGAAATTGATTCTGAATCTCTAATTTGCACAATGAATTTGATCTGAATCCTCCATGGTGATGAAGGTTTGGTTTTGGATGAAGATCATCATCATGGCATTAACACTCTCTTCTAACCAGCTGATAAAAAAAGTTCACTAAATGTTACTCTGAGTGAGTAAAGTTGATGTTTTCCTCCCGACTCACCACACACTCCCATAGGCTCCTGTTCCGACCAGCTTTGGATCTCGGTACCTCTCCGGAACCTCCCACACAGTTCTGTTCACGTCCTGCCGGTAGAATCCCGTCCTGCACCGCACAGCCATACCCTACCGACGAGATGGGCCTGAGGTCAGGAAGTGGGTCGACTCTCAGGTCCGGTCCGGTCAGCCGCTCATGTGCGCCACTAAGATTTTATTCCCAAGCGCTCCAGGCGCGCTGAGGAGGAGAAATGGTTGCTGCGTAAGGATGGACCAGATGAACCTTCGTCAGTTACACCCCCAACTCAAACACTTTGACATTGTTAGTCATGGGTCCTGGTCGCCAGGGGTAATCCATGGGTGTGTCTGCAATGTGGGGAAAACAGACCCAAATCATCTGCGCCAGGGTTAGAACCTTCAAATATCCCCATTCCTGTATGTCTGAATTTCTGCAGAAGGTTACCTAACCTGTAGCTTTAAACTAATTGGTATCCTATAATGTAACAGGGGGGGTTCATATAAACTTAGTACAGAAAAATATGTATTATTTAAAATACCCTCAGCTGGGGTTGGCTGATATTTAACGTAAAAAATACATACAATATTATGGTGAAATACCATGAAAACAGATGTATTGTCAAGCAGTTTACAGTTTACAGGGACAGTGAATTACATTAACGATTCACAATATTATTATTGTAATGTACATACCAGTCAAATCTTTCATTTAGACTATACTTTTATGGCAATGATTTGCGTGTGACATTGTGAAATATTTCCATTAATTTCACCAAAGTTTGGGAGGTCACAGTCAAATTCTGTATTTTCAAAAGGTTCTTTCATAAATTTATTACAGAGTAAGGAGAAGAAAAGAGAAAAAGAAAAACAGAAGGAAACAGAAGAAGAAGAAACCGAAGAAGAAAACCGAAGAAGAAGAAGACGAAGAAAAGAGAGAAAAACCGAAGAAGAAGAAATCGGAGAAGAAGATAACAGAAGAAGAAGAAGATAACAGAAGAAGAAGAAGATAACAGAAGAAGAAGAAGATAACAGAAGAAGAAGAAGAAGAAGAAGAAGCCTTTGCTTACAATCATGCAAGTTTACAAAGTAGCGAAGTTGGTTCTCTACATTCAAACCTTCCCCGGGGAACAGTTGGCAGCTATCTGCAGCTGTTTTAAAATTTATAGGTCTTTCACTATTTCCATTTAACAGTTTTATGTTTTTACCCTAATTTCTACAGACAATACTTTAAGTGTGAGTTTAATTTGGTTATCTCACTACAAAGAAATCCAGACGCTTGTATGGGCATGTAGAAGAGAAAACATAAATCTATACATACTTATCACGTGTTTCTACTTTTAATTTATCACAATGTTGGATTTGGAAATCAAGATCAAATCTATCTATCAAGCTAAACCCCAAGAATTCCTTTACATAATGTATATCCAGCTCAGATATTATTAAGTTACCACATGACAGCAAAAATATTTCTCTGAAATATCTCTGACGTCTTCCTCTTATAATTGTATTTGTCCAGGAGAGGTCGCCAAATCTCCATCTACACAATCGTGTGTTTCATGAGCCTCAGCCCCCCCTTCAGTCCTGGACCTCTGAGGATGCACCGGTGACAGGTACACTGTCTGTATATATCGCTGTTTTCGATCGAAATATATTTCAAAAGTGCATTAGCAAATTAACTCATTCTATTTTACCTATTTTTTACTGAGTATCAACCTTTTCAGAATCAGGGTTTTGTATGTGGATAATAGAACTTAAAAATAATAATAATAATACATTTAATTTAAGTATCCACTTTTAATCTTCAAACACTTCATCCCTAAATTGCGGGTAAAATGCAGAGTTAGGAAATACCAAAGTTCAAATACCTAATTACTGTACCGAAGTAGAGTTTTCCGGTATTTGTACTTTACTCGAGTCTTTTGTTCTTACTGCTGTTTGCATCCACCTTTATGTCATGGTACTTTGTGTTCAGTAAGCTCAACAGCCGATCCTCTCTTTCCGACGTAGCTGACCATGATAATGCCACCATTGAACCCAAACTCAGTGACATAAACCTCCCTGGAATTGGAAGCATTCATCAGAGAAGGTTAGACTGCTTTTTTCTGCCATAGAGTACCCACTATAGTGGGATCCTTCTCCAGGAGAAGCTACTGTAGAAGTACTTTGGTGCAAAAGTTATCTGTGGTGATTCTGCAGCTTGGGTTTCTGAAACTACTGCATGACTTCTGAACAACGTTTTGCCCCAGATTCCTCCGAACTTATTCCCCTGGTTGTCTCCCCTCGTAAACCATTTCACCTACTGCTTGGGGGACACGTGCATCACAAACCCAGAAGATCTTTAGCCCGTATTTGGCAGCTTTGATTGGCATGTACTGTAATATAATATGATATCAAATATATATCCAATTTCTTCATGAGGGTTGACACGTCTGATGTGTTATAAATTAAATGTATTATTATTATTATTATTATTATGTGGTGAATATATTCCTGACGGCCGAAGTTGATAAGAATCAAAGTTTCCCATAATATACCATAGATAATTAATGCAGGTCATTTTTGACCCACTTATGTAAGAGTGGGGTACTAACACAAAAACTACAATTACGTAACAAGAATACAAAGTAAATAAACAATGTAAATGGTGCGACATCAAAAACATGTTTTTTGAGGAATACCTGGAATGTAAAACAATTGCAGCTTTTAATTACAAAGATATTGCAAACAAAACAACCTCACAAGGTCACTTTTGACATCCTTGTGCATCTAAGGGGTTAATGGACAATAAGACTTAAAAATATGGCCCTTTTGTTTACACAACCAAAAGATGTGACAGACAAGGTACATATGAGGAAAGTCGACCACAAACAAAAGAGGTAATGCAAGTGTTTTTACTATTCAAGATTTTTTCTCTCCATCATGGTCCTTCACATTTAATCCATTATTTGCCTGGGAATGGTAGTTATGGATGTTGAAATAAAGTTTCTGATGCTTCAAACAACTATTGTATTTATTATATTAATACAACATGCAGTTCAGTCAGGTTTTTGCACCAAAACAACTGGCAGAAATGTCTTTCAAAGCACTACTTTTTACATCTCTAGTGTGATTCTGGAATATATCTCTTCGATGAGTAAAGAAGTTGAGTCAATACATTCATTTTCACTTGTAGTCTATTTTTACACAAGTGGCTCTCAGTTGGCATTCTATTTAATCTCACAGGTGAATTATGTGGCTGTGGTAAAGATTATCTGAAAACCATTTCCTCAACACCATATTCAGAGATTTGTTTCTTTTTATGTCGAAATTTGAGCAACAGGAAATGGCTATCAAAATAAAGGGAAACACGCTGAAACAGAAGTGGTGCTGTTTATTCTGTTGAAGGCAAGAGTTGCAAAATCATTTTACCCGTTAATGAGAAAATCATCTGGATCATTTCAGAACTCAAGAGTCGACATTCCATTTAGTGATTTCCAGGGTCATCGCTACTGCTGCCCAAACACCTGGTAGCATCTGGCAAATTCAAGACACTGCTAACCTGTAACACACGTACATGATACAAATACATTCAATTTGCAGTTTTCTATTCAAGTCCACCACATACAGTACATTGTACAAAATTCACATAAACACGTGCCACTTGTACATTCAGAGCTCTAACATGCTTTGACTGAGACAGTTTGGATTCATTGGGGTTTCATATTCAACATTTGACTTCATCCATAGACGACAACATGCTACAGTAGCACTCCAATATTTACCATGAAAGGAAATAAATACTGCAGTTAGTAGTTGTTGTGGTGCTACAATTTAGTGAACCAAGACCTGGTTCAGTTTGCACTATTAAAAAAACAGAGCAAGCAAACTGAATCAAAAAGAGCAATTCATCCAATTAGTGAAAATCCAGTTTAAGTGAATCTCCTGTTTGGCATATTATTTCTGGAGTTTCACAGCAGAACAGTGTTGCAGCTTGTCCCAAAAAATCTTAGGAAGAGGAGGGCTCGTTTTGATAAAATTTTTATTTTATTTTGCCAAAGGCTAAAAGCCCGAGAAAAAGCATTAGCTCATAACCTATCCGAGGGAGGTGCACTGGCTTGAATGACTGTAAATAACCGCGAGATGAGATCAACGAAAACTCGTGATGACTGCAAACCGCAGTATTCAGACACACAGATAAAAGGAACATTAAATCCCACAGAGGCACTTGTTGCATCTACATTAGAGGTCTCTCTGTTGTGTGTGATGCAATATCTGGCTCGCAGGTAAACACATCATAATGCAGATTGCCAGTTTTGAGTGAATGAACGCTGTTCTCTTAAATTCTACAGGGAGGATTTCCAATGAAAATTGTAGTAAATAATTATTTTCTTTAAGTCATTTTTGGATTCTGAAGACTTGGCTTACACAATTTTTCATTTTAGTCATTGTTTTTAACTTTTTAAAACAAGTCATCTTTTCTCCAACTTATTTAGGAGAGGACTACAACAACGTTAACTGTAAAGCAGAATGTTATTATGGATGAAGAAACTTCATTCATCACGAGGGCTGTGTTGAATAGTACCGTGCTTTCATTTTTGGGTGAATTGTTCCTTTTACTGAGGTCTAGGGGCTGGACAGCACTTCATTAAAAAAAAAGATCTGTGTACTATCTATCCATGTTCTCCTCTTTCACCTCTTAATCTCCAATATTTAGATGGAAAACCAATGGTTTTGCACACACAACCAAAATCTTTCTACCTCAGCAAGAAATACGCAGAAGTAAAATTCCAGTCTGGTGCAAGATGAGCTGCACAATGTGAATGAGGAAGTTGCAACCAGAATCTGAGCACATGTTGCTCCTACAAATCTCGTAAGAAATGTCCTTTTGGCAATAATTATAACAAACACCCACAATCAATTAAAATAATATCAACAATATTCTCACACTATGGTTGATGATGTACAATCTGGTTTGCCATTTCTGTACCAAATATGGCCGCTGTATGGGTTTCATCAACCTGGATTATTATTTGACGGGTCATCACTTGGATGGAGCTACTAGTGTTATAACACAACTACAGACTGTTTCCAACAATCTTAATTACAGTAAAGGCAAAACAGGGCTGATAAAGACACAGCAGAGAACCATGGGAAACTGATGGAGTGCTGCCAAAGCCCACAGTGGATGAGAAAACAGCCATCAGTGGAAATACTATATGAGGAGTGATTTATCACTGTAAACACAGACCTGCAAAAACACTCACTCTATTCCAGTATATAGTTATTACCTTACTAATTAATAGCACAGTTGGTGTTTATTGTTCTGTAGGCAGGAGACAATGACTCACTCTACGGAGAGCAGCAGTCTTGTTTGATTATATATATTTTTTTTAAACAGGATGAAAGTTGGTCACATTTCCTGGTAAATTCTGCTTTCTGACCCTTTAATAGAAACGAGGCTGATATGAAAGCAGTCTTGATGATTATGACACAATAATACAGAATAATAGTCTGTTACAATAAAAATGCACATAAACCATGCAGTAATATGAAATGCTAAGCTGTTATGTGGTATGATGGGCATCGCGGTTAGCTGATAAACATGAACTCCATACATGAGTGCAGTGGATTCTAATGGCATTTGTCCACGATGAGGGATCAGACGGCACGCCGTTACTGCTTTGGAAATCCTAGTGTGCCTTTTTTCTTCCTTCAGTACGCTTCTGTCCGTCTGTAAAAACAGTTTGGTTCGGCAAGGTCGCTCGTTCGTATGAATCACCACGTCTTCTGCAATCCCTCGACGAACGCTTCCTAAATTTTGTGTCACTGAGCGGAATTATAAGAGGAAGCGACTTTCTTGGCTGGGCGGCTCCGTCTCTCCGGTACTAAAATGCTCCCTGTAATTGTAATGTGCACAGTTGGTCTCCTGTCCGACCCTGCTGTCAAATAAGCTCATGACAGTCCATCAAATAGTCCACACTGTCCTCAGTCGCTTTTCCACAGTCCTTCTCTCGTTCACTGAGCCCTTGGTTCATCTTCTGAATAAAACTGAGGCAGAGCAGGCAGAGGATTACTGCTCCACCTGAAGACGATCAGTCTTGCTGCCAGGAGCTGTGAAGCTATTCACTTCTTCGAATACCAACTCTGCACATACATGAAAAAGAAAGACAGGAAGAGAAAACATGATTATGATCTGAGCCATGTAAATAGACTCAAACCTCTTTAACCCTTTTAATTTCCTAATCAAGAAAAAAAAAAAAAAATAAATATGGAAAATGTATTTCATTATGTATTTATTTATTTATTTATTATCTTAAGACACTTTAAATTTACCGTAAATGACAAATCCTTTTCTCAGACATGTCAAAACCTTATACGGTTATTTAGTAATAATATGTTGTATTTTATGGAAATAATTCAAAAAAAGTTTTTTTTGCAGTTTAAAAATACTGAATATAAAAGTTGGTCTACTGGACTTATGTTATAGTAAAATTATTTTAGAAGTAGAATCCCCATTATACCCCCTTGAGAAAGCGTTGACATAAATCAATATCTTGATGTTTTACTCTAGTAAAGGTTGATTCTAAATAAAAACCAAGAATTGTTTAGCTTTTGCAGTATATTAAAAAAAAGTTTTGATTAGGATGCAGACCATGTAGCAATTTGGCTCCATGACTCACATCAGCTATGGTAAATTTAACAAACATAAAACTCCCACCTGATATGAAACATAATCACATTTGGGGTATTAAAAATGGAATCTCTAAAAATGTATAAGGTATAGTCAGCGTTCCTGTATAATCATGAAATCATCGTTGTGTAATCTCTGCGGTTTGAAGATCTATAGCATCAGATTATACAGTTACCTCTGATGCAAATCAAATCTAACTTTCTAATATTTTCTATAAAAGGGAATGCGAGATTCTGAAAAAAGTGACACCCGGATAGAGGAGCTGAGATCATCTTCAATTATGGAAATAAGTTATTGGGTCGCTTTCAATCTAAATATTACCTTTCCATTCCTCTAAAGTTCGATCTTTACTCTCCAGCGTTTGATCATAAGGTGGAGCCTCTGGCTCGTCGTCTGGATCGTGGTACTGCGAGAAATAGGAATGGGACAGCGCTTCGTTGGCCGAGATCCTCCCATCACAGTCCAGAACTAGCATACGCTTCAGTAGATCCACAGCTAACAGAGACACAAACAGACAACTAGGTGAAAGGGGGATTAGGGTCTGGATAGGACGATCAAGCTCAAAGGGCCACACCTTTGTAAGGGAATTTCTAATAGGCAGCATGGAGAGTGCAGCATGAGCTTGGGAAGCTTCTTCAAGCCTTTCAATTCAATTGCAGACATGGATAATCAAATGTGTGGGTGCATCACCAACCTAGTGGATTTGCTCCCCTGAAGATCTTTTCCAGGTCCTGCTGGGGCATGAAGGGTAGAGACTGGATGTACTTCTGTGCCTACGAATATAGAGACCAGCATTCATCTCATGCGATTTGACTTCAAGGATCATTTGGTGTCAGACAGATCATGATCAATCGCTCCAAGACCCGCAAATATTGACTAGTCAGCGAGTCAGAGCAGGTTGGTAGCAGTGGCATTATAAAGTGTAGTTTGAGCATGAAAGAGCCCGCTCTTCTCAAACCTCCCCCTATTCATTCTTTGAATGATAATAACTTTATTTATATAAACATAAAAAATTAGAGGGTAATGTCACAACAGAAAGTTCAAAGCTTTATGGTCAGGTAAATGCAAGACCGACATGATACATTTTAAAAAATAAGAAGAAAAAGGGTCCAAGATGCAAAGCAGATAGTATAAAACAATAGGATAGAGATGAGAGTCAAAATAAATCTCTTCTACTTTCGGCTGTTCCCTTTAGAGGTTGCCACATCGGATCATCTGTTTTCATCTTGCCCTGTCCCCTGCATCTTCCTGTCATACCAACCAACTGCATGTCCTCGCTCACCACATCAAGAAACCTCCTCTTTGGTCCTTCCCTTTTTCTCCTTCCTGGCATCTCCATCTCCAGCATCCTTCTACCAATAGATCCACTATTCCTCATTTTCACATGTCCAAACCATATTAATCTGCCATCTTTTATTTAGTCTCCAAGATGTCTCCCATGCGCTGCGCTCTGATGTGCTCGTTTCTAATGCTGTTCTTCCGCGTCACTCCAAAAGGACATCTTAACACATCAGCTCTGCTGTGACTGACCTTCATTCCTCTTCTCTCCAACACCTACTTCCAACTGCTCCCTGCCCTCATTACAGACCATTATGTCATCTGCGAACATAATAGTTCACGCAGACATTGCCTGACCTTATGTCAGCCTGTCCATCACCAGAGCAAACAAGAAGGGTCCCCGAGCTGATCATTTATGCAGTCCCACCTTGAACCCATCGGTCACTCCTACCATACACCTCACCACTGTCATACTGCTCTCATACATATCGTGTACCAATCTCAATAGATGCAAAAAGAGAATCTAAATGGTCAAGGGAAAAAAAAAAATGACTTCACATCAAAAAAAAAAAAAGAAAAAAAAAAAAAAGAGGAAAGCGTCATATCTCTCTCACATGTTCAGAGCAGATCTTCTTCAATAGATCAGGTGTTGGAGTCCCAACCACCTCCATGATCCTCTTCAGCTGGTCAATATCTTAGTGCAGGAGGAATTAAGGGCTGGTAAGCTTTGTGAAGAGTTATCAACCTACAGATGGGAACTTGTCATATCATCCTGTCACACGGGAAAGTGAGTCAGACAGAAACTCTACTACCTTAGCACTGCTCAGGGTCAAATAAAGTTCGGGAGAACTGATTTCTCTCGGCTCACTTGCTTCTCCAAGCTGAAGCCCCTCCCCTTGGATTTTGATGCAAATCCACAAGGGGGTCTGCATCAACAGGGCACTAAATGGATCGAGTACAGCTGCATATTGCAAAGGACACTTGGCATGTTCATGAAGGATACAGTCGCTGCCAGGAAAAAGGACTTTCCCCTTCAGCAGCTCTCCCATAATGCATCCCACTGACCAAATATCAACTGGAACAGAAATGCCAAAAGTTTAATCATTCAACTACCATTTAATGTGCACGCTTGCGAAAAACATAGAGAAAGGTTAATGTATAAAGGTTGATGGCATCATACCATTCTGATTATAGTGCATCCAGTTCAGCATGATCTCTGGCGCCCGATACCAGCGCGTTGCCACGTAGCCTGTCATCTCGTCGTCTGTCTGTCTGGCAAGCCCAAAGTCAAGTATCTTAAGAGCAGAAAGACAATTCATTTATTTGACAGAGCTCAAAAGTTGGAGCGAAGGATTTGTAGTTCTAAAGTCTTACCCTCAACTCACAGTCCTCATTTACTGCCACGTTACTTGGCTTGAGGTCCTGGGAAAATAGTGAAGAAGACAAAGGATATAGACCACATGATCAGAATGAAGATGTATCTGCCGATAGCAGGTTGGACATCCATACAGAACAGCATAAATCCCACAGAATGTGTTTGACATCCACGTTTGACCCTTTGTACTATATCTATACAGAAAATACAAAAAGAGTGATAAATGAAGCTATTACTGGTGATTTCAGTCTAATGCAAGTCTTTTATCTGAAATCAGAATTTTCATTCACAAAAAAAAAAATTCTTTCCTTCTATACAAGCAACTTTATTTAACCAACCCTTGAAATAGCCATAAAGCACACTATTTTAAGTTTCATTATAAATATACAGTACATTAAAACTACATTTCTCCCGAATACAAACATTTCAAATGTAACTTTATTTAATGTGCCTGTGTAGATTGTCATTTATCCGGGTCATGGTAATACATGTGGGTTGAATCCAAAATAAAGACACTTCTGTTTTGTACCTACACCTACTGGAGGTATGAAATCCCCGACTCCCCCACCAGTAATTAAGAACTGAAGAAGCCAAAAAGAAAAAGAATAAACTTGAAGAAGTTTTCAAGCCAACACAGAAGTCTAGTTGCCTCGGATACAACCCACATTGGTTATTCAATGAATAAAATCACTGAAAAATATTTCCACTCGAACAGATGGTGCTGCTGCATAAAGTCTCGTACAATGTTGGAAGGTCTTTTCCAACCTTTAAGTCATTTTGAGAGAAATAGAAGGTGAAAGCTGATTATAAAAAAAAAAGTATTATGCTTATTTTTATTTTTATTTCAAAACATAAGGGTACCTTTATGTAAAACTGATAGTGAAAATGAAAACAAGGGCAAAGATAATGCACTCACTCTGTGGATCAATCCCGCTGAATGGATGTACTGTTTGATGGGCGTTGGGGCGGGTCGGGAGGATGGGGGAGGAGAGAGAATAGAGAGGAAAGAAAGGGAGACGGGGGTCAGCAGTGCAGTTCACCATATTAGCCCAACGTAAAGAGACAGCTTTTGTCTGGCCGATGGTAACCAGGAGGACCAAACAGCCCGGCTGGCCGGCTGCTGGAGAGATTCTGTGTCAGCATACAAGCTTTGGACAGAATTCCAAAGAATAACAGAATCTCAAACTTAATCTAAATACAGGGAGTATTTTGGCAAGTAGGCAGGGATTTCCAAAATCCGACAGAAAGATTACGAACAATCTGCTCTTTAAGCATAGTACACTCCAGAGACTTCCAACAATGAGTGGTTATATTTTAGAGGTATATCTGTTGCTCAACCCATTCTCAAAAATTAACATCGGTTAGGATTTTAATTTAAAAAAGGAAGGAAAAAAAAGGGGAAAAATCTTCTTCGTATTCTTTTGTCACATATTTCAATTTAGATTTGTATGATCATTATCGGACTCCTCTCCCTCGGACTCTGGATTCCCAGATTGGTACATCAAGTAAACATCCCTGTGCAATACTCACGGGCCAAGCATGGCCAAAATGCTCCACCGAGAAATGTTGGTAGTATTTATCTAAGCTACGTTATAGTCATCATCAGTTATCAACATCCATTTCCTTTCATCAATGTTAGTGTTTAATGACACTGGTGTTTTTTCATCTTATCCATGGAAAAATCATAATCGAATTAATAACTGTTTTTGGTTAATGGATACATGGTTGAAATAGTTAGATACGAGCGATGTTAGAGATGCTGCTATGAAAGTGTGGCTTTGTAAGAAACTTTGCAAGACTATTTCATGTTGGAGGAAGCTGAATGACATTAAAGCTAGACTAGAAATAAATCCGATATGTCCCAAGTCCACAGGAAATGGGACACATTTCTATTAGTCAGTCACTTTAGAGGCGAAGCTGCAGCCCCCATTCTGATTGAATATGAACTCCCAGTGAAAATGGCCTATTCATTTTTGAAAGTGCTAGCTAAACGTGTTCTAAACAAGACTCAACAAAACATCCAACGGCAGACGGAGGCATGTTTGATGAAAAGTAATACAGTAGCATGGTGGGTTAACGGGTATGTCAACTCACAGAACCGCTGATGATAGCTGTATGACTAAACCAGCGACTCATAGCTTCTAACGGCAGCGGCAACAAGAAACAAAGGGATCCATCCATCAGGAAACTCCGTAAACCAGTTCAGGCGCACTTGAGTTCATCCCACAGGGATTTAGAACTGGGAGCCACTAGTGTAATTTGTATGATGATCATGATAATTGACTCATCATCCACTTCAGGACAAGTTCTCCCTGCTGAATAAGCCCGATCCTGACTGCAGATCAAAGACTATCTGACGGGAAGGAGCAAGTGCAACTGGATAAACAAGCTCTGACTCAGAAAAGTTCCTTTACGGAATGCACTCTTTCAACTCTACTCTCCATCCACCATGAGCTGCACCTCCAGCCAAAAGCCAGTCAAGTTCCTGAAGCTCATAGAGGATACCACCCTCATTGTGCTCAACGCTGATGGGGAGGAGAGGTGAAGTGGGAGATTTACAACCTGGTGATTTGATGCAACCAGAACAACCAGATCCCAAGTCCGTTCAAGAAAGTACAGATAGTTGTAGATTTGTAGCCCCACTCATACTCATCGTACTATGACTCCCCAATCAAAACTGTGGTGACCTTTAATGTCCTGAGAACCATCATTTCACAGGACCTCAAAAGAGTTCCTGAAGCAAAAGAGTACCACAGAGGATGTACTTGCTGTGACAGCTGAGGAAATTCACCCTCCCAAAGTCAACGGTGTTTCACTTCTACACCACCATTAATGAATGCACCCTCACTTCCTCCATCACCACCCAGTCCGCTGCTGCCGCTGTCAAGGACAGGGACAAACTGCAGCACATCATCCATTCAGCCACTCATCCCTCCAAGATCAGTACACCTCCAGGACCTTGAATTAGATAGATTGTAGCCGACCCCTCCCACACCCAAAACAAGCTGTTGGAACTCTGCCAAACAGGCTGCAGTCCAACAGGACCAAAACTGACGCCACAAAAACAGTCTCTTGCTGTCTGCTGCAGGCTTCATAAAGACAATGGAGCCCCATATATAAATATATATGTGTGTGTGTGTGTGTGTCTAATTAGGACATTTTTTCCCCATTTACACACAAGCTATACAAACCCACATATATTTACATATTATTTGCACATCCTAAACGGTGTCTTGCCACATTCATATCTGTCTCTCATTTAAGAAGTTTAGATCTTTATCAGGTCAAATTCCTTAAATATGTAAATTACATGGCAATGACCCATTTCTGAAATGTGACGACGCATAAATAACGTATGCTATGTTCATTTTGCCGCACAGCAGGTGTTGTCATTATACAGATGATTACCTTGAGGCCGCGGAGAAGCTGGTAAATTAAGAACTGCACGTGCTCGTCTGACAACCTCTGAAATTTAACGATGTTATTGAGATCTGCACCCATCAGGTTAGTCACCAGGTATCTGGAAAGGGGAAGAGAGTGTGAGTGAAGTGGTGGGGGGAGTTCGGTGAGGAGGAGAACACAAGGATGCTGCCATGGCAACTGTCAGACATTTCTGCAAGCCAGTAATTCCATATGGTTGCCTCCATCGACACCACCCTCCGCCCTAATGACAAACTCTTTGTATTTTTGGTGAGAAGTGGGCCGCTGCATTGATTATAGTAAATATTAAGGAAAACAGGATTTACAGTTCATTGAAGTCCTCCATCGCCCCAGCAGGTGAGAAGACGTCCAGCAGCCCTATTACCTGCAAAGACAGAAACAAGCAGAGCTGATAAATAACAGAGCAGAAAAATGCAGGGCGCTGCAGCTATTGGTCTCTGGGTCTCTTCATAAGGAGCACTAACATTCTCATGTTTCATGTGCTTGAGTAGTCTGAGTTCCCGGTAGGAGCGCCGGCTGTGGACCAGAGACTGAAAAGGCCTGGACAGTTTCTTCACCGCGACCTTCTGCCGCAAGACAACATCGTAGGCTGAACTGGAGAGAGAAATCAAAGAGACACGATATTAAAAACCAGCCTGGACGTACTTCAACATACTGTATGTGAAATATTATGACATTAATATTTTTTAAATAACTTCCCAAAGGCGCGTTGTTCTGTATTAAACTCATGGTTCTCTTATTGCAATTTGAATGGAATGTGAATTAACACAAACACAAGCCAAAACATGCAGTACCTTGACATTGTGAGAAAATGGGCGTATTTATTATGTTGCCACAAGTTTGATAATAAAACTCAGACCAAACTTATAACTGCCTATTAGATACGAAGCAATAAGCAATAATCCCTTATCTAAACTTAGCATCAACACTAGAGGCAAATGGCTAGCCTGACCCTTTTCAGACAAAGCCCACCTGCCAACATGATCAAGTCTTTCGTATTAGGGTTTAACATCTTCCTTTTTTAATCTGTATAAAACTAATGTGTGTGTTAAATGTGTTGTCAGGGGAATTTCCAGAACAGAATCATTAAAGTTGGCAAATGCACACTTGAGTGCTGCCAATTGATTAAACATAGCATCTTTATGTAATCTGCTGAATTCCCCATGAGGAAGTAATATGTGTTGAAACAACGAGTGTCCATTACTCAGAACAGCGCATCAATGGAGTCATGTTAACATCTTAAGAGCAATACTACGGTTCATTGGGGGCTACATGTTGCCCCTCTGATTGTTGGTTTTAAAAATAGCAATGCTATCTATTCCATCCATATCATTCTATGAATAGCTCAATGTAAGTTCAGCGCAGGGTTTTCCTTATTTCTATACTTAATTTTCAAAGAAGTATACAATTCATATATGATATGATGATAATAATATTGGATTGTGTTTTCTTTTTGGACTAGGCCGTACCTAGATGGTTCCCTGTACCCACTCTGTATTCCCTTTTAGTCCCACAATGTCAAACCTGATATCAGGGGATGATGCGGAGAGAAAGTCTTTATTAAGGGGTAAATAACAGAGTGGAGAATTAGAGAGAGACAGATGGAGATGAATTCAGAGGGAAGGAGCAGGAGAAAGAGGATGTGGTGAAACAAGAGCAGCGAACATGTCAGATGTTGTAGAAGTGCCATGGTTTCTTTTCGACAGCCTCTTTTGAAATGTAAATGTCATTCGATCGCTATGCCGATATTGTTTCAGTCCAGTCAGCTTTTAATCTCTTGCAGTAATATTAACAAAGCAGCGGGAAGGGAGCAGACGAAAAGGAAGGAAGTGATTGAGAAAGGCTGCAGAGGCAGGAAGTGAAACAGTAGAAACAGTTGATATTTAAAGTAGCGTAAGGCTAACATATGGAGGAAAGACACGCACTCATCAGCCATATGTATCCGAGTATCCTTGAGCTAGATACTTAACCCCAAGTTGCTCCCAATGATTGTTCCATTGGTGTGTGAATGGTTACTGCTCCTGGTGAGCATGTGGCGCATTGCATGGCAGCCTCTATCATCACTCTATGAATGTTTTTGTGAATGGGTGAATGCTGACTCATGCTGTAAAAGCGCTTTGAGTGGTCAAGCAGACTAGATAAGCTCTATAGAAGTGCAGTCCATTTACCATAACAATATGAACACTGACAGGCAAATTGAATGCAATTTATTCATTGGAAGAATGATGTATTGGAAAAGTAGGAAAGAGTAAAGACCTGAGCGATGGCTAAATTGAATTGCTAAACGGAAGTCTCAGATCATCTTTAACAGTGCATGTCTTACTAGTCTGCCCGGTTAGCATCTACGAAAAAAAAAAGGGAAAAAGACTCTTAGGGTCATTGGCATCCACGGGTAATTGATAGACAATGATCATCACAGGTTGCCATGAATGGGGTACATATCCGCAGACTGGCCAGATTTCCCATGTTGACCCCTCACTGCAGAATGCATCCTCTACTTTTATCGTATCGCAAACCTCCGGAGGTCTGGTGGAGTCCATGTTTCAGATGGTAAGAGCTGTTTGTTGGCAAAAAGGGGGAACTTCACAATATTAGGCAGGTGGTTATAATGTTATTCTTAATCAGTGCACGCAGAACTATGGCATTCCAACTGATTTCAAATCACTCAAAGGGGAAAAGTACTTCATTTCTTACAATTCCCCTGAATGTACGATGTTCATGTCAGGAATTTACTGAAACTACAACCTGCCTCATTACGTGCTGAAGTTCTTTGAAGAACACCTGTGATTGAAAGCTTTTTTGCAGCAGAATACTTGACCAGTAGTATTCTGCTCTCATTTTAGTTGAGGGTGGAGAACTTAATTAAATACAATATAGCAGCTTTCTTATTTTATTTACAGTTGGCCACACCTGCTTACTCAAAACCAGACACTTCTGAACAAAACTCTTATTTTTTTCCGCAGAGGGTTTGAGAACTGACTCTTCTTCAGAAATGGATTTCTCTACAAATAATTTAAAGTGACAAGGCTAAAGCCACAAATATACTTTGGCTTCCGCCCTAATAAAAAATCTGATATAAGATGGTTGAACCGAAGAGGTGACGGTTTGTGTTTTTTTTTGTTTTTTTTAACCTGTGGACAGCCATGCTAGTGGGTTCTTCTTGTTTTCAGTCTTGATGATGTATATTTAGCATACATATATAATGATCATCTTTAATCTCATGTCAACCCACACCAGGATATAAAATAAATGGTCAGTTTTTTAAATTTTGATGTGCCAATTGCAGAGTAAAAGAGACCTTGGCAATTTTGATAATCAGTTTCTGGTATGACTGAATTCTCTAGGGGGTGATACAATGACTCAGTCACAGCAAGGACGTTCTGGGTTTAAGTCAGGGTGACTGTCTGTGTTCTGAGACTGCATGGATTTCTTCTGTATCGGTGAACTGTAGATTCTATCTTCCATTTCGGGAAAGGCCTACCCACATTTCACCCATTGTCAGTCCATGCAATACCCTAAAACTAATAAAACGTTATAAAAAATGGACGGACTTATGATATGATACCCTTTATTGACTCGTAGGGAAATTTGTCTTAAGAGTGATATGCTGCACACATTGATGTCTCCAGTTTTAGCAGAACTACTCACACATGAACCAAACGGAACCGGCCGTACCACAAAACAACAAAAATCACACCTACTTTTTTCCGGCTCTGGAATAGCACTTTGCTCATACAAAATACATGCACATGACACAATATGTGTCATGTGCAATACGTGACGCGCATGACACAATATGTGTCATGTGCAATACGTGACGCGCATGACACATATGCACATATGTCATGCACATATGTCATGCACATATTGACATGTATTGCGTACAGCCAGCAGTAAAACACCATAAAAAATGCAGACAGCCCCAAGCAGCATTGTTTAAAGTTTGATGGAGGTAGGGACAAATGAGCCCTTTCGCATGATTACAATCTTTAATAAAAAGAAAAACAACAACACACTGCATTAGAGTCCTATTTCTATTCCATTCCCAAAATGAAGCACTTCTCCTGTTTTGTCCCCACTACGAACCTCACTGCATCATTACATGGTGTCCTATAATGCTTACGCACATGAGTGAACTACACTGTTCCACAGCTGAGATAATCCGTGTGGCATCTCTGTGTGTAATGTACCTGCAGCCAGTCTGGATTTCCCCAACAGGATTCATGCAGGACTGCAGCCAGTCTCCTCCATCCCTGACATGAACCAGACCTCCCCTGCTCACACATACCTCCCTGCCTGCCATCTTCCATACATGGCCTCACCACACTGCTGTCTGCACACGACACTCAGCCAAGGCATCGATTTCTCTCCTCTACTTCTGTGTCGATGTATTTTTTATATCCCACCTCTCTGAAGTGCACCTTCAGTATCAAAAGGGAAGAAGGGGGGAATATTGAACTCAATCAAATTTATCTTCAAAAGGAAGAATCGTTTTTCCGATCTTATCAGTTAATGTGATTCAGTCGGTTTACATCGGGAGGAAATATGATTTGCATACATTTGAAGAGGGGGGCAGGGATCTTCTTGCTTGATTGTGCTTGGATGTTCTTCTTAAGAAATGCATCCGATTTAATGCATTGGAAGAATTAATTTGAGATTTTTGACATTCTTATGAAGAGTTGGCTGGTGAGCAGGTCTTTAGTTTAACTAATTTTATAGCTGGACACAGGTTTAATGTTAACACAGCTCTGTCTCTGCCTAGCTTTCTGATTTTTTTTCTCTGTTATGACTCGAATATCACAGTTTATAATGTGGATTGCTGTTGTGATTATAGTATTGTGATATTATATTTGGGGAAGATCACCTAGCCTTAATGCTCAGTATGACGCCTGGCTGTAATTCCATGCGGAATTTCAGCATGAAAGAGGTATCAGTTTCTCATTTGTCTCTTTAAGCGCTTTACTGCCAGTCATACACACATATCAGTGCATGCACATACATATTACAGCCTACATACACTTCAGTGAGGTGATAACCCTCCATACACACAAACAAGATCAGCAAGAAGTAACAAGCCCAATCTCCTCTGCTGGTTCGTCAATAATTAACAATCCGACAGGAAGACACAATCTGGACAGGTGGGAATGAAGCGATCATGTTTAATTCATACGTTATTATTTTCTCCAACTGAGAGGCATCGTGCCAAAGATCTGGTATACCTAGCCGATGTTGCATCTGCTGACATGAGATGAAAGCAGACTTCTTCCGATTAAAGCATATTCTTCAAGATGCTGAGTCCAAAACTGGAACTTGTTTCATCTCATGGACCAGGAAAGAAGCAGGAAAGAAGCAGGAAAGAAATTATT
Source organism: Lophius piscatorius (assembly GCA_009660295.1). NCBI lineage: Eukaryota > Metazoa > Chordata > Actinopteri > Lophiiformes > Lophiidae > Lophius > Lophius piscatorius. Next base: position 90,163 of record VRLP01000522.1, on the reverse strand, counting down.
CAATGGAATGAGGAGGATGAGAAGATACAGAATCTGGATTAGCCTGGGGGTTTGATTAAGTTTCAGACCTCCAAACTTTTTGTCATATGACTTATCAAAATTTCATAAGGCGCTGCGAGTTAAATTATTAACTCAGTTTGGCTTTTATGGAGCTTCTTTCTGTGCATTGCAGCTGCAAAGTTGCTCCAGTCATTCCATCGCCTTCCCAGCTCTATTTCTGTGCTGTTCTGTTTTTTTTCTTCTATAGGTAATGACTTTACGAAGTCTTCATCTTTAGTTGTAATGTATTAAACGATTTTGGCAGAACCTTACCTTCAAGCCCACAGATTCAAGACGGAGATAGTTATTTTTGCCAGATAAATGAAAGAGGCTGTTTTTACTACACATCTATATGAACCCCCATCCCCCCAGAGGATTACTAATCAACTTCTGTCATGAGAAAGTCACTGACAATGGCTGGAGATCAGCATTAACAATGCAGAGCGATGCTGGGTGGAATGTGGAGGAATGTCCTTTGTGTGTGTGTTAACAATCTAAGAAAGAGTTTTCTCAATATTAACAATGATATATCCACATTATTATACTAATAATCAATATAGAAATGGATACTAAAAAATGTGATTGTATGAAGTCTTTTCTGTTATCGACACTGAGTGCAGGTTCATATTAAAAAATAGAAGAATATTGAATTATTTGTGATTTTACTATGTATGGTATTTATTATATCCAAGTTTAAAATCCTGCGTTTGTCACAAGTGTCATCAGTCACATTCACGGACTGTCTGGATGATGCCTCGGGAAATATAAAAACTCAGAAGAAGCAGGGAAGGAAACAGGAAGCGTAAAACACCAAAAAAATCCCGTTATCTGTGTCTACTACTTCAAGTCCCTCTAATAATTCCAAACAAACCAGATCCTAAAAAACAGCTTCTGGCAGGATTTCAGATACACAACGATTCTGGGCAGCAATTGCCAAAGAGGGCTTCCGATACCTCAGGTGGTACATGAAAAAAAGATTGTATAGAGCATTCATTTAATAAAAAACACACCTTATTTAACTAAATATTCCGTAATGTGTGAGAAAACCAACAGTAGACAGAATTTATAACCCTTAAACATGATAGCTATAGTAGTACATAATAATAATACTACTAATAATAATAATACATTTAATTTATAATGCACTTTACAATAATAATTATAATAATTTATAATAGTATAATCAGAGCTACAGATGAATATGAGCTTGATGTTTCCCTTTTTACCCTAAAAGGATGATGAGAGAGAATTTGAACGATCAGAGCCCGTTTTTCTGCCGACAAAGACAGTCTTCATGTATCACTGAATGGACGATCATCTTTCACATGCAGCATGGATGCACAAAACCAGAGACAAACCCTCAATCCTGGTAATTTCACGCACTAAAATGCCCGTGTATGTGTAATCCAGAGGGTGGAACAGCTGAAAGTAATATTTCGATCCAACCATGATCCAGTTAAACTCCTGTGCTATTTGGATCAGAGCTTTAAAGCTGCAGTAACGGCAAGAAGTTCATGCACAATACACTCCTGTGGGAGTCTGAATCCTTATGTGGATCTCCAAAGCACATCTCAGTTCATGCAAATTCATACGTAGTGTCTCAATGAACTTTCTCTATGAGGATACAGGCAATGGAAATGTTTAGTGTGGCTCAATGCGCCGACATATTTTCATATCATCTTCTTGGTAGCATGTTAGTTTGTGATCTGAAACAATCCAGAGAACTTCTGGGAAAGAATGGGCAGACAGAGTGAGTCCAAGGTCCAATAAATCCACCAAACTGTACGCCAAAGTGTAAGTTCAGGATTCAAATACACAGACTGGACTTCATAAAACCTACAGTCTCTGAGTTGGAGGTAGACTTGCAGAATTTGTTCTGCGAAGGACAATTTGTGGCAATTGAAGGGTTGGTAGGACTGAAAGCATGATTTAGCAAAAACTGCAGGAATTCCTTCAAACTTGATTTAAGGATGGGGCATGGGCCAGGAAATAACTAACTTAATATTAATGCAGATATGACTGATAAGAGCTAATTCAAGGATTTTTTCCTCTCTCTTTAACATTTCTAGATATGGCCTTTTTCATAATCTCCCTGACTGAAGAACCAGTTCATTGATATGGTGTGGAGGGTTGGGGCATGGATCAGGTGAGCTCAACAGACTTGAAGAATTGTGAAGCCTTGTTGGAGGTATGCGCTCTACAGAATGCAATTCTTGTCCTCAATGTTGTCTCAAAAAGCCTCATGGAACATATCCTTGTAGTTAAAGCTTCTTTTCAAACGTTTGTGAGTGTCTCTTCACAGTTTAATGGTTCTCTAACCTAGCAGGATTAATCAATTCCCTGAAGATAATTTTAAGCTACGTCAAGTGTACCAACTAATTCTTAATGCCATCATGGAGAAAACCGTTAACATCTTATTTATCTATGGAAAACTCTCCCCTCGGATCAATTACACAAGCCATTCTCTCCACACGTATTTAGGTAGCCATGAACCTGGTAGTAAAGCTTAATCAAAATTGACTGTTGGTTATCACTACAACACATCTCCATGGTAACAAGATCCCACCAAGTGAGGAATTGCATGTTGCCAGATTAGAAATGTCTTCATCCAGACAGTTGTGCAATGCTATCGTAGGCCATATACCACCAGCATGATGCTAAAAACGATGCAAAAGAGCTTCATGGTGTGACATTTGTTTAGTGTTCTTCTCAGACAACAACAGGACACAGGTGGCATGCGTTTCTATAATTCCAGATAACAGATAGAGATACAGATTGTGGTTGTGATGTGGGAGGAGGGGGGTATTTTGGAAATTCCTATGCTGGTGCTTTCCCTTTCAGACCTACGTAGAGAGTCAGTGAAGTGCAGTGCCTGTCATAAATACACGAGACAAATGTACACACTGAAACACGTAATACTTGTTGATAATGGTGTTTTTGTTAAATATTGATCCAACGCTGCAAAGTGAACTAATAGTAATAATAACTCACTCCCCACCAGCAGCCCCCCTATTGACGCAGCAGACTGCATCAGGACCATTGTACGGTTAATGTTGTGGCCGTGCAGCCTCGCCCCTCCACCCTGCATACAGGCCACAGACACAAACACACTCACACTCTCACACACACACACTCACACTCACTCACTCACAGGCGCGTAAAAACACTCACCACACCGAACCGTATGCTCCGGAGCCTACCGGCGTCAGGTTCTGGTAGCGCTCCGGAACCTCCCACACAGTCTTGTTCAACTCCTGCCGGTAGAATCCTGGTCTGGCGGACATGGCACCGAGCCGACAACGGAAGAGAGGGATAGATAGAGAGGCCTGATGGGAGCGAGAGAAGCAGCAGAAAACGATAGATGGTGCTGCTGAAATGAGATCTAACTGCTGCTGCACACCCTGCTCTGGGCAATGACGACCTCTCTCTCTCTCGCTCTATCACTCACTCTCTCTCTCTCTATCCCATGTAGAGTTATTCCAGAGCCGGAAAAACACTTTATGGGGCCCGGAGCAGAATTTGATTTGGGCCCCCCACCACCGACATTACTAACCATTTCCAATTGTTTAGGATTCTAACTCAATATGACACGCTGATTATCAAGTTTATGTAGCTATGTTACTGACATCAAACCAAGCCAGCCTGCCATGGTTTAATAATTCAGTGGCACATTTATATATATTTATGAAGAAGCGGCGACTATGATTTTGGATGTAACTTGATATTGATATTGCCTGATTTGTTTACGCTTGAATGCTGCTCGATGGAAAACACACACACCTCGAAGCCAAGAGAAGTTGGCTGAGAAGTTTATCTTGAGGGGCCTCGTGTGGTCAGAAACTGTCATGATTCCATGTCTAAAGACATGCAGAGAAATAACAATTACTGGCAAATAATCCAGAATTAATTAGCATAATTCATGACCAGGAAATACTAAAAAAAAATAATAATCAAAATTTGTCTACTGTGCTTGTTTTTTGTGGTCCAAAGTAATATAGCTGAGGTTATGCAGGATCTGAATCGATGATGCTATTGAATCATAGATTTATAAAGTGAAACACACATTTTATAAAAAAAATGTAAAAGTTTTAATGTGGGTCTCAGCACTGTGTGGGACATTGTGAACATGCTGTATTTGAAAGTAACAAATTAAAAGCGTTTACATTTGGTCAACAAAATCGTAATGTTTAATATAAGTGCAGGAAAAACTATCAACCCTAAATAAAGTAAATTGAACATAAACTTTGGCTTTTGAAGGGGAGAGCAAATTCAGCTTTAAGAACCAATAGGCTACTATGTAATTATTATATTCTGTAAACAGAGTTGCATTGCAGATCAATACACTGCAATAAAGGTAAACAATGTATCTTATCATATTTAATGATCCGCATGTAATGATACCATGACAGGGATTATAAAGCCTGGAACCTGTGTAGCGCAGAACGTCAGGATGGCCGAGCGGTCTAAGGCGCTGCGTTCAGGTCGCAGTCTCCTCTGGAGGCGTGGGTTCGAATCCCACTTCTGACATCACTTTTCCCGTTTGAGGAAAATCAAAAGATTAAAGCATGAACTTCCTCAAATGGCTTTCATCCAATGCTATAAAGTAAATCTTTTGTTGATATCTAACAAAATGTCAAACCGATGTAGAAGACATCACTACTGATAGCATAAGACAGTGAGTGGCTATAGCTCCATTGTACATGGTACAGTCTTATCCAAACTCTAAATGTTTTTTTCTTTCTCTACTGTATTAACATCAATACTAATACTACTAGATGCTTTGAGGATCCATATAGTGAAACAACTAAGATTCCAGGCTGGACTGGTATCTTGGGAATTTGAAGGTCAAGTCAACACCTTGGACTCCTCAAAACATTCTTTGTCATAAATGTCTGAATATAAAAAGGACACATGCTCATCATACTTTCACCATCAACAGAGAAAATCAGAATTAACACAAAGATATTTGGATCTTAGTAATTGTGGGACAAATAAAAACAAAGCATGTTGATACTGTACAATGTGAATACATCACTGCCATCTAGTGGTTAAGATTTGCTAGTACTAGAGGCTTCAAGTTATGCCACTGCAATAACTTATCAAATTTGCTGTCAGTCTATAACTAGAAATATATTATTAGAGACGGGTATTTCAATTTGTGTAGTCAGGATGGCCGAGCGGTCTAAGGCGCTGCGTTCAGGTCGCAGTCTCCTCTGGAGGCGTGGGTTCGAATCCCACTTCTGACAATCCTTTTGCACTTGTCAGTAAATTATAGGGAGTGATAGAGATATTGGTAGGGATGACTTCATTGATCATGATTTCAGATCAATGTTAACTTCAGAGGCCCTCTTATGAACTGGCAATTTCCTAAAGGTGCAACTAGAATCTTATTGAACATAGGTTCCCAGTCTACACTGTTATTGTTAGGAAGCCATTTTTTGACTCTTAAACACCTGGCATCGTGACCATGGCAACCACTGGGCCACTAATGATTTGGTTTAAGATAGTAAGATATTATTTTTTATTTATTGCATGTGTTAAAAAGTATTATTTATCTTTATCATTTGAAATATTTTTTTGTTTAAAAGTTACGATTTTTATTTTGAAAGCGCATTTGAATGATAAATATTATTTAAACGATGTTGATAAATCAAAACATATTTTTATAATTAACGATTTTTCATATTTTTATAATCATCATTACATAATAATAATATATAATAATAATCATTGCATAGCTGCAAGTGCCAGGATTTTCCTTTGATTAGTCATATTATCTCCATCAATGAGGTTATGTTTTTACCTAGGTTTGTCTGTGTTTTTTGTTTGTTTGCTACACAAAATCATATTGACGGATGTTTGCATCAAATTCTAGCCAGATGTTGGTGTTGGCATATCCCAGAGATGGTTTATCTTCGTGACGTGACGTCATGATAACGTTTTCTTAACCATTGTGACATAGGCACGTTTGGAGTTTTTATCCTCCATTTTATTGGTCAATGCCATCAAGTGGGCGGGGCAAGGCAGGTGCGTATTTAAATCAAAGGCGGCGTTTGTCAAACAGTGGCATTGATTAGAGGTTTTGTTAAATTGAGCACGGGAGTGCAACAAGAGTCTATTTCAACCTCTTTTCGACAGTTTTTATCGTCCTCAGGAGAAAGAAGTCTGGACTTTGAAAGAATGTTCGACATGAAGAAGAGGAATAGTTTGAATCTGAAGTCCAGTCGCGAGGCGGAGGAGTTCAGACGAGTGGCGGTCAGACGGAAGGTCAAAGGTGCTACTGAGGTGGACGGTCACGCCTCACATTCAGGTGAGGTGCTTTGTTTTGAGCTATTACGGATATCTTTATGACCTGCGGTTGTCGATGCTCCTAGAAGTACCTTCTGGTCATTTCGAAATATTTTTTGTAGGAAAGTATCTTTTTTTAGAAAGCCACACAATCCATGACATATCAGTAAACAAAACTCTATTACATTTTACAAATTTTGCAATCCACTAAATTTCTGTCAAACCAAAGTGTTGCAATTGAATCGATGGAATTTGGTTGGATCCGTTTTGACTGCGTTTTTATTCTGCTTATTTCAACCAGGAATTTATTTTTACTCTCAGTGAATGTGAAGTCGTTTGAAGTGTAGAAATAGGCTATTATTTTATTTGATGGATATTTACCTTTCAAATTTAACTTATTATACCTTCTTTCTTTTTTTTCTAATTTAATATCATCCGTTATTTTTATAGTGGTTATTGTGCGGGGGGAAACAAATATTTTGCAAATAGAATCAGAATATTTTCCAATAACTTTCAAGGCTGTATTTGTTCATTAAGTAAATCTAATAAAATTACCTTAAAAACTATCCCCAATTGAAGATGACACAATTATCTGACAAAAATCTCATCTTTTTGTCTTGACAGTTTACAATAACCAGTTTCTAATGTTATTGTGAACAGATCTCTACCTCGACCCCATTATTACAACAGGCTTGCAGATGATGGCAATGGTTTGATCAAAATACACAAAAGTGATGCATGACATTTATTCCTCTTATTGTGAGTTGTGCTTATATTTGTTCGGCATCCTGCAGCTTCACGGGTTGAGGGCAAAAAGGCGAAACCAGGTTTGATTTACGCATTTTCACACGTCTCCCGGTGTTGACAGTATTGCGATCCTCTGTATTTGATATATCCACATTGCTGATGGGACAAAAATGTGTGGATGCTAGGGGTAGCAAAGTCGCGTGGATTCCAATCAGACTCTCCACACTACTTTCACATAAGTGAGAATCGGATTTGATTCAGGACCAAACATAAAAGGCCGTGTTGTCACTGCAGGAAAGAATATGGCCAAAATAGGATTTTCTTTTTTTTTTGCTTTGTTTTTTTTTTTTTAAACCAGACAGTGTGATGAACCCAAAGCTCATGGAATGTGATCTTTTCAAATCTGACTTGGAACCTTTTTATATGTGGTCCTTATTAACATATTTGTCTAATTCCTGCTGACGTGACGGCAGTGGGAACAGTAAGACCAGAAATGATTTAGCTTTTCTACCACTGAGCCGCTATAATCAGTGTCTGCTCAACAATGGTAGACAGTCAAATATGGAGAATCGCAGAAATGGTAAATGAGATACACATGTTTGCAAATTTTAAATATAAATGGGGAAAAAAAATGTTTTACGTTCTATTAAGCATACAAAGATGAAAGATTGGAAATGCATGTCTGTCATCACATAAAACCAATGCATGAAGAATTTAATTGTTAATTTTGATAATGAATCCAAACAAAACAAAGATCATTTCTGCTGTTCCTCAGCTTGCTTATTGTAAACCTTGAGTGCACATCTATTCACAATGAAAACAGAACTGCATCACTTTCAGCAGCAGCGTGAAAGTAGCCTAAGTGGCTATTGCAAAATGAAAACCGAGAGTAAGAGATGCCTGTTAGCCATATTAGCTTGTTGGATAACTGGAGTGAAATCTCTTTCTCCTGAATCAGCGTGGACTTTGCTTCAGACTATGTGTGTTGAGACCACAGTCAATAACCCCACCACACACGCACACACAAACAAACTTACACACAAAGCTGCTCTATCCTCCACTGGTGTTGAGCTATTTGTTAAGACTACAGAAGTATGTGTGCTCCAATGGTACGGGTGGATGCAGGGTTCTACAGTGCCATTCATCTCTGTGACTTGCATATGGAAAGAAACTCCTCAGATTGAATTTAGGCTTATTGAAACAATCACACTTAAGAGTCTATAAATGACACTATTGACATCTTTCTTCAAAACTTTGTTCGAAATTATTATCAATTCGTTGAAAATATTAAAGGTGTTGTTGGACACGGGTGGTTCTAGTATCAGAGCTCCCTCTCTCTGTCTCTCTCTCTCTCACTCTCTCACTTTGTCAACCAACTATGGTATTTCCCTTAATAGAATTCAGAAATGAGTGATTTAACATTAATTAAATGGATAAATGGATGTATTTGTATGCACAATCCCCCGTAAAAATAAAACATGATACTTGCTATACTTTATTTGATTTTCAAAGGAGTTGAGCAATAAAGCTGTATGTGCTATTTTTGGAATGAATACAAATGGTCACTTTAAGAACAATGTGCTTTCTCTGCAAAGAAAAGTTGAAAGTTTTTGAATCAGAAAATGCATGAATCAATCCATCAACTTAATCAGTGCATAATAAAACATCATGCCTTTCTAAAGATTAATGGACATTAAACCCTTTTTAAGAAGAAGCCATTTGAACCTGTCAGGTTTGACGGACAAGTTCATTAAATCTTTAACAACTAAACATTAAACATGAACCTGAAACATTAGAAGGCTGGAATGATTTCAGAGAAAATAGTATACCCTCAGAGAATAGTAGCTCTTAGAGATTAAATTTGATGTCTGAATCAGGATTTTGATTAATATTTCAATTTGTGAGGCAATGAGATTGGGTCAGAGCCAGGACATCCGTAGAGAAAAAGACAGCTTTATTTGGTGAGCAATCTTTTGGCCGGGAATAGTTGCACCGACAGCAAGAAAATAATTTCTCATGTTCACATTATTTATTTTCATGTTGAACGGTCTTGAAAAAATTCTATCTTGCTTTTTGTATTTATTTTTTAGTGGAATAATTTTTTTCAAAACTCCAGAATTCTATTCTTTGGATAATTACATATACAGTTTATTTTGGGATTTTTCTTTCAATACTTTGCGCTCTACTCTGATGTCATTGCTGTCAAGTGGTGAATGTTACCTCTCTGACGCTGCCATGTCCGGCTATAGTGAGATGCCATGCAGCAAAGAGAGAAGTTAGAAAGCAGAAGTTTTAACTCTACATTGTTGAGAAAGCTGCCTCCAGCCTCGTGACAGTAAACCAATCTGATACACTTCATCAGGGCCGGAGTGAAAGGGAAAGCTTTACTTTGTTACATAGTAATGGATAATCTTCTATAAGTTTGGAAATGCATCCCAGGTAAGAGATAGTTATGCAGTGAGAAAGTACAAAGTTGATGTGAAGTAAGGTTGCCAGCGCACAGAAACACCCGTTTCACACTGGACATCATTCAATGTGGAATTTGGTTTAACATAGAGCCTGCAGGATTTTGTACAATAGCTGGCTTATTGTTACTTATAGAGCTTCTGAAAGTATGTGGGGGGAGAGTCAAGCATGTGCTTTGTTTAATTCTGTTGACATTTGTTAAATGGGTTCTGAGGACTGATGCTGTAGCTTTATTAGCCTAAATGCAACAGCTTTAGTGTCAAACAACTCATGGATATAAGTCTCGCATTGTTTACTCTATACCAGTGGTGCAGGAAAAGAACCGGTACATAACGTGGTCAATAACAGCCTGCAGTTTTCTGAGCAGTACACCATAGATTATAAAGTGTAAGTAGTGTTGTGATAGTGAAGAAGCACATTAATATTGACAGTATATAATCTAAAAGATAATGGGTCATAAATCACCGTTTTCAAAACGGATCCATTATGGAAAATAATTCTTTCTGTTAACTCATAAAATCAAATGATTCTAAATGCATGGAGTGGGTTTCCAGGCACAAGGAATTGGGTGGTATAAGGGCAGCCTTCGATCTTCAGGAGGGGTTCTTCTGGTGGTTCCAAAGTCATGGCTATAAACCAAATTGACTGCGCCTTTACCATCAGGGCACCTCAGCTTTGGAACGACCTTCCTGAGGAGATGAGGCTTGAAGAATCAGTTACTTCTTTTAAGTTACTTCTTAAAGCCCCTTTCTAAAGATTTGCTTTTATGTGATGTTGTCCTTTTTTAAATTTTATTTCATTTTTCTTTTATTGGGCATTTTATAGTCTTTTATCGACATTTTGTCGTCTTTATTCTCTCAATTGTTCCCCTAATTTTTCTTGTCGTCTATTGTCAATGTCCGCCGTTCTTTGTTCTTTGTGCTTCTGCTTGCATATTTAACTGCCGTTGCTCTGTTGTCAAACCACTTTGTAAACTCTGTTTTCAAAGGTGCCATATAAATAAAGTTATTATTATTATTATTAATAATATAGTATGTATTTGGCTTGTGGCAGATCTGATGAAGCAACTTCATCATAGTCACATCACCATATGGTGCCGCGCTCTGGGGGTTTCTGATTGATGATCCAATGTTAACATGAAATGGATTATACTGGCTATTATGTGAGGGAACTTTTTTTTTACTGTTTAGGTTTTAGAGAAGATGACGCTGGAGGGTGAGTAATTTAGCTTATAATGGTCAAAATAATTTACCATACATCACCCAGTATAGATGTGATAAAACCTCATCGAAGTATGGGATGAATACGGAAAATAAACAATAATAGCATGCAGTGTAATAACTGTAGTAATGTGTTTCAGTAGGGAGCAGCGGCATGTGTGGCTCGTTCAGCTGTGACCATGCTTGTGATGACCTCTGTGCATCAAAGTCGCATCTCGGTGTAGAGGACGAGGCCAAAGGAAGCTCAGTTAAAGGATCACCTTTCAATCAACAAAGTAGGCTTAACTTAAAATTCTGTGGACTTTAGTGTCCCTGTAAAATTATGGTGATGAATTAGCCAAACATGCTGTTTATCTCTCCACAGCTCACCTCCATTGTCCTCTGGGGACTCAAGCCCACAGTCCCACTAAAGGAAATTTACTACCTCAACGATTCACTGACACCGAACAAGACCAGGGTCCCAACAGTGGCTGTGAAATGTATGGTTCCTCCGTTTGCCCGGTACAAAGTTGTCCAAGCTGCCCAAGTCCTACCAGAGGAGGAAGGGACAGTTTCGTTATTGGGGTGTCTGGAGCGCCCATCAGCCCTGCCACCTCTCCTCAGGGAATTCCAATTCTAAAACGAAGCCAAATTTTCGGATCACAGAGTCCAAGCAAAAGAGGCCTTCAGGACTGTGGCACTCTGAAAGAAGGAGATCACAGCCCCGCAAAGTTGTCCCCAAGGAACAACAGACCCTTTGCTGGAAAACCACCAACCCCCAGCCCTGTGCAAGGCAGAGTGGGGAGCTACAGTCCAGCCAGGAACAGTAAATCCTGGCTTGGACTACCCAGAGTCTCAAGTGGAAAGATGGAAGAATGGCTGGGAGCAAGAAAATCTTTAAGTGTGCCTGACTTGATTTTTCACTTGGAAGAGAGCAGGTTTGAGTTGCTATTAATTTGGTCTGTTTCTGCACCCTAATATCTGCCTATAACACATACAGCACTAGATACAATGCAACTTTATTTTATACTTTATTTCTGCAGGATTCTTTCCGACAAAATTGAACGATCGCCTCTGAAACAGCTGCAGTTACCAAACTGCCAAAGTCCCGCCATCACCATCAGAGCTGAAGATAACCCTGCACTCAATCACGCCATGAGTGACTCCTGTCTAGCAAGCAGCTGTAAAGAGCCTTCCCCTAGTAAAATGAACGATGTGGTGGTGGGAAAAGGTCACACCGTTGTAAATGTGAAAGCAATCGATGACATAATGGAAGAAGGGAGGGTTAGCGAAGGATATGGCTCCGAGTTTTCCTGCCGGAGGAATGAAGCACTTTCAGAAGATGGCGGAATTCACAAAAAGTTTGAATTTAAGGAAAAGGAAGATGATAAGAGGAAGGAGAGGGGAGGATATGAGCCAAAAGATGACGAGAACACGGAGCAAAAATTGTACAGAGTTGCCAATGAACTCCTGCAGACAGAGAGGGCCTATGTGGCTCGTCTGCACCTGATAGACCAGGTCAATGCCATTACCTGTTTGTTATTAGATTTATTGCTTAATGCACTCAATGCTTTAAGATACAGTATATCCTCTACAGCCATATTTATGATACGTCTAGGTGGATTGATCATCTCTCATTGATAAGATCAATATCTCTCTAAGGTAAAACATCTGTCACTTCCACCACAGGTTTTTTACCTGCGTCTGGCAGAGGAGGCGGTCCGAGGCTCCTTTCCTCCTGAAGTGATCAGAAATATCTTCTCCAACATTTCCTCTATCTACTCCTTCCACAGCCAGTTTCTGCTACCCGACCTGGAAAAATGCATCAGCCACTGGTGGGTCGACATTCAGGCCTGTCCTGGCACTGACAAAGGTCCATTACTATAGAGTTAAAAAGGCTGTATAAAATTGTATGTCATTTGGAACAAACTGAATACGGTTCAAGATCCAAGATTAATGTGCCATTACGCCATAGTTTGGGAAGAATAGTCCTACTCTGATTCAATTCAAATCACTTTATTTGTCTCCGAGGGGACAAATGATTGACCACAAGGTGTCAGAAACGGATACATAGTACGGGTAGTACCGGTAGGTATCCATCACCTACTATGTAGTTCAAGCAAAGTTGTCTGCTCAAGGTTATTATTAATACATTAGATATGCACATCTAAGCTTTAGATGATGATCTATATTTCTATCCTGCTCATTCTCTGTAAGCTGAGTAATATTGAAATTGAAATATTTCCTATTACCATGCAACACTACTAGAGAACAATGCTTCCACTACCGACTTAACAGGATAGGAGCAAAGGTCCTCCAGGCAGGATAAAAATGCATTAACGTAGAATGCTGAAAAACACTGCTGCAGGTCGCTGCATTAATGTCAGCACCCATGCATCTGTTGGAGGTATTTCTTAAACTTCCTGGCGAAATCAGAGAAATAGATGACTTGTTGTGAATTACAAGTTGCATGGAAATGTAAATTCATGGTCTTATTATTTTCTTTGGTAGGTAATCTTATCAGAAAAATGCCCTTTGAGGCATCCATAATCCAGGATTATGTATCCTTTATTGGATTCAGAGCGGCCTGCAGTTCCTTGAATGTTTTGTATTCATTGGCTCTTTAGTGACTTCCAAAATGAGCCTTGGCCGTGGTCTTGGAGGAATTTTGGAAAGTCAGCTTCTAGTTATTGTGCCAAGTATTCCTTATTTGTCGGTAAAGTGTCTCTGGAGCTCGACAGCCTTAAAAATAGTCCTGATCACTAGCAGCCAACTTCACGGACTGCTAGTGATCAGGACTGGGTCTGTCTAGTCAACCTGGAAACATTAATGGAGTTTGGTATTTTCTTCGGACTTGGTTTCTGTTTATGGTTGCTTTTGTATTACATAGAATTTGTCCATGAAGATCCGACATGGTTTAGTACAATATACAGACAAATATGTAAATACCTTTTCTCTGTACATGCTCTATTAGTGCCCTTCCTGTCTAAAATTAGTTTATAATGCCTGAAATTCGGAGATTCTGTGTGAAAGGGACCCAATTTCAGTCTGTTATATTGGTGTACACAAATAAAAACTGAGTCGGCACTTAACCATTGTATAATTGCTCAGTTTCAAAATATGTAATGGAATAGAATCGGTGTAAAAACTGTCCTTACCAGAGTCCAGCACTTAATTTTGATCTTGTGCTTTACCTCCACCCTCTCACTAAATCCAGGAATGAGAACCCAGGCCTGGGAAATGTCCTGCTGCAGCATGCACCCTTCCTTAGAATGTATGCCGACTATGTCCGGAACTTTGACCAGGCCATGGAACTGGTTAGAACCTGGACCCAACGCTCCTCTGCCTTCAGAAGCATAATCCAGGAGATTCAGGCAAGACGACCTATTCAGAACGGCACATACAGTGGCTTGCAGAAGTATTCCTACCCCTTGAACTTCCACATTTTGTCACGTTACAACCACAAACGTAAATGTATTTTATTGGGATTTTATTTGATGGACCACTAAGAACACTAATGATGATGAATACTAAGAGGTGCATAATTTTGAAGTGGAAGGATAAAGATGCAAGGTTCTCAAGATTTTCTTAAAATAAAAAAACGGAAAAGTGTGACTTGCAAAAGTATTCAGCCCTCCTGAGTCAATACTTTGTAGAACCTCTGTTCGCTGCAATTACAGCTGAAAGTCTTTTGGAGTATGTCTCTACCAGCGCAGCACATCTAGAGACTGAAATTGTTGCCCATCTTCTTTGCAAAATAGCTAAAGCTCAGTCAGATTGGATGGAGAGCATCTGTGAACAACAATTTTCAAGTCTTGGCAGAGATTCTCAATTGGATTTAGGTCTGGACTTTACTGAGTTTTTTTTAACACATGAATATGCTTTGATCTAAACCTTTCCATTGTAGTTCTTGCTATATGTTTAGGGTTTTTGTCCTGCTGGAAAGTGAACCTCCGCCATGGTCTCAAGTCTTTTGCAGACAGGGTTTCTTCCAAGATTGCCCTGTATTTGGCTCCATCCATCTTCCCATCAACTCTGACCAGCTTCCCTGTCCCGGCTGAAAAAAGCATCCCCACAGCATGATGCTGCCACCACCATGTTGCACGGTGGGGATGGTGTGTTCCAGGTGATGGGAAGTTTTAGTTTCCTTCACACATAGCGTTTTGCATTTAGGCCAAAATCTTCCTCCACATGTTTGCTGCCCCCCCCCACATGACTTGTGGCAAACTGCACAAGTTGTTTCAACAATGACTCTCTTCTTGCCAATCTTCCATTAAGGCCCCATTTGTGGGGTACACGACTAATAGTTGTCCTGTGGACAGCTGTGGATGTCTGCAGCTCCTCCAGAGTTACTACGGGCCTCCTGGCTGCTTCTCTGACCAATGCTCTCCTTGCCCGGTCAGTTAAAGTGGACAGCCATGTCTTCGTAGGTTTGCACTTGTGCCATACTCTTTCCATTTTCGGATAATGGCTTGAAGAGTGCTCCTTGAGATGTTCAAAGCTTAGGATATTTTTTTATAACCTAACCCTGCTTTAAACTTCTCCAAAACGTTATCCCTGACCTGTCAGGTGTGTTCCTTGGGCTTCATGATGCTGTTTGTTCACTAATGTTCTCTAACGGACCTCTGAGGCCTTCACAGAACAGCTGTTTTTATACTGAGATAAGATTACACATAGGTGCACTCTATTTACTAATTTGGTGTCATCTGATGGCAATTGGTTGTACTGGATTTTATTTAGGGGTATCGCAGTAAAGGGGACTGAATACTTTTGCACGCCACATTTTTCAGTTTATTATTTGAAAAAAAAATTGAAAACCATCTATCATTTTCCTTCCACTTCACAATTATGAGCCACTTTGTGTTGGTATATCACATAAAATCCGAATAAAATACATTTACGTTTGTTGTTGTGACATGAAAAATTTGGAAAAGTTCAAGTGGTATGAATATATCTATAATCACCCCATTCACCAAAATGTCTTACCCGGATTGTCCTGTCATTAGAGTCAGGAGGCTTGTGCAAGGCTTACGCTGCAGCACCACATGCTGGAACCAGTCCAGAGGGTTCCACGTTACGAGATGCTGCTCAGGGATTACCTGCAGAAACTGCCCAAGGATAACCCAGATTATGAGGTTGCTCAAAGTTAGTATGCTGTGTGTGTTTACCTCGACATCATGATGGTGCTTGTGTCGGACTTTTATTCTTTTTCTCATTAAGTGGGTGTCTGTACGGGCCTTTATGTCTTTAATGAGCAGAGTTAACCTTTCTTTGTCTCCCCCCACAGAGTCGTTACAGACCATCACCCTGGCAGCCACCCATTCAAACAGTGCCATCCGCAAAGCTGTAGGTTTCCCATTACATTACACAATTCCCATACCATTGTCCTAAGTGATATTTCACCAGTGTCTCTATTAGAGGTGCAATGCATCACAAAACTCATGGTTTGGAAATTTTTGGATTAAAAAAAGAAAGTGAGGACGCTTTGTCCTGGTCTTACATAAAGGTTTATCTTGTACCGTGGGCATCCTTGCTATAAATGAGTGAGTCATGATGGTGTCCAATGTTTAAATAGAATGTTATATGTAATATTCAGTACTCTAAAGTTGAATTAAAGTGCAATATAAGGCAGGCCAATAATATTCTTTTGGACAAGTCAATAATAAATTAATCTTTGTCCACATCTGCAAAAAAAAAAAGCTAAAAAGGGATATTGAATCAAGCAGATTGGCTCTGATTCTGGTATTCCTAGCTTCTTTGCATACCGTCTCTACATACCACAATGATTTGCTCACTAAAAGTCATGTGACATTAGTTTATTGAACAGGTAACCAAACCAACCTGAATTGAGAGTTAAATAATCTGGGAATCTTTTCGAACTCTAACAACTACTTTAGATCTGCGCTCTGGTGACATGACCACGTTACTGCTCTGTCTGTAAATTTCATTGAGGTTGGATACTGAAATTTTGACAAGTATTAATTTCAAAAATTTTAAAACAAGAAATTTAAAAAAATAATGAATTACGGTGTATAATATTGTCAATACTGATCATCCTGATATTCTATCTTCCATCTATTACTTGTTTTTATATGTGGATTCTGTACTTTGGAATGTGTTTTTGGACTGTGAGCTCTATAGTCACAGTCACACATTTACCATACAAGTTTGGTTGTGTCCATACTGTGTGTATCAGGGTTTCCCTTACTCTCCCCGTAGGAGAACCTGAGGCGGCTACAGGAGATCTATGAGATGGTAGGAGAGGAGGAGGTGGTTAACCCGGCCAATGAGTTCCTCAGGGAGGGTCGTCTCCTCAAGCTTGCTGCCAGGAACACATCTTCCATGGAGAGGCATCTATTCCTGGTAAGATAACTGATACACCGCATATACGGAAACCGATGCCAAAAAGGATGTATTCCTCTGTCTATTGTAGAGTATTATATTGTACGGCCTCTTTTCTAACTCACCTTTTTAATGCCCTAAATTATTAACGTCTATATTACAGGTCATACAAGGATGTTTTTGACATTTCCTCCACAGTTCAACCACTTCCTGCTGTGCTGCACTCCTAAATTCAGCCTAGTGGGGCAGCGTTTTACTGTGCGGTCCCGGATTGGAGTGGATGGCATGCAGGTGCAGAAGACCACAAATGAAGACCACCCTCACAGCTTTCAGGTGTCTGGGAAGGAGAAGACTCTTGAGGTGCAGGCCAGGTGTGTGTGCGTTTGAGCAGAATGCATCAGTTGCATGAATTCTTCCCCACCAGTGTATTTCTCTGCTCTAAAGTACCTACTCTGAATAATATCTTGAGAGGGTTGGGCAGCTTTGGAAGAATGCATTTTAGTTGATATTATAAAATAATATGAACATCAATAATAAGATAATTCAATCTGACATCCAGTCTAATTGTGAGTTTCTTTCATTATTCAAGCTCTGAACAAGACCGAGATGAGTGGATAAAGGTAAGTTTGTATTTTCATTAATTGTGTTGCAAAATTATGTTCATATTAAATATTGCTCTGGCTTATAACATAAAATAAAGATACCACTTATAGTCTTGAATGTTATCGCTACTATATGTATTGGAAATCGTTTTAGTCTTAATCCTTTGGACTTGCGTCATAATGATAAACAGACATACATTTCAATTTGAATCATGTTGATTATGGGTATCGGTTTTTAATATGGGTAATTTTATACAAACATTGCTTCACAATCACTTGTAGAAAGCGCTGAACAAATCACAACTAAAGTTATCGTAAGTGTAACAGAAGCTTGATAAGAAAAAAAGAAAGTGTCACTAATACACTTTTAAAAAGGGTAATAATTTAAATTGTTTTTTGGCTGAACTTGACTGCATCTAACATTTTCAAGCCTTCAGAGAATGAACAATGGCAATATAACGTCATACGTGTTCATCAGAGATAATAGTCGGTGTGAATGTTGTTTGGTGATTTGATGGATTAATAATACATTTTACCTTTATAAATCCCACAGTGGGGAAATTTACAATGATGATGAATCTCCTTTGTGGGTCAACAATAGATATGTTGAAGGTTTTACTCACTAATATCGAAACAACTCTTTGTTTACTGTTACATGTCGATGAGAATATTTTGATTTTATTGTTAAATTTTGAGATTTTATCGTTCTGAGTTAGTAAGTTTGTTTCTTGTATAAAGCATATCATCAGCCTTTAACTTGACAAAATGATTGATGGTTTTAGTCCTTATAGATTGATTATGAATGCCATGTATATTCCATGTTACCAAACTTAGATTTTGCATGATTATTTGTTTGGTGCATCTTGCTTGAATTGTTTTATTGCTGTGAAGTTGCACCTCCAATACACCAATCCTCCAATAAAAAACTCATTTTGGTTAATGTACTGTTATCACGAAAGGAGGAAGAGGAATAACTGTATATCTGACATACTGAGCGGAACAGAGAGGGAGGGAGAAGCCATCGCTTACCGCTAAGCTAAAGATGCTAACAGACCTGAACGCACCTGTACATAATTGAGATTAATCAACAAGTGTGTAAACAACAAGTGAACTATAAGGACTTTAGCTGAATCAAAGTAACTGTAATTGTCCTGTGGTTCGTTAGTGAAATTAAAGTTACGACGATATTAGCGGATATTGGTGAGTTCACACAGAAACATGGAGAAGTAGGAAATAGCATTTCACGATCACAGGAAGACTTACAGCACCGTGTTTTATTCAGTGACCACTGTTTTCTCATGACTGAGTGTTATGCCACTGTTTAATGCATTTCTAATGACATGGCATCATTTTATAGTCTGTAATAAATCATTTTACGGACCCCCCTTTGAGAACCCCTGCTCTAAAGCAAGTTTCCTCTGCAGGTCATTCAGGATGCCATTGATGTGTTTCAGAAGAAAACAAAAACCTTCAAAATGGCTGCTAAGGAGCAAAAACTGAAAGAACCAGTGAGTTTTATGTTTCAAAATAGAGTTCTATGTGTTTATAATTTATTCAGAGCAATTGGTAAGGCCCTCTTATTTGACTAGTGCGGTTTACATAAAATTTGATTTGTGTGTCTTACAGATGGATGGACTTGGCCGACGGGCTCCTCGGTGGATCAGGGATAATGAGGTCACAGTTTGTATGAAATGCCAGGAACCTTTCAACGCACTCACCAGGAGGCGACATCATTGCAGAGCTTGTGGATGTGTGAGTGACAAAATGTGAACCTTAGTACCTTCTTCTTTGATCAACTTTTTCCATCTTGCCCTGTCCTCTGCATCGTCCTCTGTCACACCAACTAACTACATGTCCTCTTTCACCACATCCAGAAATCTCTTCTTTGGTTCACCCCTTTTTCTCTTCCTTGTAAGCTCCATCTCCAGCTTCCTTCTACTCTAATTCTAATAGTTCCAAAATCCTTCCTTCTTACATGTCCAAACCATCTCCATCTGGCCTCTTATTTTTTCTCTTCTATTTCTCTTCTTACTTTTTTTTTTCTTCTTATCTGGGCTGTTCCTCTGATGTAGTCGTTTCTAATCCTGTCCATCTTTGACACTCTCAAAGAGTGACGAGTTGAAGAGGTTTCATATCCAACTCTGGCAGCTCTGCCCACTGTCCTTTGGTCAGAGCCGCTGTCTCTAAACCACCTCTCACTACCATCTTATAAACCTTTACTTTCACTCTCGCTGCAAATCTTTTGTCAAAGATAACTCTTGAAACTCTTTTCCACCCACTCCACCCTGCATGCACTCGCTTCTTCACCCCTTTTCCACACCCCACGTTGCTCTGAACAGTTGACCCATGTACTTAAACTCCATCACCTTCTTCACCTCTGCTCCTCACATCCTCACTGCTCCACCTGCCTCCCTTTAATTCACACACATGTATTCCTCTTGCTGCGACTGACCTTCATTCCTCTTTTTTCCAGTGCATACCTCCACTTCTATTGGTTTTCTTCCAGCTGCTCCTTGCTCTCACTACAGCTCACAATGTCATCCGCGAACATCATGTCCACGGAGACTCTTCCCCGACCTCTTCTGTCAGCCTGTCCATCCCAAGGCAAAACATGAAGGAGCTCAGAGTCGATCTTTGGTGCAGTCCCACTTCCACCTTGAATCCATCCGTCGCTCCTACTGCACACCTCACTACTGTCATGCTGCTCTCATACGTATAGTGTACCACTCTAACGCATCGCATCTGCAGTACTCTTTTGTGGCATGAAACCACACTGCTGCTCAAAAATCGCATATTTTCTTGGCCTAGCTTCCACTAATCTTTCCCTGATTCTTCATTGTGTGGCGCATCAGCGTCCTGTCCCCGTAGGTGCTACAGCTCTGAACCTCACCCTTGTTCTTGAAAATCAGCACTAGTACACTTTTCCTCCATTCCTCAGGCATCCTCTTACTCGCCAAGATAGTGTTGAACTATCTAGTTAAATATTCACCTGCCTTCTATCCTAGACACCTCCATACCTCCACCGGTATGTCATCAGGACTGACCGCCTTTTCCATTCTTCATTCTCATCAAAGCTGCTCTCACTTCAACATTACTGATCCTTGGAACATCTTGATTTACAAGGCTCCCACCTTCCACCATTTGCTCTCTTCAACCTGCTCCACATCCTTTGGTCTCGACCTCTCTGCTTCGCCCATCTCCTTCCATAGTATCCTATCTCTCATACAACTAATCATAAGCCTCTCGTTTAGCCGTTGCCACCTGATCTTCCCCTCAGATCACATCTCTTTGAACTCCATGCTCGCTTTTTTCATCTCTCTTGTTATCCCACTTCTCCACTAACCCTTTCCTACTTATACTCTCCCGAACCTCCTCATTGCAAAGGAAAGTCTCCTTATTTTCTTTCTTCTGTCCAGATGAGACACCAAGCACCTTCCTACCCGTCTCCCTTATCACATTTGCTGTGGTTGTCCAGTCATCCGGCTATCCTTCACTACCATCCAGCTTAGCTTAGTACCAAACGCTCAATATAAATTGTCATTCTACGACTATCTAGCTAAGATTTTTTTTTTACTTTGCTCCTCAGGTCGTGTGCTGGAAGTGCTCAGACAATAAGGTGGCTTTAGAGTATGACGGTAACAAGCTGAACAAAGTTTGTAAAGCCTGCTACTTCCTCCTGACCGGCCAGAGAGGGGAGAGGGTGGAGGGAGAGAAGAGACAATCGATAGAGGTGAGCTTTCTGTGTATACTAAAGGGTGGGCTTGGAAATCAATGAGAATGACACTAAGTTGATTGCATACCTCCTTCAAGTCGGAACGATCACACAATCCTAATGTGTCTCTTCCTCATATGCCTGTTCCATACTACGAATGTTCAAGTTGCACTCCTTCCCCCAGATTTTGTTGAGATTGGTCAGAGGTGGGAAGTAATGCCGTTCATATATATCTATTTAAAGAGTTTTTGATTTCTGTGTCTGCAGTTTCATTGACACACATGTACCCCCTTGATGACAGCCTTCCTTGCTTTCTTTACCACCATTGGATATTCCCCAGTATCTCCCGTTGTATTGATCTCTAAAAACTACTGCCAATAGAAAATGTCGGACTTTGTCTCAATATGTGGGACAACGGATGAAAATCCTGTGCAATACCACACAAATTGGGACACCTAGTCAACCTACAAACTGTACTCATCAAATAAGGATTGTAGGAGCTTATGTGACCCAGAAAATTGGTCCAGTAGCATTTTCATCCTAAGGGGAATCATTGAAATTCACCTTATCTTTAGTGGAAAAATATTCCTGGATTTACATCTTAGCCTGGACTCCCGCCAGAGAAAAAGTGGTTATTTTCTGCTCAACCTTACAAAAGATTTGGTGAAGTGGTTTTCACAAACAATCCCACACAAAACAAGTGAACAAGTAGAGGCGGGTGAAAAGATTCCCTCCTTTGCCAGAGACATTTTCGGCTTTTCGTCATTGCTCTTATGGTACGGTAACCTCCGCTTAGAAAAAAGGATGTCTGTCTTTGTAGTAGTATAAGATAACGACATAACATGGATGTCTTAAACAGCATTGTCTTTTCTTGTGTGTGTTTTCTCCTAGTTAGCTCCGGAGTCCAATGAAAACATAATGTGTGGCTTCATGCTGTATGGTGACAAGCCCAAGCACCAGCAGCAGGTGTGGTGTGTTATCAGCAGAAGTGACCCCCTCGCTCTCAGTCTGTACACTTCCCCACAGGCAGGTATCTCTGTAGTATACTTGAGTTTGGCTAGTAAATAATTATCGCATTTTGAAATGTTTATGAAGTTGTTCCTGTTCACCTGTTTACAAACATCCATAGAAAACCTGAATATTTTTTTTAATGTCAACCAATCCCCCCACAATATTTGCCATTTGGTTATAATGTTGTGGCTGATAAGTGTACAGGCTTTGGCTTCTCCGCTATGAGACGAACAATTCTCTCCTGCTACTTGTACCTTTTGTATAAACGACTTGTTCTGTATCATTTCCATCCCCCATGTATCCCCAGGACATGAAGCCCCAAACATGTATACCTCTACTGAGCTGCAGCGTGAACGATTCCCTCCAGGAGCTCCAGGGCCAACCGTGTTTTTCTTTAGGTCAATCCAGAACAACCCACACTTTCACCTGTGACAGCGTGGACCTCAAACAGAGCTGGCTGGCTTTTCTGAAAGTTGCTGTGACAGGCACAATGCCGGCAGGCACACAGTGTGGCTATGACACCAGCAGTATCAGCAGCAGCAGTTCCAGATGCAGCAATGAGAACGTGAACGATGGAAGAAACTCTAGTGATGAAGAATTTGTCATCATCGGTGACACTGGAAGACACTGCTGAACGATAAGATAAGACACGATTGAAGGTTCTCACACCAACAACAACAGTAAATGCAACAAGTCCTTAAAGACAATCACAATATATTACTCTAGAAGAAACTCTGGAACGTAAATGTTGTAAATAGAAAATATTCAGACTGTTTTTACTTATAAGTGGAGATGCACTTTATTTCTGAAATGGTTTACGGTAAAATAAATAAAGTGAAGGTATTTTAACATGAGTTGGACAATCGCCTCTACTACAAACATGGCTGCTTCAGCTCTGTACAGTTGTCCTAAGGTGCGGTGTGATGCGGTACGAAACATCGCTGCGCTCTCACACACAGTCGTACACATAATTAAATGAGGGTCTCAGCGATGCGGAGGATCTGCACGATCCTAATTACAAAACACATTCATCTGATCCCGTATCTTTCACAGGTTGATTATTTACACTCAAACAGTTGAAGACTAAACGCACTACATATGAACTGAACACAATGAAAAATAAAGGGATAAAACTGAACAGTGTATGACAGAACACATTCACATCTTTAGAATCAGGTGCCATTTAAGTCAATGGAGTGACCAAACCAACAGGTTATCTTAGTGTACAGCATGTTTCTATCCAAGACATGAAATGGCAAATGAAAGATATAATTAAACAGAACGTTGTATTTTCATGTATTGAATATTATACTTAAGAAAAATGACAAAAATGAACCTCACTGTTCCAACCTCTACCTCATCTATGGAGGTATACTGACTGAAAAATAAAAATGCTGCTTAATGCTGCAACACTTAGTGTTTTTTGTACAAATGGAATCAAAAGAAAACATCAGATGTGAGAGAGGCGACCGTTATTACCATTAATATCTGTATTTCTTTCTGTTTTAGCTTCAGCTAATGCTGGTTTAATTTAAGGAAATATCAGCACCCCTTGAGCATTTTTTTTTTTTTTTTTAAAGTAAGAGTCTACATGCAAAAACAGCCCAACAGTAGTGTTGTAGTGTAACTTCAGTCACTTTCACTGGAACATTGCATCAACTGAGACAGAAGTAAGCACATCATCAGCGTTATCACAAGGAAAGCCTGCCTTTGCAATATATCTCCTTTCTTCCAGCATCACAAAATATATTAATGTAACACAAATCATATTGTCAGAGTTTTTCTAAGCCCATATTTGTATATGGTGCAATGTCACTCTCATCAACCATACTTCCAGTCAATGGTTTTCAGCAAAAGTGTTATTCAGTCTGTGTACTTCCTGTCTCGCAGGGAAAGGGGTGACACACATCACAGCAGACATCTAGTAAATGGGAACCAGCTAAAAGAGGAAGTGCTAACGATTCTGTTCTGATTCTGGAACACAAGGATTACAGACTTAACATGTTGGAGATTAAATAGTCAAATTTCTTCTCCTGCACTCCAGTGGCCAAAATATGATGAGCATACCCTTAAGGTTCACCTACTATTTCCCATTAGCAAATGATCTTATGTTTATATTACATCACGTTTGCAATATGTCATGTGTCAGAAACTATGTGCATCATAAGATGCATACAAGTGCAGCTTCTGTGTCACTGCTGATGGAGCGAAAAGCAAGTGCTGTTATGGTGTGCTTCTAAATGTACAGAGCTTATGGAGCTATCTGAAATTAATTATCTGAGATCTATCATGATAGCTGTTCATAAAATGTCTCTAAATTGATAACATGAAGGGATATTTAAAAAAAAAAAAAGAAGAAGCAGCATTCAAGACTAAACCGTGCTCAACGGCTAATTCATATGAGCTGGAGGCTGTATGAATAGCCAGGGTGCAAAAAACCTTTTTAAATAGGCTCTTGGTGCTCCTGGACATGAGCATTAAATGACAAGCGGGCAATTAATAAGCATTAGGTGCCACTTAAACAGCAGTGCCTACAGACCATGCGCTTAAAGACAAAGGTGGTTTGACCTGCTTGTTATTAGGCATGGTAACAGTTCGAGAGGGGGCCCTGATTGTAAGAGACTTCAAAATGAGATTTAAATCCAGCACTTGATACAAGGAAAGCAACACTGGCATAGAGGCGGACCTCATATCAAACACACATGAACAAACTTTACACAAAGGAGACCAGCAGGGCTACTTACAGGAAGGCTGCTTCTCATTTACATTTTCATACATCAACCCTCTGTAAACATTTTGTTTACTGAAAATTTCCCACTAATTGTGTGAAATCTCTCAACTTGTCCGAGTGTAGTTTTGGCTCTTTCAGCTTTTACTTGATGCTTTTTTTTCCTTTTTAAAGTTTGGACCTGTTATCCTTTGCTTTCAAACCCTACGGCTGCTGTCTCCAATCCAGAGAATCAACATTAATCAAGGGTGAAGAATCTGTCTTATTGGTGATTTTCTCTCTAGGAGCAGAACGGACCGCATTGTCCTTGGTTTAAAGACACAAGAGTTGACTGTTTCTGCGGATCTGACCTTCTGGTTGTGAGAGAGCAGAACAGATGAAGCACAGAGAGAACAGACAGCTAAAGAAAATCCGACCAGAGTAATTTGATGGCTCAAAACGTCCAGGGGGCCAGTAGTGCAGCACTGAAAGGTCAACCCACTTTATAAAAGATGACAAGCAGAAATGCCAGCAGCCTTCTCTCTCAGCTGCAGCACAGTTGTTCGGACACGAGCAGAGTGTCGTAGCCGTAGATCTCCAGCAGATGGAGCAGGAAAAGCCGGTCTCCATGGGGATCCAGACCCATGGCTCGAACAATCTCCTGGGTCAGAGTCGGATCTGGGCTCCCTGCCACCTCGCTGAGGGTCTGGAAAATCCGGTTGTTCTGCTCCAGGAAAAACCTGAATACAGTTTACAAATCACAAATCTCAAATCTGCCCTTAGTGAAAGGAGCGGAAAGGTCAAAGACCTTCTGCGCTGCTACTGTGAAGCTCTTCCCAGGTTGCTACACCAGTATCTGCTCAAATGAATCATGTACTTACAGGATAAAGAGATCCTCTTCACTGGACACACAGTCTCCATTCTCCTCCTGGGAGTAGAGCAGCATCTGCCTACACACACACACACAAACGCACACATTATCTATTGGTGTTTTATTCCAACATAAGTCATATTTATTAAGATATATCAACTTCTTTGAACAAAAAAGTGTTTTAATTGGGAAGCAATGCTAGCACCTGGAGGTTCTCTTTTTTTGAGCTCAACGCTAACGTCAGCATAGCACAATGGTAGTATCATGTTGGCATTTAACAGTTGGGATGTATGATCCAGTGTACACTCCGCACTATATCAGCTCAATATTTGTGGAGAAATCGGGACGAACATCCCTTTTGTCAAACTGCTTGCATGGCTAAAACATAGACTCCTGCAGAGACTTGTTGTTAATGGCGACATCATCCACTGGATCACAGGCCTCTCTGACCGCCATCACAGAGTTACACATTTGTATTATTGTAGCCGCTGCTTTTCTCTTGGTACACAAATTAGTGCAGGATAGGGTATGCTGATGAAATGGCTGTGGCTGCTCTACTGCAAAAATGAGAATTGGAGATTTCTCGATCATACAGTATGTCATCAACTGTTTGACATGACAAACAAATGTCAGTAAAAGGAGCTCATCATACAAAATGGCAAATATTTATTGCAACCACTAATGATTAAGGGGTAAACGGTATCAATGGTCGCTTATTGGCCAAGAATCAGAGATGAGCTGTATCTTTGCTGTGGTCAATGCCATATGTTTATGGGGATACTTAGTGTTTAGAGTTAGCGGGTATTTTATTTGTGGGTTTTTTATGTGTCAGTTCTTGTTGGCTTTGACGATGATTGAGTGTGTGTCGGAAACAGATCCACTTGATCTTTAGATTTAATTTTGGACTGCAGATTTTTTCATTTTCTTCCACTCTTGTTTCTTATTTATTAAAAAAGGAGGCTGGCTTATTTAGTTCTGTTGAAAACCCAACAATATGTCAACATTCGCCCTGTCCTACGCTGCCTATGGGAGTGTTTTTCGTCTCATAGGCAAGCTCAATGGCTCCTACTGTGGGAGTGTCTAGGTGCGTGACATCACAAGGCGGGATGGGGGCGGGCCTATCCTTGTAAGGAATGTGAGAAGATGGAAACAGTGACAAAGCCAGCAGAAGTCGGCTGACTTTCCAGGAAAAAATGAGGTCTGCTGCACATCTGTAGCTTTCACAAGCAAAGAAATTAAAGCAAATTTAAAATATGCGGTAATACGCTCAACAACACAGCAGTCTTCACATTATCACGGTATTGCAGTTATTGTCACAGCCGTAGTTCCTACTAGGAAATCTTAAAAGCACATCTCACTATCTATAATTTGTAACTCGACTGGGGATTAGTATTTTGACACACATTTAAGTATTAACAGCAGCAGGACATTGCCTGTGATTGGTTAAAAGAAACTTCAGTGGCCAGACTGTTAGGTGTAAGAGTTACAGCTATTCTCAGTATTATCTACCTCTGCTCAGTGAGTTTGCGATATTTTTCCCTGTCGGCGGTGCTGAGGCGGAGCAGAGGCTTTAGGCCGTCTCTGCAGGTCTTCACATTTTGATTGTCTACATATACATCATACAGATCCTTCTTCTCCTCAAAGATCTTCTCAGTAGTACCTATGAGCACAAAACAGGCACCGTGTGAGACGGGAGATAGCAGGAGATAGGAAACTAGCACCAGACATATTTTCAAGTTGTGGTTTTCACATATATTAACCAGGTCCATCCATTTACATGCAACGTAGGAGAGCTCGTTCTCCAGGGCACTGATATCTGCCACATTTACGTAGAAGAAGGGGCGGAATTCCGGCACGGTCACTCCAATCCCGGGGATGGAGATGTTTGCCAGACAACAGCAGCAGTACACTGGGAGGGAAGAGGAGGTGGGAGGTGAAATTAGAGAGTGGGAGAGGAAGATATTAGTGTGCATCATGACGCAAACAGGAAGGAATCTTTTGTAAGCAGATGTTTAAGCCCCTGACTCACATGTTCTCAATCCTGTTCAAAATCAATGAATCATCATTGTGACCTTCTGATGATGTATTAAAGTCCTATCTTTGGGCACTTTGCTGAGTCTAACCTTAGCGGTACTGGTACGTGGATTTTCTTACCTACAGACAGAACTAGGCTAGTTGTTTCCCACAACAACCAGCCTTTAAGCAAAGCTAACCAGATATTTGACTCCAGCATTGTTTAAAATGGGATAAGACATGAGAGTGTTGCCAATCTTCTTGTGTTACTGTAGGCAACAAAGTCAAAATTCCCAAAATGTCTAACTATTCCTTTAATAACACATGAATTAGATGCAAAAGCTCCTCACCTCGGTAGCAGACCACACCCACAGGTGGAGGGGAAAAGATGAGGATGCGTCTGCGGAGGAGAGCCAGTTTCCACAGGACCATGATCTGCTCCCCGAAGAAGCGGATGAACTGGGACATACATCCTGCAGGGTGGGTGATCTGGTCCAGAGGTGGTCACACACCCAGGTTAGTGTTGAATAATAAAAACACTTCCCAGCCAGAGCAAAGCTGATGGAGGGAATATTGCTCCTACCTTCATTTCAGGGTGCATGCTGTGGTTGATGGCAGCTCCCCAGGCATTGGTTGGACATGCAGTAACAACACCTTCACCACTAGGGGGCAGAAGTGCCTTCTTGTCCTCATAGAAAGCCTCCAGTGGGGAGTAGTGGCCTGGGGACTGAAGCTGAAGCCTACAGCAGGGGATTACAAAAAAATAGACCTTTAAACCAAAAGACATCCAAACATGAATTACAAATATCTGTTAAAATTTGCTTTTTAGTTTCAGGAAGCTAGAATATGAAGCCAGAAATCCCAACCAATACTATTCCAACAAGACCCGGGCACTCAATGCAGTGCACACATTAAACAACGTCCAGCAGTCCTCTTTAATTAAATTGGAAACTAATCGAAATTCGAACAAGACATGAGCGCCAGTGAAATGGCTGCCCTCAGTATTCTGTTAACGCAAGTGAAGAAAACTCATGGATCCACCTTTCTATCCAGACATCAACAACAATCCAGACATTTACTCAAAATTTAATGGTTATGTTTTTTGTACATCCCAATTCTTCTTACAATGTTCATTAAAATCAGTCAAGTAAATCGTGAACACTATCTTACAAGGAAACAAGGAAACAAAGAAATAAATGGATCTGCCTGTGTATCTGGATCCATTCAAGTTTTGATGATTAATTCCATGGCACACATCCAGTTCCAGGGTAATCCATATGTACTTAATGTTTTAAATTAATGTCGACGCAAACATTACGTTTCCTTGACAAGGATAATAAGTCCCAGTATCATTTTTAAAAAAGGATGCATGATGATTTACAGTAAGCTTTTTGCACATACGTTGATTTTTTCCCTTTAATTAGTATTTGCTCAAAACGACTTGGAAAATTGTTGGACATCTGTCACTAATTTGTGTTGAAATAATTACAGTGAAACAATGATAAGTTGAAACTCATCCTACACATTAGACTAGACTTTAGACTAACTAGACTAGATCTTTTAGATTTTTTCGTTTCTTTTAAAATTACTGTCGAGGTAATTTTGGTTATTTAGTCAGAATCAAACGGGGATGGATTTTTCTAAGTATTGTTAGAACTTTACTACCATGTCACAGTTGAAACTGTCTGTTGCCAACCAAAGATAGATCTAGACAATAAGCAATTGTGATGATTAGGTTCGTTGTTTTAAAAACGGGATCCCTTTCAATGCTCTCAACTAAATCAGAAAGAGGAGAGGGGAGGATTGCGAGGGAGGAGGAAGCGATAGATATTCACAAATTCCTGACTATCTGAAACGTCTCATGACCAACAGTGGGCTCTTTATATAACTGCTATATGGAGAGGAGGTATCCGGAACGAGTTAGGTTGGGAATGAAGAGCATGGAGCGTGACCACTGTGTGACAGGAGGTCAGGAGATTCCAGACGATGGGAACTTTGGTGAGGGAGGAGAGAAGGATGGGTGAGGGCAGAGAAAGTGGGACTGAATTGGAGAAAACTCTATTCAAGAGCGAGTGTGACAAATCGGGAAGTAAAGCCACAGCCATTAAAACAATAGACATGTCTTTTTGTGGGACTAGAAACTAGATGTGTAGCAGTAACCACAGGAAAATCGTTGTTTAGGCATTAGGCACGCTTTCATTCCGGGTCATCAGGTAAACTTTTCACATCACCGAACAAATACCTCCAAAATGAATGACAATTATCAAATAGCATGCGTAATTTCTAAACGTGGATAGCCATCATGGTAAACCTTGTCAGCGAAACATCAACGTATTATCTTTAGATCAAAGCACTGCTGTGCCTCACTGCCCGCTCACAGAGCTGCAAACTGCTGCAGACCCTTAAGGCTCTATCTTCTGCCCAGTGGAAAGTGGTCCACAGCGTATAAGTCTTTGCTGGTGTCAGACTGATGCAGTCATTCCTGTGACATCCAGCACCGCTGTCGTTACATACCAAATGTCCAGTATACACCGATAAACCATAACATTATAACCACGGAAGTAAATGACCTTGGCTGTTATTGTTACTATGGCAACTGTTCATTAGGTGGGATATATGAGGCAGCAAGTGAACATTTTGTCCTGAAGTTGAAATGTTAGAACCAGGAATAATGGATGAGTGTAAGTGATGGCAAGAGGATTGTCTCAGTCTTAATCCAGGAGTGCAGTTCTTGTTGGGTGTTTCTGGTCAGCAGTGGTTAGCACTTGCCAAAGCGATCTAAGAAGGGACAACTGGTGAACCAGCAACAGGGTCCATTGATGTATGCAGGGCTGTGTGGCTGTTGACGGGTCAGAGTGTCCCTGCTGACTCCTGTTCACTACCAAAAACACCTACCATGGGTACCTCAGCATGCATAACGGATCACGAAGCAAAGGGAGAAGGTGGCTTGGTCTGATAATGAGTCCAAGGTGGTTAATAAGCCTCCAAAGTCCCCGTCCCTCAATCCAGTCAAGCATTTGTGGGATGGGATGGTCAAACAAGTCTAGTCCGAACCATGAAGACCCTGTGTCACAATTTATAGGGCTTAAGAGAATCTACTGCAATATTTTCTCATGTAGAAAATTCCGCCTACCTGTGCCTCAGAATATATTAGGAGGACAAATGCTTCGCTCAAAATTATTGTCTATCAATGCTGTGGGAAAGATAATCCAGACTTTTGATGTAAGAATTATTTTATCGGGAACTAGGATAGTATGATATGTCCTGATGTGGAGTATGATCTCTCCACGTCATGACAAATGTTTTTCCAGTAGCATTAACATCTGTGTCCTTGGATACAAATGAAATTAATGAAAAAAATACTTTTTGTCATTTTCATGAAGTCCCACAAAACAAAGATTTTACTGCCAGAGAACATTGTCTCCACAGCAGGACAATTAGAGGCAGAGTCTGGCAGGTATGCCAGAGTATTGTATATGATTGGTGCTGATTTGTAAATTCGCTTGTGGAAGGTATGTCCTCTCCAAGAGACCACTAGATGTTGAAAAATAGTGAAAGTTAATTCTTTTTTTTTGTACAATTCTACATTTAAGTTATTGTACAGAGATGTCCCGTTCTACATCTCACAAAAGTGAGTTCTTTCCTTCATTCTGCAGATATGAGCACAAGTAAAGAGCTACCTGCTGACCATCGCTGCCTGTCAAACTAGCAGGGTCATCAGCAGGGAGCCAACCTTCTTTGATGTTGTGCTCCATTAATCCACATCTCACAGTGGTGGAGCAACAGAAGGGGCAGGAGAAGCTGCCTTATTCTGCCCCCCAGAAAGGTCCCTGAGTGCCTTTTTTGAGTTCGTGAGCAGTCACTCCTATGCTCCTCAAGAGATGCTGGGTAAATGTTGCTATAAACCCTTGGCAGCCGACTTCCACATGGCAGATGACAGCTGACCACGCCTCCCTACACTCAGCTGTCAGCTCCGTGTACTTGTCTCTTTTCCTTTTGAAGGACAACTCCATCCTTCCCTCCTACTGTCCAGTGAACTCTGCCACAGTTACTATCCGCGCTGTGGAGGGCCATAAGACCTGGTCACAGAGAGGTTGTAATGATCTCTGAAATGAACCTAAATTGCCGCTCGAAGTCCACTCTCAGGTTCCAATCACACCCAGGTGATGTGCTAGGAGTGGTGTTCTGAGCCACGGCTCCTTCTCCGATGAAGATGATCAGCCGCTGTGGTGCTGAAGGTGAATCTGGTTGCTTCCAGCATGTGAGTCTCAAAGACATCCGTGGGTTTTATGCAGACCTCAGTCATGGTTCCATCTGTACCTACCCTGAGCCAGTGCTGTTTCGCAACTCGGGACGATTTTTGTCAGTGCCATACCACAGATTCAGGTTGTTGGGACGTGGGAGCATCTCAAAAATGGACCTGAATTTTAACCTGGCTTAAGGAATGTTTCATTTCTCAGTCCAAATTTTGCTCCTTGTGACATGTGCTTCCCAAGTAATGCAACCTCCTTGCTGCAACCTCCTTCCTACGACCTCCTTGCTTGTGACTTTGGACCTAATTTGGGGAGCGGAGATGCTTCAGCCGAATGGTCAGCTGGCCGGTTGCTTGCTCGGCTCTCCACTTGCTTCCGGTTCAAACCAGGATTTAAGTGCCCTGAACAGATGGATTAGACGAGTATCTCAGCCATAAAACGAGCCGTGCATTCTCCTGTATGTAGCCCAGGGGGATTTACTTCAGTGGCAGGTGAAGTGTGTTCAATTCCAAGAGGTAAATATCAGTGTTTTTGACTTTTCTAAACTTTTGAACTAACATGGCAAATTCTTTTGAGTGCTCGGTTACAACAATACAGTTTCACATGGCAAAAATGTCCCTCTTCTGCTGAACCTTGATGTGTTGTGGAATTTAGTTTGGACAAAACCAAGCAATATTAAGTCAATCGATTTTCACTATTTTCTAACATATGAAGATAAATTCTTCATGAACTGATCATAAACTAAAACAGCCTTAAATCTCAGTTTATTGTCTCCACTGTGCTACAAACTAACTTCCTCTTACCTGACCTGATGTTCCAGAAAACTCATGTAGCGGTAGAGCAGGGTGTATGAAGGTGACAGGATCCCTACCGACTTCATCCTCGCCCCCCTCTCCAGCTTATTCTCCACCGGCATGTTGGCAAAGCAGGCGAGGCCAAAGTAGCTGCCCTTCCGGAAGTAGCTGTGGACGAGGTGGAGAGAGAGAGAGATGAGGGAAACGGAGGAAGCTGATGGTCACGAAAAGCAAAGCACAGCCAGATGGCAGGAGGTTTTTTTTCCTCCTCTTTGCTGGGCAACACTTTCTGTCCTGCCAAGAGGAAGACATGGGCCACATTCTAATACCATCATCTAGCCATTGTCTCTTGGCTATGTCCTTTTGGTTATAGAAGAGAAGGTGAACAAAGGTCTCTGAGGTATTGTGAGCGCTCTGCTAGGGACTAGGCAAAAAGATATGTACAATGATACAGGTGTTACAATTCACTATATTGTGATGCATTTTCATGCTATGAATAAAGTGATATAATGAGAATCATATGCATAAAATATGCAGGTTAAAAAAATGTATTTTCTTTATTTGCAATTAATATTAGCCTGTACCAGTAAGAAAAATATGTTCGCGTGTATTTAAGTAACTCCAGACAAGGGTTTTGCAGAAAATAGGGGACATCTATATTAATGGCAGTTTCCTTGCGTTTCATCAGCTATGCCAAAAGTGTGATATTCCTAGAAAACACTTCTTTAAATACTTAAGCTGAAACATGTCATATTATCAAAATATGAGGCTGCAAAGCTGAACCACCACGATCACATCATGAAAATGTCCCAATTCTAAATCTAAAAGCACAGAAGTTTCGGTTTTGCACCGCTCTGATGTCTCACAATAAGGAGTCCATCAGTTACAGACTAGAGGCTTCGAGATTAGATCTAAAGGAGAGTATACGCGATAGTTATTGGGAGATGGTGTTTAAAAGCTCCAAAATAATCGCTTAACACTCGAATGAAGCTTTTTAGAACCCATAATACCCCCGGTAGTAGCACAAAAGATAGAACTTTAATTGACTTGGGACTGCTGCAGGCCAGAAGGATGATTGCTTTTTTTCCTGGAGAAAAAAAAGAAGAAATAAGTGTATGGTTGAAGAAGATGACATCCTGTATTGTACTGGAGAAACATTGGAGAGAATTATAAGAGTTTGTCAAAACTGTGTAAAATTCAATCAAAATATTGTTTACAAATAAAATGAAATAGCATGTTACCTACATTATACAAACGATGAGAACTTATGAAGTAAAAATGGTTGCAGTGCTTTTGATAATCAGTCCACTATCATAAAACAGTATGGTAAATATTGAAGTGTACCAATATTTTCTCTTACACCCCAGGTGCAGTCCGACTATCATGCATGCGCGTACACTTACATGAAGTCTGTGGTGACTCGGTGGGAGCCGCTGGCAATGGCCTTGAACTCCACTCCTTCCAGGTCCATGTCTTTGGGTAGGCACCACTCCAGCATGTTTCCTGCCGAACCCACGCCACAGAGTGATAATATGAAATCACACAAGGCATCAGACAAACGCTGACATATGAACACATGGTAGATTTATTAGTACAATGTCACTCCATGCTCACAGAACAGCGGCTGCTCCGCCCAACTGGATTCCGTGGAATTCATTATTAGTCTACTGGGCGCTGACGCTCGAGCGGCAGCTGAGCAAATATGGCCAGATAGGAGCAGGAGGGCGGAAGAGGTGACTCAGCCAGTGTGGTTTTTAATCTGTTTATTAGCTATATGTAACAATCAGTCTTGTTCTGCAGGAATATGATCTGATCGGTCATTACATTGAACCCCCAGGTCTATATCGTCCACTGAGAGTAAAAACCACCTGTGGCTGAACACCCAAGAGGGACTCTTGTAACTGACAGATGTTCTTGACATGAAGTATCATGCAGTGAAATAAAGGTTTTTCCTTTACAGACTGACCAGCAGCACAATACCACCACTGGTTAAAACACAGCAATAGACATAATGTTTTGTTTACTTACACGTTTCACATCACGCATCATTCTCTTCTCCTCAAAAATGATGTTCTGTCAAAGAATTCCATTAGTCTTATGCACCTCTGCTGTAGATAAAATACTAAAATGAAGCATAATCCCAGGCTATTTCCTCCTCTACACGTTTCTAGGTGTCAGTTGTTTCAAGCCTCACCATGTTGACATGGTTGCATGTCTTCCCTCTTCACCTCATACATTGTTTCCATTTAGATACCTACTGTAAACACTAATAAAAAGGAAAAAGACAAATACTCCCAAATAAGTAATATCAGAGAAATCGTAAACCACATCTGTTTTTTCAAGTGTTTAGAGTGGACTAGTCCTTTAAGTAAGCAGAAAGGAATCTTACTATCTGTAGGGATGGGATGTATTACACACAAACCACTGAACAGAACACCATGAAAATCGGTGTGAGAATGGGTCTTTGGGCAGAACAGACCCATAACATTTTGATGCATATCTGGAGAAATATTTTTCCCTTTCTTTGATATTGCTATTTAGGGCTTTTAACATTTTCTTTAAACTTTCAGGAAATAATGCACAGAACCTGATGAAACCTATTTGGCATATTTAGGATGTTGGTATCTATGATCATGTGCAATTTTGTACACAATTTAGCTTTTACAAAAAAAAAAATACATTTAAGTATCTTTACAGGGCTACAAGTTACATTTTTGCTGGGGCAAAAGTCTATAATTGATTTTATATTCTGATAAGGGAGTGACTTTGAGTGCACAAACTGTAGATGTTTTTCTGGGGGAAAAAACACTGCTCAGTTTGTTAAAAATCTGTTATATCTTGGTAATAAGATTTTGCAAATATGAGAGAATTTAATACAGAGCATGAGGGAACAAACCTCGGCCAAGGAAACTCGGTTTTTCCATTATCCCACTGCAACTAAAAACAAAAGTCCTGTGATAGTTTAACCATCATAATTTGACTCCTGGAACATGAAAAAGCAGCCCTAGAATGTCAGATCAAATTGGTATTGACATTTCAATTCAATATCAAGCCCATTAACTTCAGTATATATGTTAAATGTGAAACCAAACTGAGTGCGCACAGTTTTAGTAACAATCAAAAATAAGTTAATACCTTTCGTCTTATAATTTACCATTAAACACTCATCAGTCCTATACATTTAAACATTCTGGATCCCCAGATCCTGAATATGATTAAGATCCAGATTCAACATGGATGTAAATCTTAATGAGTTGTCACTGGCTGATTTTTTTTTGTCTAAACATTGTAGGCAGTATCTTAAAAGTTTGGTAAAGAATAAGAAGAAAGGTATGGAGAATGGGGTCAGGTTGGCATGAATCCTAGCCTTAACCCTAAGACTTTAATATACCACATTAAATAACGTATAATAACACGTCAATGTTTGATTTGTTTGGGCAACATCATCTCAATGAACTATTATTTCTTCACCTTACCATATTGTATTAGTAAAGTGAAACCAAATCATGCAGTGTGAGGGTAAATGATCACACAGTCCTGATCTGAAATTGCAGAGGTTTTAAATATTTTTTCCCAGATGATGACCCTGATTACCATTAATACCTATTAGATTGTTCTTTCTGTCATACTCAAACTCACCAAAACATCTGATTAGAAAATGTATTTACATCTTTAGGTTATTTAGTTAACAGACAAAAAAAAACAACATGGGAAAAAAAGGTCCTTGTGGTTTAAAGATAACCTATAAACAACTATATCGTTGTTAAAGCTTTTTGTGTAAAATAAATAGTTACTCTGTGTTTCTGGTATTATGGAAACGTTTTGCATCATCTCATTAAAGCACAAACGATTCCAGATTAACAATATTGACTGGGTAGACCAGGAATCGATCCAGGTAATCTATTTGTAGCTCTACATATATATATTTTTTTGCGTCAAACTGAGATCTTTCCAGCAAAGCTCATCCCAGACTGTCTTCTCTGATGAAAGTAACCCCTCCAGTAAATAATGGGCGATGATCTTTGTAACCCAGCATATCACCAAATATTACCTTGTTTTAAGTGAATCTGACATTCTGCAAAACCAGTCGCCAGTTTCCATGTTTTTTTTCCTTCTTTCACTTTAAAACGCTGTGATCTTGAAATAGACTTGTAAGACTTGTCCTTTAGTTGAGTAACCTGATATTGCTTTTGTTTCCACATGGCCCTCATTAAAAATGCACAGGCCTCCTCTGCAGTAACAATCGGCTGACTTCCATCACATCACTTTTGTCCTCACATTCTGTGCCCGGTAATGAGATTACAGTAGGTGCCATCATGTCTCTAAACTTATGATCAGGTCGTAAAAAACCACACCTGTGGAAGGTTCTGCAGACTTGGTGCAAACGTCAGACGGAGCAGGGGGATGAGGCAGGCTTAATCAATAACGCCTTCTCCCTGTCTGTAATCATCTAGTGTTGTAAATACTTTAATTATGATGATTCCGTGGGGCATAATTATGTCATACCTGTTCTGGTGTTGAAAGTAACCACAAAAACCGACACGATCTGGTCCTTCTCCTCCCATTTCACCATCCTGTCTTCGAGCGACGCCTCTGTCGATCCTGGCTGTGAATGATGCTCACCATTGTGGGGATAATGCGTTTCATCTTTGCCAGTCGGGATGCTGGAGGTCACGGGTGGGGCGCTGCCAGCGTCTGCGTTGGAGACAGACCTGCTGGGAGCGGGACCCCCTGTACCACTACTCCGCCCAAACCCCGGCACCGAGCACGCTATGGTTCGACTGTTAGACGGACTCGACGGTCGGTCCGATGCGTTTGCAGGCGCTGCACCGCTGGGCTTCTCCGCGGACGGAACCTCCTCCCAGTCCAGCAGAGGAGCTCGGTCCGACCGCTCCACCATCCTGTTAGTGGTCCACCTCGTCAGCCTCACTTCGGAGTGTGAATGATGTCTCAGCCGACGGACACCAGCTCCATCCGCGGATAATTACACCTCAAAGCTATTCATTCATCATAAAGTTCCCATCATCTGTTCAGAAAAGATGCATTGTGCATCACATAGCATTCAAAATTATCCTTTTAAATTTGTGTTGGTAGGGCGATCATGAATTTGATTCTGTTCACAGAGGGCAACTCCTAAGGCTAGTATGAGCTGCATTCAAAACGAACCACCAGTTAGTGTTATATTCTGTTTTCTAAGAATAGCTGTTGAACAGTTAAGAACGCGTTGCAGTTTTATGTTGTTGAATGCACCCTGTACTACAGCATCCGCATTAATATTCCTTCAACAACAGCACTTTCGTCCCATGTGAACAAAATCTAAAAGATAATAAATGTATCAACATCATTAATATAATTATTATGATCGTTTATACCCAATTTGGCTCAAAAGCCAAACATAATTTTATACAGTTTAAAAAAATCCACAGACTTAATACTAAACTACACCGACCTTCCACAGATAAGTAACTGGTGAGTTGATGAAAAGTACGAGCAGTAATTTAACACATTCTCTTTGATCATCAAGTTAACTCTAGATATTGGAAGAACATATTTTGTTTCTCCAAGGCTTTTTGAAAGAAATGGGAACCCAATCAGCTAATAGCTCTTATTGGCGCTACTTCTTGCGCACATATGTTTGAGAAAACGACTATTTTCTTTGGAATGATGATCGATATAAATTGTTTTTACGTGTATGTAAAATGGAATGTGTATACTACATGAATCGTGGCTATGGGAAATGGCCAACACATTACATACAACAGGAGAGCCCGATTTTGTACAGCAATGATACGAAACTTTGCTGTGAAGATATCAATTACAAAGCAAAATGTTTTGGTACGGAGAATTACTTTGTATTTTTAATTGGATTTATTCATTTTAATATATATTATGTTCAATTATTTATTTCTGGCTGTTTGTGCCCCTTTGTTGTCTTTCCTCTTTTCTTGTGTGCTAGAAGTGGTACATAATGAATGTATTGAAAAAAATATTTTGGACCTTTAACATCAGTTGCTTTTGCACAATTTACATTATAAGCCGTGTGGAATCTGTCGTAATGAAATCCAAGTTAGAATCGATGACAGCATTGAGCGACACGTCAACCACACGGAAGTCGGTGTTGGTCCATCCTGTTTAGTGACAGAAGAAACGTATACTTGTCAAAATGGGTGAGTTTTTGATCATAATAAAATAAAGGATTTTTCCTTTTAATGCATGTAACAGCACTCCTTATGAGTAGCTTGCTTTGCTATTACATATATGTTTAGTATTTGGTTGATTCATCAACGCAGTGCCGCTATTAGCAGCTAATGTTAGCTGTTGACAGTGATAGCCGTTTGTTTGTCTTCATGAGGCTTAAGTGAGGGGCGATGCTACATATTTCCAACTGAATATATTATAATGAGTTGTTTAGTGTGATTAATTATTTGCATTAGTGTGAATCTCGATAATGTACAGTCTTAACAAAATTCCACCATGCTAGACGTAAGTGACTGGAGCTATGCTAACCTGTGCTAACCTGCTCTACCACCTGAGTGTTACTCAAAGTGAGGTAAATCAGAAATAGCAGGGCCTTAAAGTTTTCACTCCTGCATTGAATCCTCTGTTATGTTTGATCAACGAACTATAAAATTTTAAATAATCGATTTATGATTGAAGTATATACAATAGTAACACTTATCTTTTACTTTTAATAAACAACCCTCTTCAAATTGCTTTGACAGACAGGAAAGCCAGATATTCAACACAAGTAAGATAGTTACAAGAAGACAAAAGGCACAAGATGAAAGACGGGTGTTTTAAAACAATAAGAGAGATGTATTGTAAGGAGAGACAGTAAAATAAAAGTCATTAAATCCAAAATGACAGTAGATATTGAAAATATAAGAAGTATAATGAAATCAACATCACCCCCTAAAGATGAAATCCGCTGGGGGCAACGAAAAAAGTGAACTATGACGTTCCAATCACAAAATAAAAGCAATAAACCAAAAGGAGTAAAGTCATAACAGAAGGCATCCTAAAAGGAAATTAAAGTAAAAAAAACACCTAGATAATTACAGAATTCAACAACCAAGTAAATTGCATGGTGTTTCAATAAGTGACCCAAAAGAAGAAGGTACTAATGCCAGAAAGAGGCAGAAATATAATGAAACGGATGTTAAGTGAGCCTTATTTCTCTGGTAAAGCCGAGGTGCACAGACCACAAAGGTTCACCGTTAGCCGTGACTTTGAAACAGACATAAGGACCCCACCTGAGGATCTAAACTGGTTCATAAGGATTTATCAACTGTGTTTTGTAGTTTAGAGCCAGAACACATATGTTATTAATAGGGATCAGAAAAAAAATGATCTCTAAAATGAACAGGGATGAAATATCATGGAGCTAGCGATGACGGTGGTATGTTACACCCATCCTATTCTTTTACAATGGAGATAGAA
Source organism: Lophius piscatorius (assembly GCA_009660295.1). Taxonomy (NCBI): domain Eukaryota; kingdom Metazoa; phylum Chordata; class Actinopteri; order Lophiiformes; family Lophiidae; genus Lophius; species Lophius piscatorius. Next base: position 49,679 of record VRLP01000522.1, on the reverse strand, counting down.
CTAGCACTACTCTGTGTTTCAGTTGATATAAAGACAGTTTTCTACCCTTCCACTCATGAAAAAACATTTTTACGTAATGTGACAATTTTTCAGGTGGTTTCTTCTCAAGTCTCTTCTCTGGCCTTTTTGGCACTAGAGAGATGAGAATTTTGATTTTGGGTTTGGACGGCGCTGGAAAGACAACCATTCTGTACCGGTTACAGGTTGGAGAGGTGGTCACCACAATTCCCAGTATGTATTGGTCTACTCTTATTTTACTTATATCCATACTTGTATAGGATTGATTCTTTCAAACACCACACCATTTAACTCGCACCTGCTGAACTATTTTTAGCATAGTGGATGAGAGTACCACTAATACCACATGATAAACAGATATTATACGAGGAATGAATATTCCTGAAGGCAAAGGCTTAAAAAAACACAGTCCAAACCAGTCTGTTCAGCATTCTTCCTTTTTACATTGGTTTTAAAGGAGACAGAGAAGTAAAACCAATTTATTGAATTGGTTGCTGTTATCAAATTCTGTGAAAGACAACAGTTGCAAGGACTTTCAGCTGTGACGCAATATATATTTTGATTAAACGACCATTAGAATAAAACATGATCGGAAAATCTAGTGGTTAGTTTGTGGTTTTTAAACAGTAAATTTAAGCATATAGACGCATGTATGCTTATTGAAATCAATATTATCTAACATCATAATTACATCAAATTCAGAAGAAATTTAAAATCTATTTATATAAGATATCATAGTAGTTTTGATTTATTCCCATATGTTTCTTATTATAGTATTAGTATATTTATATTTAGTGTACATTTTCTAAGGGTGTAGTGACACTCTTACTTATTCTGAAGTCAGGATCTGCCTGGAGGTTTCTTCCTATTAAAAGGCAGTTTTCATTGCATTTCTTGCTCATTTGGGAAAATAATGACCCCAGTTAAGACCTGCTCTTTTGGAAATTGACATGAGATAACTTAACTTGTGAATTGTTGCTATAAAAAAAAGTTTGACTCAACTATAGTTTGGAAGATGCACATCAACATATTATTACCATTCTGTAGAAAGTCCTGTCTGTATATTGAGCTAGCTGTGCTCAGCAGAAATGTCCTGGTTGACATGGAGATTAGACGCTGGTAATAAAGAGGAAGGCTCATGTTCTCTGCATTCACTTTATCCTTGTGGATTTCTCTCTGCACAGCAATTGGCTTCAACGTTGAGACGGTCAACTACAGGAATCTGAAGTTTCAGGTGTGGGATCTGGGAGGACAGACGAGTATCAGGTAAGCTGAAGTCGCAGATGATTGCTGTGCTGTGGAGCTCCTAGGAGTGAATGTATGTGGAAGACGAATGTCACTCTAAACAGTTCGTACCCACAGTTGAGATTGTCAACCAAAATCAATTAATAGGCAGGTGTCTTTGATTAAACTTATCTCTTTCCTCCTCTCTGACTCTGTTTGTCAGGCCCTACTGGCGGTGTTATTATTCAAACACAGACGCCGTCATCTACGTCGTCGACAGCAGCGACCGCGACAGGATGGGCATCTCAAAGTCTGAGCTGGTGGCCATGTTGGAGGTGACTATACTCATTATGAAAGCGTTGAATCGAGCCAGATGCTCTCAGAAGATCTGGAGGGATTTTCAGAGTAACATCACTTAACCCCTATTGGATGGATTTGTCCGGTCAGGTTTCATTCTTCTGTGAGATTCCATTGCTGGTGGCCAAATATCACACAGTGAGAGTGCAGTTGATTGTGGAGCAATCTAAATGCTGTCTTCCTAAATTTTCTGCAAGCATTAAATTGTACAGTCAAGATTTACTTCATAAACAATACTTTGCCCATTACCAGCTCAAATATTACATGATTTACTGTAGCTTCCTTTTTCATAACATGTGATCTTGTTTTTCATCAAGGAAGAGGAGCTGAAGAAAGCGATCCTGGTGGTTTTTGCAAACAAGCAGGACATGGACCAGGCGATGACGCCCACAGAGGTGGCCAACGCATTAGGACTGCCCGCCCTCAAAGACAGGAAATGGCAGATTTTTAAGACATCGGCCACGAAGGGCGTAGGCCTGGATGAGGCAATGGAATGGTAGGCTTTACCATATATATAGTGGGTGTAAATTAAAGCACGACTGTCAATCTTGAATATGGTATGAAAGGAAGATGATTTAATTTCCTTATTGTCCCTCTATTATTCAATGGGCAGCTCTTCTTGCCCAACCGGTTAGATGTTTGTTTACTCAGACTGAACTCGTTGCTCTTTGTCCTCATAGGCTGGTGGATTCTCTCAAGTGTCGGCAGTAAAGGCTCCCACCCGTTCTGTACATACACCTGATCTCTGACCCCTCTTTATAAAGCTTGTGACTGATCTCCCCCCCCCCCTACACACACACTCACAAAAATCTCCACTGTACCAGTGACTGCACTCCTCCAAGCCACCTGAAGCCTCGGCCTAAACTATCCCCATGCCTTTCACGCCTGGGACTCTGAAGAAGCGGCTGCAGAGTTGTCTGGATCAGATCTGAATACACTAAGCCTCATCCCTCCAGATTCTTTTGGTACCAGTTAAGGTTTTAGAAAAGCTGTGTGGGGATAGACGTTTGTATCTGCATTGTGTGCTTTGGACATTCAAAAAAAACTACTTTTTGTCATTGAATCTTCACAAAGAATTACTTGCATCTGGAGGATTTGTTTTTTTTTGGTCCATTCAAAATAAACATCACCAGAAAAATGTTAGCTTTGAGAAATTACAGATTTATCATCATACTTATACCGCGTGTTCTCTGGTAAAGAATCTCTGTGGCCATTGCTCTACTTTGTACAAAGACGTTAGGCAGATGCCATGTCTTTCTATTGTTTCGTTGCTCCTGTTCATTTTTAAAAAAAAAATTAATTTAGTAGTATTTCATGTAATGTCCAGCTTTGACAGTGATGGAATTACTGAACACTAACTGTACGCTGAAAGTTTTATGGTTGCATATTTATATCTGCTTGTACAGTGAAAACTAATCTCAGTAAAGATTGCTATCAGTGATTCTACCAGTTAGTGTATGATTTTAAACTTGTTATACCAGAAGACAGGTGAGCGTAAAAATGTCATCTTTTTAATTAAAAAAACAAATCTGAGCATGATTCTACACAGCAGGAAAATAAAAAGCAGTTCAACCTTGATCTGCAGCCAATGATTCAGATGCTTCCTGCTGAGTAGCAGCTGCTCCATTGTCTCATTTATTTTACACACAGAAGAAAGAGGCTTTCTCATTTTGGGATCTTTAGATTGTGTGAAGAATAAAGATGTCAAAAATCCAACAGGGGAATCACATGCGTGCCATGTTTCTTGCCCCATAACTTTTTTTCTTAGTCAGCACGATGAAGAAATTCCGAAAAAGTCATTGCTCATGGAATCTGCAGCCATTCAGCCAGCCAGCCATTGGATATGTCTGTAATCCATCTTGCAACAACAGGAATCCATTTATTCAGTCCTTGAAAAACTGATGCAGCTACAAAATGTCTCACTTCACCATGGCCAGGTCTTTGAGGGCGTGGCTACGCTGTTTCTTGGCTTTATATCCTGGCCGAAGGAACTCAATCTTCCTCTTCTTGGCTTCAATTTTATTCTTGTGCTTCTTTAGTTTCTTCTTGGCTGCAATGTCTGGGTTAGCAACCGCCTGGGAAAAACACAAGATATATGTTAATCTATTACTAAGAATATGGTTCTTGTGCGTGGATGTGCTATTATGTCGGTCGTACCTGCATGGCTCTGTGTCGTTTGCGAGCCACTCGCCTCTGAGAAAATACCCTCTGGACCGCAGAGAAAGCGAGGGAGAATTTCTCCACCCCAACTTGCTTCTTCAGTAGCTCTATGAGCTCCTGGGCCAGGTTCTTCAGAGTGGGATCTGGACATAGAGAGTTCAGTGAAATCCTCTGTTTATCAAAACCCTGGGGCGTACAGAGTTGGTCCCCTCATTTATGCTCAAACACAAAAGATTTTGAGACTTTTTTAGACAGGTTATTAAGCAGTGTTACCTTGATCAGCATAAGTGCTGTCCAGCTCCCTGTACAGAGGAGTGATGATGGTGGTCAGATAGGGGCCCAGTCGCTCCTTCCCCAGGTCCATGGCGATGGCTCCCAGAAACTTGAACACACACGTTCTCTGCAGGGGAATGTGGAGAGGGGAATTGAATTAGTTAAACTTTAAATACAGTGAAAGGTCGGTTTTGTGTGTCCCAATAAAAATAATTTATAACATTTTGAATCGAAAAAGAAAAGTATTGACCAAGGACCTCTGATCCCTAAGACATATTTAGTCTCCTTGTGACTGTTTTGGTTTGCTTCAGCTGCTGACTGCTACCCCTTCTGCAAACGTTTTGTGCGGTTTGGTGTTGAGAAAGTAATTTGCAAAAGATAAACTGATTTTCTTTGCTGCAAACCATGCTGATGAGAGCTGAGAAGGTATTAAAACCTTTGGAGCAGCGATGCACTTCTGTCAGAAATGAACCACAGTTATAACAATGCAAAGCCAGGTTTAACACCGAAGGAATCAAGTTAACCTCATAACCCAGAGTTTTTATCATCACCTTCAGGGGAACTTTGGGGGTGTATGCTGCTTCTCTCTTTGCCATCAGCACCAGCTTCTTCATCAGCCATAGCAGGGAAGGAGGTCGATCATCCTTGTCATCTTCCTCTTCCTTTTCATTCTCCCCGTTCCCCTCTTCATCTTCCTCTTTTACCTCCTCCGACTCATCCTCTTTTACCTCCTCCTGAGAGGATGTGAGATCAGACTCAGGAGAAACGAGATAGATCACCTTTCCGACAAACAGCAGATTCTTGATGACCTGTGGGCAGAGTGGTACAAGCCCTGTCAAGCAAACGTCCAATTTTGGATTGAATTGTGACCCAGTAGAAGTTGAGCACCTGCTCTCCTGATGCTGTGTCCAGGAATTTTGACTGTAGCTGATGGCAGAAAGATAATGCCAGCTCTCTCATCTAAAAGGAAAAAAAAGGACATTTGTTCAAACAATGACAATACTATTACATCTTATATGAATTCCGTCACTGCAGTAAAAAAAACTCATGTTGCTCAGCCTCACCTTCTTGTCCAGGCCGTTGGTGATGAAGGCTGTGGCCGATGTTAGCGATGAAGGTCCTCCTTCCTCTCCTCTCCAAACTGCAACCAGCTGCTCTGCTGGATGTGCTGCAAACAGCTGACCAAAAAGCTGCGAGGCGGTCAGCCACACCCAGCAGTGAGGGTACCGCAGGTGGGATTCAATGTGTTCTGTGTAAAAATTTAAAAAAAAAAGTGTATTATTTCTGTGTGTATTTTGCATGAGACAGAGGAAGAGTGTGTCTGCTATTTACCCCAGATATGACAGAGTGTGTCATGAGGCTTGTTGAGCTCCAGCAAATTGCAGTGTTTGCTCAGTTTGGTGATTAGCGTCAGAAAACTGAACAGCAGCCTGTCGGCTCCCTTCTCCTTCTGCTCCTCCTCAATCTGGAAGAAAAAACAGTTAACATGCTTCCTTTTGCTCAAGCTTCTAATGTGTGATTGGTGTGGACAGTGACTGTTGCCTCACATCTTCATAGTTGCTGGGATTTATCTCCTTCGCCAGCAGCGGTAACAGGTCGTTCAGTCGATGGCTGAATTTCTCCTCCTCCACCTCCACGAACAGACCACAAATCAGAGCCCCAAGACGCTGCAGGGTGGCCTAAAAACATAAAAATAAAAGAACTATGCTATGAGAACAAGAATGAAATAGTCTGAAACCCCAACTCACTGCACTTAACTGATCAAAGACAGTTAGAAAAAAGTTATTCACGTTGTTAACCATAATTCTTGTCAAAGCACAAATACACAAAACAAATTAAATGACTAAAATTCCAAAAGGAACCTTTCCATACAAAAGAAATTTATAAATAAACATGTTGTGCACAAAATAGAGTCCAGTTTTGGAATTGTGCCCAGAAAAACATTAGACAAATGTTAAGAGCCTAGGGTATATTATGATAGAGTTCAATGTCACTCTAGGGATATTTTCCGTGGGCTCAGAGTCACTGCAAATATTCAATGTCATTACAGAATCATCAAGAACATGCAAGAAAGAATAAATAAATAAAAACAAATATTACCCAGAACAACATTGCACAAGAACAAATGTTGCACTTTCGGGGAAGTATTGCATAAACCATAAAACTGCACTGTAGAGAGGCATTGGACATAATATATTGCACTATTAAACAAATAAAGACCAGCAAGGGTTTATTACACTTTGGTTTCATGTCTATATTATTGTTTGTTTAGGATATTAGTGGAGTCGACATTTTGGTCCTCTATATTGTCTGCCGGAGGGTAAAAACTTGTATTCAGAGTGGAGGACAGAGGAGGAGTCATCCATTATCCTCGGTGAGCCTCTAAACACAGATTAGTCTTTCCACCTTGTAACCATGGAAATGGAAAAAAACATGAACAGTGAAATAATAAAAAATAAAAAGTCCCTGGTGGAAAAGTGCTTCAGTATTTAGTTTCTGTGTGTTTTAAAGTTTGGTGAAAAAAGTTATTGAAATTCAGAGTTAATTTGTAATATATATTTATAATATAATTGTATACATTTTCATAATTAAAAATGTCATATTAAGAGGACAAAAAATGAAACACTTGAATTGACTGGTTACTCCCATACAAATTGAGTGTGCGTACCTTATCTGCATTCAGCCAGGTGTTGACGAGGGAGAACAGGTTGTTTTGGTTGTTTTGGTCCAACTGGGTCAGCAGGGCCTTGATGGCGATAGCAGCCATTTTCTTACAACGTGCCGAGTCATCGTTGACCACGACTAGCGCCAGCGGGGCGAAGAACAGGCTGCTGTGCTGCAGCAGCAGTTTCTGAAACGAAAATTGAACAGGTGTGACTATCTTCCAGACTTTTGGGAATGAAAAGAGTCATTATAAGTGAAAAGTTAGGATGCTGTCATATTGAATACATTAACATTTTTGTTTGTTTCCCAACATACCTGAGGAAAAGTCTGGAAGATGTACGCCAGCATCTCCAGCACAGACTCCCTGCCTGTGTCGTGCTCGTAGTGCAGTTGTGACACCACAAAGTCCAAGTGACCTCTTAGCTTCTTCCCCAGTGGGTAGTCCAGCAGGTATTTTAAATAGATCTGCAAAACACAAAGCATGAGCGCTGACGTTTCAAACATTTCTGTCCTCCGGTGTACGACAGATGGAAAAGAATCTGGCTAATATCTGTCACCTGTCGGCAGTGAACTCTGATCATGGTGTTGCTGCCAGTGACAGACAGCTTGGCCACTTTTTTCAACACGTCTTCCATCTCTGGTACAACAAGCTTTCTGGACAGGATAGCCTGGAGGGGACATACCGAACATTAGACATAGAGGTTTATTGATACTTCAGATGCTTGATGTTTAGATTTCTGCAGCACACTGCAGTCACAGCACCAGCAGGTCAACATCTGGTCAAATCGGGTTACCTTGAGCAGGCCGAAGGCGGTAGCCTGGCGTGACTGATCATAGATGTCCTCCTCAGCATATCCAAGAAGTACCTGCAGCTGTGTCTCGGAGATTTTGTTGCATTTGACATTCTTCACCAGTATGGTGATAGCCTGAGAGAGAAACAGACAATAGTTGTAGATAATAAACACTCCTATCTTTGCTTTTCTTAGTCCAGGGAGGAACATGACAACTCATAAGTTCATGTACTTACAAAACCAAGGTGAATTTGCCCTGTTATTCTGTATTTTTATTCTGTATTTTATTCTGTAACATGCTCTGCTGCTGTAACCCTGCAATTTCCCCATTATGGGACTAATAAAGGTTATCTAATCTAATCTAATCTAATTTACTCACCTTCATCCATCAATTATTAGTTAGGTCAGGGCTTAAAAAAAAATTAATCGAAATAAATCGCAAATATCAAAATTTACCCACTACAGCTTTTAAAAATACTTAAATTCATATAGATTTAGTTTTTGGTGTACATCAATAAATGGCTAATCGTTATTATAAACCTTAATGGTCAACGTATTTTATTTTCCATACATTCAGAATATTTTTTTTCTTTACAAAAAGAAAATTATACTACTAATACTAATTGAACCTGCAAAAACTAAAATCTGTGATCAACAACTGCATTTCTATATTTGGCTATTATTAACATTCACTACTAATAGTTGTCATCTGCATCTATCGTGTATGAGGCCACAGAGCGTGGTTGATCAGCATTCCTGTTTTTGGTATTATTTTTTCTATAATTAATTCATCTAAATCAGCACAATATTTTGACTACCCTATTACTTATATTTAGTGATACCTTGAAGCAGTTCTGGACCAGATGGAGGTTCTCCCCGCGTGCGGCTCCAGCCTTGGAGTAATCCTTCAGCAGAACAAAGAGTTGCTTGGTCAGCTGACCAGCATTCTTCTCCACTGCTGGAAGAGGAAACTTCACCAACCAAGTGAAGGCTACCAGAGCCTCTGTGATCACCTGGTGGGGATGAAAGAAAGAGGAAGAGAATAGGGGTAAGGAGGGGAGGTGGAGGATTATGAGTTAATAATCATAATTTTCATTTATGCATTTTGCTTCTGAGATCAGAATGGATCTGATTAATAAGTGTTGGGCTGATAAGGTAAAAAATCTAGCACCTTGACATGCATGGAGTCGAGGCAGTCGAGCAGCAGCAGGATGAAAGGATCCAGCATCTCCAGGACCGAGGCTTCAGACGATGTCACTTTGGACTTCTTCAGACTCAGGTGTAGCAGCTGAGAAATAGACATCAGATGAACAGATGAAATGGAAGGCAAGCCATGTTGAAGTAGTTCAAGTTAAATTAAACAGAGTATTTTGTCCAGGATCGACAGGAGCAAACTTACAGTTCTAAACAGATAAACATTTTTTTTCTTTATTGCAACAAATTACTGCCATTAAACATGATACAGGATTGTTTTGAGAAGGTAATTGGATGTGCACCTTGAGGCCGGCGTCCACCAGGATGTGCATGTTGGTTCGGCTGCTGACTGGAGCTTTTTGACCTCCTCTCTTAGGAGTTGGAGGCAGGAGCAGGCAGCTGGGAGGAGGGAGTCTGGGGTCTGGTGGAGGCTTAGCGGAGGCCTTTTCTCTACAAACCCACATATACAATGTCATACAATGGCTGTGGAAATGGAGTATATAACTATATATGAAAGTGGGCTTTTATATGAGTATGTGTGAGTGTACCGGTCTCTTTTGGTGAGCAGCGGCAGACTCTGGCTGATCAGACCGTGGCACAGCAATAAGATATCCTGGGCTGTCATGCCCCCATTGACAAGTAGACCCAGGACCAGTCGCCGCAGCACAGCACCCACTCGATTACACACCTTCAGGCTGGATGAAGTCTCCAGGATCTAACAGGAGGGAAGATAAAAACATGAAAAATAAGAAAAAACAGCGAGAACAGCCAGATGCTGGACAAAAAATGATTTTATGTTCACACCATGTTATTGTTGAAGTTAGCCGTTGCTGACAACTACAAACATTGCTGAAATCGATTGCTATGAATACTTTCAAAGACAAAACATATATGAAACACTTATATATTCAGTACATTGTGACTGAATATTTTAAAACAGCTTGGTCCACTTCCCTTAAAGTTGAAGATGAGGCATGGTGGCGGTGAACATCTACACAGATGTGTTAGCAATTCTGCTAGCGCAGAGGCACTGACTAAAACCATTAACTACAAGAACAGTCACAAGAGAAACAGTCATTCTAGAGCGGTTCATGGATTAATACTATTACATTCAATGGCTGGAAGTTTGATCTTGAAAGTTATCGTTGGCTGACTAGACAGCTGAAAAAGTCTTGTATGTTTAAATGAGTTTTTAAATGATAAACTAATTAACCACCAAGATTTGTCATTAGACAAATCTTGGTGGTTAATTAGTTTACTTTATTTATTTTCATTTTACTAAATAACCTTAGTAAAATGAAAATAAATAAAGATTATAATTTTTTTCCATGAGCCATTTAAAACTTTGATTTGATAAAACATTATCTAATTCATTCAGTTGTAGTAGTTTAAGAAAAATCATTTTGGTGGCCATTTCATTTTAAATGTGCGTAAAGCTGTCAGTGTCCTTTTGTTCAATGATAGTTTATTGAAAACACGTCAAAATAAGTGAAAAAACCCCAGCATGTTTGTCCTCTTACCTGCGGTGATATCAAGCCATTTAAATGCCTTCAGTTGACTAATACTGGAGGAACCAGTCGTTCAGATCTTTCTCTCAAATTTGATGGTACTTTGTGTGTGATGCTCAAAACACAAAAAACCTTCAGCAATTTCAGCAAAATTTTTTCAATCCACAACAAACTACATGGATAAAAAGGCGCTACAAGTAAAAGGAACAATGTATAGTTTGGATTTTGGATTGAACCCTTTAAGACAAATTCAATACTTTCTGTCAAGCATATTTTACTTTGTGTAAAGGAAGACTCTGAAGCATCACCCGAGTTTGTATACTTAAGTATGCCCGAAATATTTTTTGGTTCATGCCCCCCGCTCACCTCCTTCAGTGGCAGTATAAACTTGGTAACGCTCTCCTTGCTGCAAAACTGGGCCAGCAGCTCGTAGGAGTCCATGCTCTTGCTGTGTCGCGCCTCCATCAGCTTAGAGACGATCCCTTTCACCTCCTTCTCCTCAGCAACAGCCCCAAACAGCTCGTTGTTGAAGATCTGTCCATCAGCAAGAATATGTTAAGTTCCGCACAGTATTATTTAATACAGCGCCATAGATCAAAGTGGATTTGTATTGCGCATGGCTCTTACATCAATGAGCATGCTCATGCATGGGTCCAGGTCACCACTCTTCAGGGTTGGACTGAGGACTGACAGCAACTTGTGTACTGTGAATGTCAGGACGTGAACCTACATAGAAGATGAAACGGACAAACCTTTTATGATGGCTGCTGACACATATCTTAAAAACCGCAACAACTATTTATTGACAGAAATTGGGAATTTGCACCCATGGGTGTTTATACCTGGTAGCCCTTGACCAGGACTGACTGCATCTCTTTGAGCAGGTACTGCAAGTACCTGCAGCCTAAAGTTTCTGTGATCTTCACCAGGGTTCCACGTGCCACGTCACGCATCTCCTGGAAACGGTTCCTCAGCACCACACACACCTTGATCAGGATCCTGAATGACAGATGCAGATATTAACATTAAGTAAATCAATTCATTTTGGTCACTTCAATTATAAATAAATGCTACATCACCATCTATGATGTCAAACGTGTGTAAAATTGTCTTTATTCATCAAAAGTTTGGGTTATAAATCCACTGTCCATTCTCCACGCAGCTGCTTACCCAGGCAGGTTGGCCTCCATGATGTGTGGAGGCAGAGTCTGCATCAGTTTGACCATGGCGAAGGCTATCGGTATCCTCACCACCTCCTCATCCTTCAAATCCTTCGACTTCACTGACTTGTGCTCCTCGTCACGCTTAACCTACACACCACATATTCTTCCACTTTATAAACCTATTGACATTTTCTGAACAGTTTACAACTGTGTGCATGATGGCACCATACCTTGGCAGTGAGACATTTGTGCAGGCGAGGCAGCACACTGTTTTTAACAGTCTCATGGATGGTGCTGACCAGAGATTCTAGCGCCTCCTTACTCTGTGGTAGACCGCTGGCCACTGCGGTGGGTTTAGGAGGTGCTGGCCCTTTGGCCACAGTGGTGGTTTCTTCCTTAGGGAGGACAACTTCTCCTTGATTGATGGCATTTACTTCCATTGGAATCTCAGATGGAGCAGCGCTACCATCTACCTCCATTGCCACCTCGTCATCATCTGCTTCGACCATGACAGCCCCACCTTAAAATTGTTTTTTTTGAATTAGGATGTTTTACTATCTCAATTTGAAATCAAACCCTCTACAGTATTATATCCTATGATTACATCGACCTGGATAAATATGAATCTACACAAAAATATCAGGTTGTTTCAAGGAATCCAAAGATAAACTAATAAACTACTTCATATTACACAACAAAACACATCACACCTCGAAAACAGATTAAAGAAATATTAAATCTAATTATTTACTTTCTCTGGCTTTGGCGGCCTCAATTTCTTTGGTGAGGGTCTGATGGTCAAAATGGAATGCCTCCAGTACAGTGACCAACAAACTGGAGATGAAGACGAGGGAGAAAAAAAGTCATTTCAAAGTCTCAAAGAATTCAAATTAAAAGGTAAATAAAAAGCAATGCATGGGTTTAAAGCAGTACATGTGATCTATAACCAGTCAATCTGACCTGACAGCTAGTTTCTGCTCAGCCTGGGATGTCTGCAGGATGTGGACAAAGTGTTTCAGGTAGTAAAGGTATTTGGACCAGGTCAGCCTGCGACAAACTGCACCCACCACCTCGACAGACGCTGAAATCATGTTCTCATGCTGCAGTATGAGAACGTCAAACACAAGCAGATAAACAAACAACGCATGTGGACGCAAGAAGAAATGAAGCAACTGAATATTCTGCATTACTGTGTGCACAAGAATCACCTTGAGCATCTTCTCATCTAGCAGGGCAGTCATGGCGTACGGCATGACGTAATTCTGGAGAGAACGAGACGATATCACCACTTGGCCTTCAGTCAGCTGCTTAGCCAGCTTCCTCAGGGCACGACCTCGACGATGGATCTTCAAAAATATAAACACTCAGGCCAAGGACAAAGGAGAAAATCAGATCAATGTTTCATGCATTCTTTTCTCTTACCTGGATGTGCTTCATGTGCTCAAAGAAGTCAGACTCTGGGTCATTGTAGTCGGTTAGCTGTACCAGGTCTCTGAACTCTTTCTTGCCGGGAAAGGTCTTCACCAGGGAGGCCAGTACAGTGGTGTAGTCATGCTGCACGCTCTAGTAGAGGGAAGAAGGGGATGAGTTTATATAACATTGCTCTAGATTCTGATAGTGTGTTCAAATTTAGAGGAGATGTGTGTTGCTACCTCTGTCTTGCTGCGAAGCCCCTTGTGCACAGCCTCCAGGATTGTGTGCTGAACGACGTCCTTGTAGATCTGCTCTCCCGGTCCGACTGCTGCCATCTGGGTGATCACTGCAGACAGACACTGAGTGGCGTTGTCTGCCAGTGACATGTCTCCAATCTGCATCAAGAGGATGGAACGGGGAGGACAGGAATTAAACATTGAATAATATCCTCTAATAGATTAGATGCGCTTCAGATTAGGCATTTATCTGCATCATTACCTCAAAAGTGTGGAAGCAGTTGTGTATGATGGTGTTGATGAAGTCCATGTCCAGAGTGGTCATGTCTTTGACTCGCCTGGTGGCTTCTTGGAAAGCAGTCAGACGCACATCAAAGTAGATCTCATCCAGATGACGACTGTCAAAAGCATTCAGCTGGAGAAGGCGAACAGGAAACAATCAGAGTTATGTCAACTGGTTGAAATATTGTGAACCAGTTGGATGTGATGGCAAAGCTGATGCCCGGGTTTCAGCACTTTCTACAACTTAATTTAAAAAAATTTATGAATGACCAACTTCAGGACAAACATGCCGAAAGACAGTAAAAAAACAAGAATGGTGACTTCTATGCAAGTTTTTCAATACTGACTATCATATTCTTACAAGAGACCAGTCAACAGTATATTTTTAAGTGAAAAGTAAAATTAAAAATTAAGAAATGTTTCAGGTAAATGTGTGAATCATATCAAACTTAATGTGAACATAATAACTCTTCTTACATTTGTTGCTACATCAGTGATGTACGTGAGGGAAGGGTCCAGATCTGACAGAGTCTGAAAACAGAGCAGCACAGACGGATTAAACGGGTGAGAGTCATACAGAAATGTGCTTCACAGTGTTGTTACATTTAGTTATGGTCATTGTTTACTTTTTTAAGAATCAGTCAAACATGGGCTTCTAGAAGCAGCACGGGTCTGTTTCTGCTACAATTCAGTCGACTCCTGTGATTAATATGTAGCATACATTAACGATATATTACTCAATCAGTGAACATCATTAACTGAGGCCTTGAGCAGGCGGAGTTAATCTATCAGCATGTAGTGTGTATGTTTATGTTCTGAACAATGTTCACCTGGTTGAGGATAAAAAAGTACTTCAGGCTTAAATTCCCAGTCAACATATAAATATTTTGGATGAGCTGAATGACCAATAAAAAGCAGTGTTGTCTCTTTGAATAGTCCTGTGGACCAACAACTGGAAACATTTAGGTTATGGACCCGGCTGCTGATACACTTGAGAGTCCACCAGTTCAGTGCATTATAACGAAACATCTAAAAACTAAACCATGTTCAAATCACGACTGCATGTTTCACTTTAATCAAATTATAAACACTGTATACCTGTAATCATAATATTTTTTTCAGTTCTTTACCTGAAAGACGTTAGTGAGGGCCTGCCTGGGTATTTTGTTATGGATGATGGAGAAGAGTCTGCTGATTGGTCGCAGGAAGGAGGATGGCATCACACACTGTCGCAGCAAGTTCTGCACCGTCGCCAGGATGTCGATTTCTGTCTCCTAATATAAATTACAACAATCATCTCTTACTTGCCAAAACAATATTTCCCCCCAGCTTAATCCTCCAGGTGTGTACCTGGGAGACACCTTTCCCCCTGCTTCTCTTGAGTCATGCTTATTCTTACCTCCACTATAACAAAATCTCTGACCACAGCGACTTTTGATAACATCGCAGCTAATTGGAGGTGATACACACACAGCCTTAAAGGCTCCAAGACAAATAATAAGAAGTCAATCTTACTTGAAGATTGTTGGCTCTCTGGAGGTGGGGCAACAGCAGGCTGATGAGCACCGAGCTCTGCTCCTTGTCGCTCACAAATCGACTGAGCCTGACAAAGTCCCACATTCAAAAAAGAGTTTGATGAGACCAAGAAGACATGTACATAGAGAAAAACACACATTAAATACAGCAAAACAGAGAAGACAAGTAAAAAACTGTTTCAGAGAACAGGTATTTGTGTCACTGCAGGTCATAAAACTGGCAATGCTACAAGTTTTTTTCCAACCATTTGTTTCAGTCAAGTCATGTGATGACGATGAGAGGCACTCTCGCTTAAGCTGTCCCTGTGTACTGCAATGATTATTGCATAGCTGGGAAAAAGTAAGCTATTCAGAATAGAAAAAGTAATTTGAAAACATACCTCTAACACCTTTGCTGCTTTTAAGCCCACTGTGTTTTTAATATATTCTATTATTTCAGGAATTTCTTCTGAAAACATGCTGTTCAAACATGTTTGGAGTGACAATACAGAAACTTAGAACCTGAACATTATCAATATCAAACTACATCTGTCCAGTGTACGAGAGATGTGTATATAAATGTTATGCCCCTTAAACCCTTTTTTTTTTAGACAAATCCCACTCACAGAATGAGTTAACTTTCCACTCGCAACCATGGAATCCAAAAAAACAGAAGAAGGTGTAATTCACCAAAAAGCAAATGGCAAAACTAACCACCAGCTTAATTATGTCCAATTTGTGACCATGGACATGGAATTTCTTTTTATTTATTTTTTTTAGAAAATTCAAAAAACGACTAAAGGCACCACTTTAGTGCTGGGTTGTTGTGTGTAGACATCATTGTGAAAAATGTAATTTTTGAGTAATGTTAGAGAAACAAAATGATGGAATTAAGTGCCGATGGAAGGATTTCTCTAACTACCTCTTCTTCACATGCTAATTTGAACTGTAACATATATTTTCATGCAAATATCACTGACTTGGAGAGGATGTTGAGCTCCTTGGCCACCTGTGCCCTGAACTTTTTCTTCTCTAGTCTTTTGGTGTTGCACACGACTCCGCTGAGGTACTTTAACAGGGTGGATATGTGAGGCAGCAGTAGTCTGGAGCCCTGGGTTAATGACTCTGAAGGAAAAACAACAACATACAAATTTAATTCCATAACAACTATGCGGACACTAGGGTTAGAAGAGATAGAGGGTTTGAGACTGTATATATATATACATACATACATACATACATATACATACATACATACATACATATATATATACACATACATTGATATATTTATATATACATACATACATACATATATTTATATATATATATATATATATATATATATATATACACACAAAGTATATATATGATATATAAAGGATGTTTTTAATTAAAGGCTAACCTGCTGTGACAAGGGCGCCCTCTTCTGGTTTTGGGAACACACAGCCATTCACGCTGAGCTCCGTTTCCGTTTCCGAGGCAACAAAGTTTTCAGTGGTTGCGAGGGACTCAGCTATGTCCATTACCATGGCGATGGTCACTGGGGAAACATTCTTGGCTGAGAGGAGGGCAAAGACGTTAAGGAGGACATCAAACTCCGGCTGGTTCATCCTCTGCTTGGCCAAGAGGGGGAAATACCTGTGGACAGACAAAAAAACACCATTTTATTTTCACGTTTATCTCTGTATGAAAAATACGACTAATTAGTAAATACACTACTCAAAAAATAAAGGAAACATTTAAATCACACATCCCAGATCTGGATGATTGAAATATTCCAGTTGAAAATCATTCAATTATAAAATAGTGTTATTTATTGAGAACAAAATAACGTAAGAACGATCAATGGAAAATAAAATCATTAACCCATTGAGGACTGGATTCAAAATCATACTCAGAATCAAAGTGGAAAATTAGATCCCAGTCCGATCCAACTTTTGTAAGTTTCCTTAAGGAAACTGTTGATGTGGCTCAATATTGTGTATGGCCTCCTGGTGCCTGAACGCACTCCCTACAACGTCTGGGCATGCTCCCGATGAGACGACAGATGGTCTCCTGGGGGATCTCCCCCATTCAAAAATAGCCAAGAGTCAGCCAGAAAGGATGAGGAGAGGGAAATGGCCGGTGGCCACCACCTGCAACACCATGGTTTAATATGGGTTGTCTCGCTAATTGCCACTCTTTCCACCTGTAGTCTGTCCCATTTTCACAACAGCGGCTGAAACTGATTCACAATCATTATTAATTCCTGAGTGAACAGATATCCTGAAGTTGTGACTGACTTGGAGTTACACTGTGATGATTATGTGTTCCCTTTTATTTTTTGAGTAGTGTATGTTCTGGTATATGGATGAAGAGTGTAATGAGGAAGAGAATCAGAATCGGACCTGGCATTTTTGCACCACACATGGATGATTTTCAACAAAGGGGTGGGGGAGTAAGGGCTCTCTGTTGGGAGACGACAAACCTGCAAAGAAAGAAAATATTACTCCTTGGTCAGTCAGAAATGTACAGAGGGAAAAAAGGGAAGCATGATAAAAGAGGCAAAGAAAAACCCAAGAGTTATTTCAAACGCGTACCTGAGGCCAGACCACAGCCTCGAATACAGCGTCCAGCTCCTCTTGACTGAAGTTGTTGGAGTCAAAGCTGTCAAAGAAGTCCTGGATCCTAAGGATACCAAGTCGCCTCAGATTCTTCAGAGGACTGATGCATCCTGCACGAACCTGAAGATAAAAGAGGAAGGGCTCAACATAGAGAAATAAGGACACAAGCGGTTACCTCCGCCAAGGAGTTTCACCTGTGACCATTTCTTTTTCGTTGGTTTGTTAGCAGGATTACACAAAAACTAATTAACAGATTTCAATGACAATTGGTGGGAAAATGGGTCTTGGAACAGTCTAGACTCCATTTAATATCGATGCGGACCTGGATAAAGCAAATTCTCCAGGATTCTTGCAAGATTGGGCATATTTTTAACATTTTCATTGATTTCCCCAATAATAATATATGGATCTTGAATAAATAAAGCATGCATATCTATGGAGTCATTATCTATGAGAGTGCGCAATTTGGTACGTTTCCAATTAAAAATCTGGAGTTATCGGGTTTAAATCACTGACTGTAACATATCCAGCTCTCTTAAATTATGGTGAGGCCATGAGTTAGATTTCTGATAAGGGTTGATTGAATCAATAAGGACTGTTGGGTGTTGGCAGAGATATTCACTTTAATGAGTAATATTCTGGGGGTTTTCTTCATCTCTATCAAATGGTAGCTTTTATAATGTAAAGTGGCAATAAAGTAAACAAAACACCTTAATGTAACTAAATCATTTATCATGTTTTAGTCTTTGTTACATACCAAGTATTTATCAAGTGTTTATTTCTTTATTCTCTAGTCAAAACTTGATAAGCATTTATCTTCTGAAAGTTGCAGTAAGGTCCAATTGCATTAGTTAAAATGGTCGTACATGCATGCTGGTCCTTCTGTAATCAAGCTTGAGCTAAAAACAGTCTTTTCTATCAAAACTTAGATGTTTGCATTTTTAATTCTCAATTTTTCTTTCTCCTTATTTAAATGAACAAAAGCTCATTTTTTGATTTAACAAAGAAACTATCTTGTCAAACATTATATGTAATGTTTGTAGAATGTAATTTTACAGTTAAACTTTGGCAAAAACAAACCTGCGTGGACAAGCAGTAGGAATAAAATGGTTTGGGCATCCAATGGGGCATGATGGAAGATGTGTACATCCATCAAAATGAAAAAAAAAAGTAATAAAAAAACAAAAACATGGATTTAATATCCTTGGGCACTCAATGGCATATTGCTACTTACAAGAAGAGTGTATCAAACCTTTTCGGTCACACTCTGCGCCTTTTTCTCAACAGCTTCAACCAACTCACTTAGTACGTTTGGTATTTTCTCCAGTTGGTTTGGAAATATATAAGAAAGAACTGATAAATTAAAGAAAGATATTTTATCCGCATCTATCCAAGTTACCTGCTCCCTGTGGTCCAGGATGGTGGACACTGAGGCAGAGACACACAGTAGAATCTGCAGCACTTTGGGCAGGTGGATGTGGATGAGGTGACCCAGTTTGTGAATCACCACATCGATGATGTTGAGGAGGCTGTGCTGACGGCCCAGTGGCAGGACGGCTGCCAAGTCTGTTTCCACTACTGCTCGCTCCACAGCTGCCAGACAGGAACCTGAGGGCACAGACAAAAGGACAGGAAAATGAACTTTGTTTTGTTTCACCACCTTAAAAACCAAAATATCAAATCAAATGACATGCAAAATCAAGCACACACATCTAAGCAAGCAGTTTTATATTTTTATTAAAATACTTTTAATTTGTCAGTGAGGTTTGAAACTCAAAAATAAATAAAAACAAATTGGTGCAGTCAAGAAAATATTTGCTTCTGAGAACATCATATGGCGCCTACCTTGGCTGTGATGGCTGACGGGCTCCAGCAGTAGGTCGATAAACATTCCCAGCTCCTCAGACTGGCAACCTGCCAGGAAACGCAGAATAATGGAGGACCGGGTGGAAGCACTTGCCTTCCCCTGAAACTTGCTGCCTGCTTTACTGCATAGACGGCCAAACAGGATCCTGTTTCAGAAATGGCAAATACATGTATAGGTGACTGGGACATTAAATAAAACGCTATTTACAACAACATTTTTTTGGAAAGTGATGAAAATGTATTTGAATACATCACAGAAATCACAGGAAAAGAAATGAAGTAGCAGATAGTAATAAGTAATTATATACAATGGCTCATGATTGGAGGTTTAAACAGTTCCCCGTTTAAAAAATACGTTTATAACTATATCTACTATTCAAACAGTCCATCTCAGGCCACTTCTGAGGCATTCTAACCAGGAGGAAACTGTTAGAATTAGGTACCCAGTGGCAGAATAAAAAATAGAATATTGTATTAAAAAAAAAAAAAAAGAAAAAAAAGGCTTTTCAACAGGTTAATAATGAACTATTAAGTCGGTTCTTGACTATTATGCAACCGATTGTTGTCCTTTAATGGCTCAATAAAAATGTGAAAACCTGTTGTCCTATACATTACTGAAGTGGCCTTTGTTTTACGCTAAATTTTGTTTTAGAAATATTTTAATGAGATCATGAAATCATAGAAATTAGGAAAGCGGGTTGAATACTTTTTCATAGCAGTATACTTCCAGAATAAAAAAAGGTTCTTAGTTTTCATGCAAGCCTTACCAAGCTATCCAATGACAGCCTGGTAGACGCTTCTCATAAAAACACAACTTTGCATTGCTACAAATTAAATTCTTTTCTTATTAAGTCAAAATTAGAACATGTAGAGCACAAATGAACGAGCTTTAAATAACCTGGAAAGCAATTTGGAAAGATTAAAGCAAGTACAAATCAAATCCTTTAATACAGCTTGCAACAACCAATACACACACACACACTGTACCTCATGAGCAGTGGGATGAGTCTGGATCTGTGTGAATTGTCGACCACACCTGTCTCTTCGGAAATGTTGAAATGGACAATCTCCTCTTTGAAGTGTTTGTCCTCTAGTAGATTCTCAAGATTCTCCCTGAATACATAGACACAATAGTTCATAAAAGATGAAAACACTGGAAACAACATAAACGCTGTAGCCTGTATATGTATATATATTCGTATATATATATATGTGTGTATCTATCTATCTATCTATCTATCTATCTATATCTATATATATAGATATATATCTATATCTATATATATAGATATATATAGACAGACTGTTCAAAAAAAGAGAGGGAACGCTTTATCAATGTAGTATGACACAAAGCCAGTTAAATTTCAGGGATATCAAAGCCTGTCTATTTAGGAAGCACAAGTGATTGTGAATCGGTTTCACCTGTTTTGGGGCAAATGAAAGTGACCACAAAAGCATGACAACCCCCAAAAATGGAGTAGTTCTGCAGGTGGTGGCCACAATCCATTTCTCCCTACTTATCTTTCCTGATTGAATCTTCTCTAGTTTAGTGTTCTGCTGGTGTTTTTGTCACTACTTGTGACATGCAGCTGCAGGTACTGCACAGGTAGTCCAGCTCCTCCAGGATGGCCTATCCCTGCATGCAGTTGAAAGACGGTTTTATTTTGTCTCCCAGCAAGGTCTCAAGAGCATGGAGGTGATGCCAGGAGACAGGAGAGGAGAGCCGGACAGGTCAGTAGAAGGGCAACAACCCAGCAGCCAGACAGGTAACTGTTCCTCAGTGTGAGGAGGAACAGGAGGAGCACTGACGGATCCCTACAAAATTACCTCCAGTGGGCTACTGGCGTGGAGTTTCTGTCAGAACTGTCATTAACAGACTGCATGAGGGTGGAATTAGGACCCGATGTCCTCTACTGGGACCTGTGCTCACAGCTCAACAACGTGGAGCTCAATTGGTGTAGAATTGTCAGGTTCTCCATTTGTGCCCCGCTCTCTTCACAGATGAGAGCAGGTTCAAACTGAGGTCCCATGGCCGGCGCGACAGTCTGGAGACGCTGTGGAGAAGGCAATGCTGCTGCATCATCATCATCCAGAAGGACCGGTTTGGTGGTGGGTCAGTGATGGTCCAGGGGGACAGATCCTTGGATGGTCTCACAGACCACCACGAGCTAGCCAACGGTACACTGACTGCTGCTAGGTACCAGTATGAAACTCAGGCCCACTGTCAGACCTTACAATGGTCCGGTGGACACTGGGATCCTCCTGGTCCAGGAGAAGAACCGGCTTAAGTGTGTAGGCAGTTCCTGGAGGATGAAGTTATTGATATCATAGACTGGTCCTCATGTTCCCCAAACCAGAACCCATCAGAGAACCTCTGTAACTTTATGTATCGCTGCATCAGACGCCACCTGATCCGGGTCTGGGAGGAGATCCCCCAGGACACCATCCACCATTTCCTCATTATCATGCTCAGACGTTTTCCGGAGGTCCCTTTGGCGTGTGGGGCTCAAACACACTCCTGGGTCACATTATGAATTGTTTTGATGAAATTTACTCGATTGGATCAGTCTATGATTTCAGTTTTTCACTTTGATATTTGGTGTGATTTAGAATCAAGCTTTTTATGGTTTAATTATTTTTATTTCCATTGATCGCTCTTGCATAATTCTTTTCTAAACAAATTATGCTATGTATATCAATAAAGATTTTCAACTTGAATGTTTGTTTTATCGAGATCCGGACTGTGATTTACGCGTTCCCTTAATGTTTCGGAGCAGTGTATACATACATACATGCAATATCCTTAATGTAGCTTAAGAATGACGTTAATAACCACTATCAGCCTGAATATGAAAGGCCATGTTGTACAGCCTTATAGCACACAAAAAATCTATTGCAGAAAGGTTCGCCTGTCGATCATGGGGTCTATTCACTGCTGAAGAGCGACAGTGAACAAAGAGTCGTACACAAGCATCTGTAATCCAAAACTTCACAGGAAATACAAATCTGTCTACAGGTAGATTCAAGGTACAGCTAATGGATACCTTGATAACAGACAGTAGAAAGCATGATGTCAGGCCAAGGGGAAGTTAACATTCTTCTACCTGTAACTATAGAAGGCTGTGGTCGACAGCTGTGATTCCTATCAAAGGTGCTCACAATGATCCCATTGAGGAAAAGACAGAATGGGAAATGGCTGCATATTTGTACATCTGTACATCTTGTATGTGAGAAAGGTTTCTTACTTGTATGGCACAATGTTGGGGTCCTTGTATGTAAGAAGACATTCCAGTGCCACTTTCTGAATCTGCTGGTCCTGATGGCAGAGCAACTGGAAACAGAAAAAAACAAATCTGCCGACATGGTGCCAAAGAAAATGCTCAACCTTAATTTTTCCTGAACTCACATTACCAGTTTTGTATTGCTTAGCAGGATAAATAGATCATAACACTTGGGTTTTCACAGAAACACATGGTGTCTGTGTGTGTGTGCGTGTGTGTGTGTGTGTGTGTGTGTGTGTGTGTGTGTGTAGTTTTTGGATTACCTGGTTGTAGAGCTCACTAAGGCTGTCCTCAAGGTAGAGAGAACGAGGGTTGGTGAATTTGGCAAATACTTTCAGATGGGCAATCAGCTGTCTGTGAGAAGAAAAACAATTCCAACACAGGGTTCACATTCACACTAAAAAACTAACTGGTCATAAACATATAATAAAAATGATTAAAATGATTTTAAAGTAGCATTAAAGGCTACAAATAGTATGTGGTTGGGTTGTTTTTTTACACGTTTACCGATTCATTTAGGTTGATAAATCCATTTCACTACTACTTCACAAATGTCAAACGTGATTTGTGTATAACAGAGGTGTAATTTAACTCATTACATTTACTTAAATATTGTAGTTAAGAGCAAATCCAACACACATTACAGGTGTATTTAAATGACAATTTACACTTCTATTCAAATAAATATCTATAACAGCCTTGGCTATTGGTTACTTTTCAAATTGTAAACTCTCCCTGTTGTGAAAACCATGCTCCTCCAGATGTGTTGATTTTCAAATGTCTGTAATAGACTGAAGGAAGAAAAAGTTCCTTCATACGACAAGAAAAATATCCTAGTTCATCAGCTAAATAATCCCTTCAAAAATGCTCTGTGTTTCGCTGGATAATGCATCATCGCAAACCTCAGTTCATGAAATCATATAGAGAAACCGTGGTAGTGTCAAAGTACAGCAACACTACAAGCATAAGATAATCTTATTGACCATGATGCTTTGCTGTGGATTAAAATAGCTCAGCCTTATATGGCATTAAAAATATATAGGAAACTTCAATGCAAAGAAACATTAATCCACAAAAATAAACACTGAAAGAAAACATAAGTAACTGAGTATGAATGCATGTCTTTTTGCTTGTTATGGAGTTTTCTCAGTGTGATATTAGCACTATAACCAAAACAAAGGATGGGATGCAGTAGCCGTTACTGTTGACTATCATATCGTAAGTTGACCTAAAACTCAGAGTGATTCTGATATCATACTTGGCAGCAGCTCTTCTGGGAGGTGCCTTCCTTTGCAGTCTTCCTCCCCCCTCTGCCTCCTGCTCCTCTCTGTCGTCCTCCTCCACATCCATGGCAGAGTCCTCCAGGGCGTCATCGTCCTCCTTCCTCAAGTCCTGAGTAGGAGCCACCAGCAGGTCGGCGGGGTAAAACTCATTCCTGAAAATAACGAAAAACATTAGGATTAGATAATTCTGCAATATGATGGTGCAGTTCTAGCTGTCAAAATATTGGAAATTGTACAGATGTTACCCAAAACTGATTTTACATTCTGACCTGATGAACCTGAGCAGCAGAGGGCTCAGTTCCCGGCTGCGTGGTTCCACTCTATCAGGAAACTGGGCCATCGAGCGCCACAGCAGACTGCGAAAGTTCGGGAAGTCTGTCCTCTCTTTGGGGTCAGAGTTCAACTTCAGCTGCTCTTTGAACAGCACTCCCACATCCCCACTTTCAATGACATCACAGCCTGGCTCGGCATTGGGACTTAAGTCCTCCTCTGTATCATCATCATCTTGCAATTCTTGTTCTATAAAGATGACAATCAGCTTTAGCCACAGTTCCTCCCATTATAAACCTATGCATGTGAATGTATTTTCTAAGAAATGAACAATACTATTTTTTGATGTGTAACGAAACGTCCCAACATTTCAAACCTTAAACTGATCAAAGAATTGACATGTAACTGCTGACTCTATGATGCAGCACAGCTGTAATCCTTACCGGCCAGCCCTGCTACCATCTCCAGATGTTCATGGTAGACCCGCCAGAAGTCCTTGTTGTCCATCCCTCTGGCGTGGCTCCTGTGAGGGGGAGGAGAGTGGATTATTAGTGATACATTTATTTATTGAATACCCTTACATGTTAAATATGTAAACTACTAAAATTAACTTTAAATTTTGTATTTTTACCAGTTCGCATAGTTAACATTATATAAATGTGATGATATCAAAACTTTATTGTTAGTGGTCGATGCAGTCTTTGAAATATCAGACGACGGCCCTTAAAGAACATTTCTGTCTAAATGACAGTTCGGTAAAATGACCCTTTAAGTGTTATACACACTGAAACCAACACAAAAGCGACAAAGATCAATTCTTGACTCCCCTCTTCAACTAGTGAAAGGGCCAAAAATCTGCACCTGAGCATGCAAGTGTTGATGTTGTGTATTCTGCAGTAAAAAAGGGACAAAGTAAGAACTAGGACTGGCGATATAATATGCATACCATTGTTAAGATAAAACAGTGCTTTCCTACAAATTCCCAACAAGTCTGACTCTTCACAAATAAGATTTCTGTTTGTCCTCAGTTGTTTTACTCCACAAGGGCAAGTTGTAGTGGAAATATATGTACACTGAAATTAAGAACGAGAAATGAGAAGATCTTGCCTATAGTCTTTTTCATTTTGTCTAGTAAATGTGTGCATTATGAAAATTATTGTATGTATTCATTGGCCGGTTGCCCATTAAATTTAGAGGAGCCATAGAAATATTTTAATTTCATTACAGGAGAGACTTAAAGTAGGTGTAAAGTAACAAACATATAAACTGGTATCATCCTCAATTAAATGAGTTGATAATATCTGCAAAATTAGAATTCAGCAAGAATCCAACATAATGCAATCAATGTTTTCAATGGTGCAGTGAAATGTGAACAATCCCTGGCATTGCCAAAGGGGAAAAACTCAACAATAAATGTGCTCATTTGAGTTTAATGAACTTTATACTCACACGAGGAGCTCAATGACTGCGTCCCACAGAGGCCTGAAGTTGACAAACAGCATGGCAATGAGGTAACGGAGAGGCACCTGGAAGAAAGCATCTCTCCTGTTACATCCATACATGCACTGATTAACTTTACTAAATTTTAATCTGAAATTCAGTCAAAAGTTTCTGAGGCACCACCATAACAAATATATAAGGTTAATGATCTTCATGAATGATATTATTATTCCTAGTCCTAGTCCTAATCCAAGGCTCAACTGTGTAAAGAGTAGGTAGGTTTAACACATACAAAACTCTATAAAGAAATATGCACTCATCTCAGAAGAAGAAATAGTCAATATTATGGTCTTGCTATTTTACAAACAATGCAAAGAAGAAGAAATAGCAAAAAGGAATGCTTCTTTTTGTACCTGCTGGACGGTTGAGGGTGGACCCTGTGGCAGATTACGCTGCACCAGGTCATGTCTCAGCTTCCGGAGGTGAAGCAGTTTTTCCCTGTAGTCCTGGACCGAGGCGGGCACCAGCTCAGCTTGCAAGCAAACTGCAAAAACCGTCTGCAACTCCAAATTCTCCTCGCCCTGGGTAAATGGGGCACATATCCACATAAATAAACACCCGAGGTGATGGTTTTCTTTTATTTGATCAACATTAAGGAAAATCCAGACAAAGAGTTGTACCTCGTTCTGGGGAGGGAGCTCCGCCTCAAACTGAGAGAGAATCCTCAGGGTCAGCAAGCGGATCTGAGAGAGGAAACAACCCACTGATGACAACAGCCGTAAAAATGGAAACAACATGATATTACTCTTAAAAGTCTGATGCTCTTCCTAAATAATGAGGGTTTCATTGAAGTCCCTGCAACTGCGGCTGCAGACAAACCTTGGAGATGTTGGAGGAGAGGTTGGCATGGAGGAAGTTGTAGAGGTCCAGAAGTGCATTGTGGGTTAGGTGCTCTGAAACACCACTCAGTGACAGGCGGGTGAAGTACAGGTCTCCAAGCAGCAGGGCAGACAGGTCTGTGGGAAACTTCCTGTGACCAGATTAACTAAATGATCAGGAATTTGCAGCGGTATATAGCAAATCTTTAATATATTCAGCAAGAAACACAGCGGCGCGTACCGTAGGATTGTGTTGATCTTGTCCACAGTGATGAGTGAAAGGAGCTCAGCAGAGCTGTCAAGAGTCAGCAGGCAGCTCATGGCCTGTCTGGCTACAAACAGACCAGCTGGGGGATGGAGAAGCTTTTATCAGTTTCAAAAACAGCAAAAATGAATACACTCTATATAGATTGTTCATTCATTTTTTGAGTAAGAACAAACTTCTGCTACCGCAACTGATTATTTCTCATTATAATTTAGATGATTCTCTTTTTCTATAATCATTTAGTTGTAGATCCAATCCCTGAAAAGTAGCCTGGAAATTCAAACATATTTGATTTACTATAAAACAAGAGTTTGAAGTGCTATTAGACTGAATAACTTACAAGTAAATCTACTCACTCAACTGGAAGCTGTTCCTTTCGATTCTAAAATAGGTATAACTATTTTATGAAAAATTTACTTTAAAAAAAAAAAAAAGTAACCAAACCTTTCAGGAGTTTTTCTTTTTCGATCTCACAAAGAAGGTGATTTAAGTAAGCGGTCACAGTGGAAACAACACAAGCTGGAGGATTTGGTCTGAAAAAAATAAATAAAAAAATGGGTAAGTTTAAGAAATACAATATAGCAATATACTACATATGCAAGTGAATATCATATCAAGTACCCTTTCCTGTTTATTTGGTCCTGTTTTGTCAACATATTTAGCAAATTCCATGAACAGCAGAAGAACTCTAAACCCCTGACTGATGAAATATTGTTATATTCTATTATTGTTTTAAACTTTGATTTGATTATCATTAACATTTAATATACATTAACATCCTTCTCCTTAGGACTGCATCAACTTCATGGAATTCCTTTTTTGTTTCGTATACATCTCTCAAGTCTGTGACCCTGAATACCAACACTGCACATGTACACTAATCGGCCGTCACTTTTTTAACAACCTGCAAAAGATTATGTGGGTTGTTTTTATGCTGAACCTGTTCTGTGATGCGTTGGGTGCTCTGATACCGTTCTATCAGAATCGCCTTTAACTTTTCCAACGATTTGTGCAACAGTAGCTCTTAAGTGGGATCGAACAACAGGCATCAGTCTTTGCTCCCCATGTGCCTCAATGAGCCTTGGGCACTTGTTGCTGGTTCAAACTGGGAACACCAAACAAGTACTGCAGTTTTGGATATGTTCGACTGAGTCGTCAAGACATCACAATTTTTCCCCTGTCAGATCCTTGCTCAATTTTCCTACCACCTATATATCAACTTTCGGGGACAAACTGTTCATTTTCTGCTTTTATTATCCCACCAGACAGGTGCCACTGTAAAGTGTAAATATGTTATTCTTACTTCACCCGTCAGTGGTTGTAATGTTAAGGCTGATCAGTGTTAGTCTGTGCATTACCTGAGGTGTGGAAGAAGCACAAGGGCCGCCCATGGCAGCGATAGGTTAGCTATGGATTGGTCTTCCTCCTGAGGAAATGAGAGGAGAGACAGCACCATCTCCGGTATTGTAGTCTTATCTGCTGGTGTACTGCTGGCCTCCATACTGCCAAACACTCTGCTGGACAATAAAAATGTTCATCTCGGGAAAAACAATAGAATCAGAAGCAAAACAAAACATTTAATGTATCTTGCGTTATCTCACCCTGTGGTCTGTCCGGTGAAAAGCAGTGGGTAGGTTTCAAAGGCCATGGAGCCGTCTGTGGGGGGTGGGGCTTTGGCAAGGATCAGACTGACCAGCATATCCAGGCCAACATGGCGAGACGGGGGATCACCACAGCCAAACAACCCAGTGGTGAAGCGCAACAGGGTGGGGAGGAAGAGCTGAAGCAGAGGGGAGGAGAGACACGTTGCAACCAGGGAGTCAAAGAGACAAAAGCGCCAAAAGTAAAAAAAAAACACCATTCAACCTAGACTCACCTGTTCAAACTGCTTCATGGTGAACATCTCCTTGGTAAACTCCAGGATCAGATCATGCCCCATTGAGCTGCCAAAAATCTTTTGAAGAAGACAGAGACTAAGAGTCAACTGCACATGTTAAACCATCTGAAACACACAGACTAAATCCCATTCCTTTATTCTATTCAGAAGAAACACAAACCTTCTGGACCATCTCCTGGATGAGGGATGGGGGCAAAGTGATGTTCTCCCCGAGGAGCAGAGAGGAGGTGATCTGCAGGAGCAGACGGAAGCAAGAAGCTGATGGAGCGGAGCTCTGAGTCAGCCTCAACACTGTCTGTATGGATGAGAAAAACAGTCCATGAAAGCAATTAAGGAAACTTTTCTGTGACTTTAATAGGAAAATAGGAAATCTCTCTTTACCTGGCAGACATCCTCAGGCTTTGTGATCTTGGCTCCGTCCCTGTGGGACACCAAGGTGTGAAGAATGAACAGTAGCCTCTCCAACTGCTCTGTTGCCTCATCTGCCTTTTCTCCTTTGGCTTCCATGATATCCTGGACCTCCACCACACTGAGCTGTACGTGACAACAGGCTACCATCAGACACTGGGAAAACTGGGAAAGTTCATCTGTGTGCATTTATTTAATGTTCTGGCAGAAAGAACGAGTAAGACATCATAATGTGTGCATCTAGTCAACCTGTAAAGACTCCCACAAAACCAGGATGTGTTCTCTGTCAATGTGATTGGCTGCAGCCTGAACCATGTGATCCAGGGCATCCCTGACCGTTTCCCAGGGCAGAGAGAGTCCTGGACTGATGGTGGGTCCAAGCTTTCTCAAGGCACGAGGGATAGTCTGAAGACAAAGATGAAAAGAAACGGAAAATTCAGAATATATTTGTCCATAATTCTACAGCATTATTCAGCTCTCAGTAAACTACAGTTATACCTCGGTTTAAGAGTGCTTTGCTTTATGAATATTTTTATTAAGGAGCAAAGATTCTTCAAAAAATCTGCCTTGCTTAACAAGTGGTGACTTGATTTACGAGCGTTCGTTTTTGCTCCTATCCCTGACTTTTTCCGATATGAGCGAATACCTGTATCTCGTAAGAACCTTGCTAGGTATACAAGTGCCCTGCTTTGGTTTACGAGCATCCTGTTTGAACAAGTCGAAGACGCGAGCGAGGGTTCGCTTTGTTCACCACAAGACTAGAGTGAAAAACAAATGGATCTCAGGTCAGCCTCCCTAATGCTCGCTCTCAGTTAGCGTTATTCACTCTCAGAAGAATAACGCTCGTCTCCGCTTACGTTTAGAAGAAATCGAGTGAGCCAGATTTAAGTGAGCCAGAATCTGCCGTAAGTTTGGCTAAACGGCCTGGAACAGAGAAAAAACCCCAGAGATTCAGTTGCTCGATATTCTCATGGAAGGGCATTTTCCTTCCAGACAGTAGCCCACCTCCTCTCCACCACCCTATCGTCTCCCTCAAGCCAGCCACGACTCTTCTCAAAGGTAAGTGCAGGTTAATTTGTCTTTATTGTTTAGTTTATTTCCTTTATTTATATTTTCTATTTGTTAGTAAAATTACTTTTATTCGGTATAAAATAACATGTAAAAATCTTTTTATATGAATGTTTTTGGGATATAGAACGCACTAGTGGGATTTCCATTCTTTTAAATTGGGATATTTGTTTCGGTTTACGAGTTTTTTGGTTTGCGAGCAAGGTCTAGGAATGAATTAAGTTCGTAAACCGAGGTACCACTGTATTCTTATGTGTTTAAAAGGCTTTACGTTACTGGTTTATCATCTGGTTACATGGGAAACATCTGAATTATTTTATATCATAAAAGAAATAAGTCTGACTAATTGATTTCAACTTGACTTAAGTGGCAATAGTTTGTTGAAAATATGGGATTCACTTGGAAGATATAAAACTCACGTTTGCAGCGCACGAGTGGAACATGTTTCGGACTCCTTTGCACATTTCAAACAACAGCTGACCTGCACCTTCGGCTTTTTCGGGGAACTGCTGCAGATCTGAGAACATGTGAATTAGCAAGCCTTCAGGATCTGGAACCTGTTTGACACAAGGAGACATCATTTTATCATTAAGTCCACAGATAGGAAGACTTGACATTTATTCACATGCGAAACACTCACCTTTCTCATCAAAAAAGAGAAGCTCTCTGCTGCAAACTTGCGGATGTGCTCTTTCTTGTGTGCCAACAGTGTGCTGTATAAACTGTGGGGAGAAAGGAGGCGATCATCTCCACCACATTACAGAGTATGTGTAAATCTACTACAACGTATGCAACCTTGCTAATATTTCACCTGTAGATGTTGCTCATGTCCTTCACCATGACTCTCCACAGGTACTTGTAGAGGTAGGAGAGAGAAGTGAAAGCCCATTCCAGGATCTCTGTGTCCTTGGTGTCCAGCAGTGAGGTGATCAAAATGAAGAACTCTGGGAAGTGGGGGTAGAAGTCGGTCTGTAGGTCTCTGGCCAGCTGCACCACCAAACTAGAGGGAAAATGAGAAGAGAGACAACATTGGAGTTGCATGATAATTCAGGTGCTTCTGGTCAACACAAATCCAACACAAATGAATAGAGACCACTCACTCCAGTAGTGGCTGGTAGGCAAGACTGTTGTTGACAGCCAAGTGTTTTTTCAGACTTTCCACTATTGACTTCTGATGGAAAACCAACATGTTGAATGACTGGCTCTTGTTGGAAACCTCTTTCAGAAATGTAGCTGTGGAGGAAATACATTAATTTTACAAACAGCATCTTTACTTAGTCTTGGTAGAAGATAGGTTAAGCTATTTCTTAACACATGATAACAGTGTGATAATACAGCAACATTATATTTTATCTTAAAGTTTATACATACTGAAATGTTCTGTCAAGTTGAGGTCTCTCCATTTTGTCACTCCTTCAGAGAAATATGTTTCTACTTCCTGCATTAGGAACCAAGCAAATGATCATCATCAGATGGAAACCACAACAGGATAGAAGCTCGAAGAATTAAGGGAACGATGATGTTCCCATGAATACTGACTGTACATACCTCCTCATAAGATCCAGTCCTGTCAATACGATGGATGACATCAATGTTTACATTTGCAAGCCTTTCAGCAAATGTGAGAAACTAAAAAGAGACAAAGCAGAAGAGTTTGGAACTTATTGGAGCCAGCAATTATGAGGATATTAAGAGATTTCAGATTGAATAAAACATTCAGCAGCTCTATCTGAAACAAGTCCCTTGATTCATAAAATATCAGTCTGCCAAACTGTCACTGGTTGTTTGTATCTCTACTTTACAACAGTCTCTTTATTAGCATCATGCTACTGTAAACTTGGCTCTCACCCTGTAGGTGTTCTCGGATTTGTGATACGAAGACTTGGATTTAATCTTCATCTTTGCGTTATTGCTTAAAAGGCGATTAATTGTATTCCAAACGTCGTCGTGCAATTTAAATGAGTCATGTAAACTACAATTTGTTTCTTCGATGGATTACAACTGTATATACACACGCCGACAACAGGGCGCAGCCATTCTGTGCAGAGCATTGTGGGAGTTTTTCCACTCCACATGGTGGGCAAAGAGAAGAGACGGGTTGAATGAGAAATCCCTTCTTTACTTCCGCCTTCGTCAGAAATTTTACGTTTCCCGCAAAGAGGCAAGAGAGAAATCCTACATTCACTGATTCCAATAACTTCCTTTATGTTAGTTAAGAAAACAATGACCATGTTCATGTTGTAGCATGGAATTCAACGGAAAACACGCATCACCCCATGTTTGTGTGAGATAAAAAATAAACCCTAAAAACACCCTGAAATATTTAGCTAGTTAGATGATAAGGACACTCATTAGCTAGTTTGCTCATCAATAAGCTAGTTGACGAATTAGGTAACTAATTTGCATAAAATACTAAGCTAGTTTAACTCATTAGCTTAATTAAGCAACCCATGGACTAGTTAACTTCGCTAGTTGCCTAATTAGATAACTCTTAAGTTAAAAATAAAATTGGCTTATGGTTATTCCTTAACTCGTTAGTTAGTTGGCTAATTGCATTGCTGAATAGCTAGTAGCGTTAGTAAATTAATGAATATATGGAGAGATTTAAGTAATTTGTAAAACCTGTACTTTTCCTACTCTGAGAAGTCCGATGCCTACATATCTTTTTTTTAATGCTTCATATTAAATGAAATAAGATACCAGTACCTGTAGTAAAATTTAGAAATGTGGGATGTATTGTTTGGCATGAGTATTAAGGAATGGTGCTTTAAGTGTGAAAATCTTTAAGCAGTGCAATTGTTATTTTCCAAAGTCCAGCTATGACCATTTGACTGTGATTGGCCCACATCTAGATGAGAGACAATGTTATCCCTAAATTTGGATGGTTCCTGTACGTCTTTTAAGTAATTGACATCTATCATACACAATGGCCTAACCTCTTAAGCTTTAGATTTTTAATGGAATCAAATCGAAACACAAAATGTGCTTGTTCGTATTCTGTTTACTTTTGTAAATATTTTTGATATGGAACAGACTTTTTAGAAGTCTGTTCCATATCATTACCTACTACACACATTCCAGAAGTTCTGAATAACACTTCCATACAGTCAGGGATTACAGTAGATGACAGTTCAAAAACAGAGTATGGAGAGAATTGCTTTGGTTTCATAGAATAAAAGCATATCAAACAAAGGTTGTGCAATTTGAATAAACATGTCCGTGTTCATGACACCCTTTCTTCCTGCTGTTTTTTCAGTGATTTCAGCATTTCAGCATTATTCACACAATATTAAATCACCCAACTCCATATTTTTTTGTATGTGTAAATCTGAATATAAAAGGTGTTAATATCACAAAAAAATGTATCACTTAAGATAGAATTGGACGGTCCGGCCGTCCACAAACAGCACAAATTTGTGTTCACTTATTCAAACATACACAGTTGTGACAGAGGCTACCAAGTAGCCACCTGCTCATCAGGAGCAATAACCATTCACAATATTAACATAATAACTCACACACTAATGTCAGCAAACTGGGGCTCAGCATGTTACTCAAGGACTCTTTGACATGTAGATTACAGGAGTTCGGTACTGAACCATCAAATATGTGGACGATGTCTTTGTCTTGTGGGAAACTGTGTCCCCTAGTATTTTTGTAATAAATACATTTTTCATTTTGTGATATGAGTCCACATATTAACATAATCCGTATTAACAGAATACAGTATTTTATGTTTGTGTGTGTCTGAGAAGGTGTTGACTGAGGACAGCTTTCATCTTGCAGTCAGGTGAACAACTGACTCTCCTTGCCTGTTGACCTCACCTGTACCACCACCCCACCCACTCACTCACTCTCTCTCTCTCTCTCTCTCTCTCTCTCTCTCGCTCTCTCTCTCTCTCCTTCAACTCTTCATACACACATAAAAGGTTTCGCTCTCAGGTTCTGCCCTCAGCTCAGTTCTGAGTGCGATGGTGATGTATCAGCACGTCATTCGTTGTAGATTATCTGTTTTTTCGTTTGTGAATGCAAAACATGGAAACGTTTGAATAATTTTCTGCAAAGTTTCTGCATTTGGTCTGATTTCTAGCAGAATGTCAGGGGATTCTCTGGTAGTTGGCTCCTTTGTGCTAGCAGACTATGTGGTGTTTTCTCTCATGCTTCTGATGTCTGCTGCAGTTGGGGTGTACTATGGCTTGGCAGACAGGGGCCAGAGAAGCTCTGGGGACTTCCTAATGGGGGGACGAAGACTGACGGCCCTGCCTGTTTCCTTGTCACTGACTGCCAGCTTCATGTCAGCCATCACTGTGCTGTCCAACCCAGCCGAGGTAAGACTATATCACATTGCCAAAGGGATACATTCAAATAATAATTATAATAATAGTAATTTTTTCTCTGTCTCAGTCTGAAGGATGTATTTTCTAATGTAAGGAAACACCTTAATTGAGGGGGTCAGATGCATCACCTTCCACTTGCAGTTGCTTTTATTTTTCAAGTAAACCAGAGCTAAAATGATAGATGTCACGTTAATTTAACGCAGGTTCATTCACAACATCAAGGCAGTCACAAAAAGGTACTCAAAGATTCTACATTCTGAAGGATTAAATGAATCAATAGCATTAATTTATAACATTATTGCAAATTGTGCTAAAGATAAAATCAGAAAACCTTCAGTATTATTCCGAAAACTTTGCCAAAATCATAGAAAACATTACTAATCCATATACCCTCTGTAGGTGTACCGATATGGAGCTAATATTGGATATTATGGCCTTTCCTATATAGTGACAATGGTGGTCACATCTGAGGTCTTTCTCCCAGTCTTTTATAGACTGGCCATCACCAGCACGTATGAGGTCAGTGTGGTTTGGTTTTTAAGATTAGCACTCACATGACTATTGTATCCTGTTCTATTCACGGGGCGCTGAAGTATGTCTTAGGTTCTGTTCACCTGTATTCTACTAGACAAGATAACCCAGATATCTGACTGCCCATGTCTAACAGTGTAAATAAGAGGATTGTGTAAGACGGCTAAATACGACATTGAAACACTAAGAGCATGTCCCTGGTCTTATCTGAGGTTCATATAACTATACTCTAAAGTATATATTTCAAAAGATTCAGGTGCATCCAAGAGAAACTGTTACATATAGGAATTGTATTTGTTTGGCGGTGGCTAGAGCTGCAATGATTAGTCAGTTATTTGATTTGTCAATCAAAAGAAAATTTTCTTCCATTTCTCCCAGACGCCCCACAAAAAATTGAAACTGAGCGTATTTATATGAAAATTCAAGCTCTTTCAGTCATTATGAAACTTGTGACTATGGAAACTACATGTGGATGTTCAGATTTGCAAATGAGGAATACATTGACTGTAAGATTTGCTCTTGAAATGAAGACATATTAATAAATGTTATAACTCTTAATATTTCTTAATAATTTGATTATCATAACTTGTAAAGATTAACATTTCACTATGTGTACTTCAAAAGTGATTTGTCATCTCTTGTGTGAATTGTTGGTACGGATTTTTCTATTGATTTCCGATCAAATAATTGACCATTCATTTCAGCTCAAACCACCAACAAACACATATAATTCTTATTTAAAGCAGTTCTGCATTCTCAAATGATCTCTTACTTTTACCTGACTTAATCTGAATTTGGACGATATATGAAATAATTTTACATTCATATTCCAGACAAGCGTTTGATACTCCAACAAACCCAAGTCGAATATTTTTACCCCAAATCAGAAAACTAAAACTGTTAAGTACCTTAAGATGAGGCAGGTGTTACCCCGGACAAAAATGTACATACAATGTACATTTTTGTCCGCCTTCAGACCTCTGTCCGGTCTGAAGGCGGACAGAGTGAAAACTATATATATCCATATATTTAATGTGACATGTAGTAGTGTAGTAATAGTGTAGTAATAATGGATTTTTGTTCCTCATTTATCTTGGAAATATTTTATCAGCTGGTTTGTTGCTCGATTTATTATTTAATAAATGAAGAGTATTCAGGTTTTGGATTATTTGTTGAACAAAAGTACCAAGTTTGAGAAGTAAATTTGGGTCCTGGTATTATTAAAAAATTGTGATATTTATTTACACGATTCATGTATAGTGAAAAAAGTCCTTAGTTACTTTTCCAATGATGGATCTGCAGCAGGTGGTGACTTTTTAGTGCTATAAATCAAGACAGTTACAGATTTCATTATAGAACCTTCTTGCACAGGAAAAGGTATTTTCTATGCTCTTATACATTTTACATTTTCATACAAATGTGTGATAATACGTTTTGATCATTTCTTGACGCCTTCACATTACCTTTCTGATACTGATTGTTTGTGCTGGCCATTGGTCTCTGCGTGGTTGTGTCTGTCAAGTATCTGGAGCTGCGTTTCAACAGAGCAACACGTCTGCTGGGTACGATGCTCTTCATTGCTCAGACAGTGAGTAAGAAGCCGTCCACACATAATGACATGTTTTTAACCCGTGAGGGACAAAAATAAACTAAACACCAGAGGATAATCTATGTGTGCATCATTTTCCTCCAATTGTCACAGATCCTCTATACAGGAATCGTCATTTACGCACCAGCCCTGGCTTTAAACCAAGGTATGTTGTTTTCTGTCCACAGTGGTTAGATTCAGTAAACACTCCTGCATGAGTGCTCTTAAAGATGCTTGGTTGTGCTCAGTTAAGTATGTCTAAAATCCCCCTTCTCTCTCCAGTTACTGGTATGGATCTGTGGGGGGCAGTTATTTCCACAGGCATAGTTTGTACCTTTTACTGTACAATGGTAGGTTGAGAAAGTCTGCTCAGAAGTTTTCTTAGAATGTAATAATAAACTTCTCGATTCTTTTACATCCCCATGTGGGTGTTCTATAATTCACGGATTTTGATGTAAAGTAGACATATCATCCGTTTGTGCTCCTCATTGTTCCAGGGTGGTCTGAAGGCGGTCGTGTGGACAGATGTGTTTCAGGTAGCTATTACTGGCACAAATTCTTGGGATTTTTGTGGGAACGTAGAATTAAGATAACTCATCAGGTCAGGAAGGACCAGGCATGTCTCATGCCTTTCTGTGGTTACAAATGACAACATTGTGACAGAATAGTATACCACAACAGCAAGAAACGTGTCATTAAGTATCAACCACCTTTTATTAAAATCCTCAACATTTTGGTTTTTGCTTCGGAAGACTTTATTAACCAAAAAAGGGAAGTTATGATAAGCCAATTAAAGTGATCAAAATATTCTCTCCAGCTTGGTGTCATGTTTGCAGGCTTCCTGTCGGTCATCATCAGGTCGGTTGTAGTACAAGGTGGAGTCTTCCCCATCGTTTCAGATTCACAGCAAGGAGGGAGACTTAACTTTTGGGAGTGAGTATGTGTGTATGTGCCAGTATGGCTCTTTTTAATGGAACAAAAGATGTACAGGAGTAGGATCAATTTTCACAGTGATACAAGTTTATTTATATTTACTATTCAACCAGCACTGCTAGTAACACACACACAAACACACACACACACCCTTGCACTTTGCACTATTGGACAATACACTACCCAACATGTCCATTACTGCACATTTAATTTAATTTAATTGTACATAATGTTATTCTGTAATATGCTCTTGCTGCTGTAACTCTGCACTTTCCCCGTTGTGGGATTAATAAAGGTTTATCTTATCTTATCTTATATAGCACATTAAAAACGACCTTTCTGGACCAAAGTGCTTTACGAGGATGAATAAAATCAAACAATAAATATCGACATGAGAAAGACACTAAAACGTCATTAAATAAAACAAAGATAAAACCTCTGAATCTGCTGTCTCTTACATTTTACTAGCTTTGACACAAACCCTTTGAGGAGGCACACTTTCTGGACCATAACCTTTGGGGGTGCGTTTGTCTGGGCCAGTATCTATGGAATCAACCAGGCCCAGGTTCAGAGATACATCGCCTGCAAGAGCATCACTCATGCCAAACTGTGAGTCCTGAGATATTTATGTCATGTTTGCCATCTTGGTAATACGTCCTTGCTTTGATTGTTTTCTGTTATATTTTTTCATATATCTGTATAAAGAAATGCTTAACTTTAAGTGCTTATTCATCAAACCACTGAAGTAGATGATGACTGAAATGATTCCCTATGAAGGGTTACGCTCTGTCATAAGGTATTTGGGGATTGTGCAAGTTGACCTTGTGAAAAATAACAATTTACCACCATACATGGGAATGCACATTTAAGTTCAATATATGTATTTGAATATTTGAATATTAACATTGCTTGATTTCATCCCCAACATTTTCTTTCCGCCACATATCTCTAAAAAAAGATGAACTGGCTTCATATAATAACTAACCAATATCATACATTTCCACAAATATCTGTGCTCCCACCAAATGTGAGCCTTAGGGTTACCCTTGTCTGTTTCGTATCTATGGAAACAGGATTTTAAGTCTGAAGGGTGGTCATCTTCTCCACAGCAAAAAAAATACATACTAGCTTCACCATGTTTTACACACATATCAACCA
The DNA here is from genome assembly GCA_009660295.1 of Lophius piscatorius. Classification (NCBI taxonomy): domain Eukaryota; kingdom Metazoa; phylum Chordata; class Actinopteri; order Lophiiformes; family Lophiidae; genus Lophius; species Lophius piscatorius. The sequence goes on along the minus strand of VRLP01000522.1, from coordinate 11,073 downwards.
AATACTTAGTTGTGCCTTTTGATACTTTGAATGTAAGTAAAAATATTGTGCCTCCACGAAAGTGGACATAAAGCCTTAACCTTGCCGGTACATCCCATACGTTCCATACATCTCATACATCCATACCTAACATGGTTAGTCCATCCGCATCTCCTCAACCATGGATAGAATTCCATCATATTTCACACATACCATGTACTGGTACCAAAGGTTGGTGTGCCATAACTTGTTTCTTCTGTTTTCTTATTTTTACATTTAAGGTACATTTATATGATTTTCATGTCAGTTTGCTCTTCTCATATTTACCTATAATCCGTTAATCAATCTACCTTTATCAATATAATTGTATGTTTCCAGTGGTGGAGGCAACTCTGTACTCAAACACAATTTCCCTCTTATTTTGTGTATTGTCAACGGGAACATGTTTTACAAAGTCATATCTTGTTAACCACCAATTCTTAGTTTACCAACCTTTATACATGACTCATCCATGCTCATAGGTCTTGTTGTTACACTCCCTTAGATTAATCAGAATTTACCTGATGTTTTAAGTACATAGTAGTAGTAATCACTTCATGGGGGTCTTCAAGAGGGCACCCTCTTTCATCTGTATTTCATTGATAGCAGACAACACCTCCAGAGAGCTAAACAGCAGCACCTGGTATCCCAGGTGTGCCCCCCTGTGTCTTTACCCCTCTTTCTGCACACAGTGCAGCCCAGTTGTGGTCCTTCCACTTTCTCCAAAGTCAGTTGCAGCTTCATTCAGCTGCCTCTGATAGCGAACTGACGGCTTGGCTGAAGGAATGTCCTCGAACCCCCATCTCAGTGATATGAGATAGGACTGCTATGTCCTATCTCATATCACATCGTTTTAAGACTCAACCAGGGTCATGTCCAGCCTCACTTTGGTGCACTTCTACACTTCAATAAGGAGTTTTGCCTTTTCTCTACAAATTGTGTTTTTTTGAGCTTTCCATGTAAATGTGATTTTAAGGTAACTCTGAATGTTGGACATCTTCTCCTTAGCATATAACCAAAACAAGATACACTACTCAAAAATCACCTCATTGTACAGTGTTTTTTTGGAGTCAGGGGTTTATGTCATCCTTAGGTGACTCTTGTGTTGTATAGATTAGTGTGTGTTTGATCTAACATTATTACAAGTTTTCTACAAAACAGTTTTTCATGTGTTTCTCCCCTTTTCCAGATCTCTGTACATCAACCTGTTAGGTCTGTTGTCCATCTTGCTGTGCTCAGTGTTTGCAGGAATGTGCCTCTTCTCAGTCTACAAGAACTGTGACCCATGGACGGCTGGACTTGTGTCTGCTCCTGATAAGGTGTGATGAAGAGAAGCATAGCATAACTTATAGAGTTGTAGAGATCGTTGTCACACACATACACACACAGCTCTACACAAAAGTGAATGAGATTATCATTATGAAAACATTTAGTGTATGTATCTATTCAAATTTATGTGACATAAAAAGATGATACAATATTTGGAAATCCATTTTTCTATTTTAAATCAGCATCCATCCACCATTTTCTAACAAGTATGAATGTGCAGATTGCTTGTCAATGTATTCATGATTATATGTATGCACTGTGAGTCTCCAACCCTCCTAATCACGTATACCAAACCAGTGTAACCCTTCCTCTGTAGCTGATGCCGTTTTTGGTGATGGACATCTTGGGAGACTATCCTGGCCTCCCTGGACTGTTTGTTGCTGCTGCATATAGTGGCTCTCTAAGGTTAATACAGTACTTAACATCTAAGTTATTTCACTCTATTGATCAAGCTCTCACATTTACAATTTTGAAGGCATACTTCTCATTGGCTGTTGCATTTCTTTTGCCAACGGTGACCAAATTGTGGATTTCAGTGTGTGATTTGTTTGTCCTTCCAACCCCAGTACAGTGTCTTCCAGCATCAATGCACTGGCTGCAGTGACACTAGAGGACCTGGTCAAACCGTACACTAACATGTCAGAGAAACATCTTTCCTGGGTGTCCAAAGGACTGAGTGGGTGAAGTGTACTCACACCATTTTCACTGATAGATATTGAGTGAGAAATTTCATATTCTTCCATAATATTGCTTGCAGGTATCGCATATGGGGTTTTATGCATTGGAATGGCAGCGCTGGCTTCACTCATGGGAGGGATTTTGCAGGTAGAATGGAGCTACAAGACTAAAGGCTCGATAGTTTTCTTCTAAATAAAGTCAAATAATATTTAAGGAGGTATATGATTGTTTATCATGCACAGTTTTATCGGCTTAAGTTGAAGGCTCCTCTGGCATTCTTTATTTATTGTCAGAACAAATCCTGCAGGTTTAGTGATGTGTTCTTCTCTACACAGGCTGTCATCAGTATATTTGGGGTCATTGGAGGCCCTTTACTCGGTTTGTTTACAATGGGTATCCTCTGTCCATTTGCCAACTCCAAAGTAAGAATTCCCTTATTAACTGTGGTTTTTGTTGCTATTTTTACTCCTCAGTGCTAATATTAGGAGACATGAATCAAACATTTAAATGAAATATACTCCTGGGATACCTCTGGGATAACCATTTATATAATTTATCTTATAAAATGTTATGTTTGGATCACTGACTATATTTACCTACTGTGGTCAAGAATATTCTTTTTTTTCTTATACTGATTATTTTCTCCCCATATACATCGATCAGCCACAACATTTATACAGTTACCAGTTCTAATGTTTTGGCTGATCGGTCAGGAGTTTCTAGACAATATTTATGTTTTCACATGAACTTATATAAAAGACACTTCCAATCAAACATCACGATATTGCAGTGCCATAAATTATGAAAGATGCAGTGCACACTAATATACCAAAACATTATTCACTGGTATTAATTATTATTGCAGCTGGCTGGTGTATACATCATAATACTTCACAAACATGTACCATTTGTAAGTTCCTTTGAAATAACCTTTTAACATTTTCAATGTTTCAAATGTCTTGCAGGGAGCTTTGTCGGGCCTTGCGTCGGGTTTGGCTGTGTCTCTGTGGATGGCTATTGGAGCCCAGATCCACCCTCCCCCTCCAGCAATGACCCGACCTCTGTCCCTGACCACTGAGGGCTGTAACTTCACCACTACAGGCAGCTTCAACTGGACCTCCACTGCTCTTCCAACACAGATAATCTCCTTCACCATGGCCGCCGAACATAGCATTGATGACAAGTGAGTGTCTGAGAGCTACAAGGTTTAGTGAAAGCAGAGAGTAAAGATTTCTTTCACAGGGTTAACACAAACTGAGAGAATTCATGGTACATCAGATTGACTGTTTCCCTCTCATAAACGCAATTCTTCTTCAAATTCAAGCTGCATCAAAGGTCATAATAAAAATTAGAATCATTTCCATTACAACATGACGTCAACTATTGTTATAAGGCACATTAGAAGTCTCACAAATAAGGGATAGGATAGTCAGATTGCAGCTTTGACCTGTCCCCATCTGGCTCTGGATCCACTCATGTTCGCGTACACCACTCTGCCATAAATCTAAAACCACTTGCCTAATTTTATTTAGGCCACTTAACAGCCCAATGATGTGTTCCGAAACCTTTCTGTCTGAACCAGTGTTATCTTTTCCATCAATATGTACAGCAGTAGTTATTCTGTGGGATTGGATGATACATGCTGGCCTTTACTCCCCTTATCTATCAGTGAGACTTGGGCGCCTTTGACCCTGTTGCTTCTTCACCAGTTTTTATTTCTTAAACCACTTTGTGTGTACTAACTCTTGAGGATCAGGGACACCCAACAAGAACTACAGTTGTGGAGGTGTTATGACCCAGTCAAATCATCATAACAATTTTGCCCGTTTTCAGAGTCCCTCAGATTATTTCCTGTTTCCAACTCATCAAGTTCAGGATAAAATGTTCATGTGTTGCTTAATATCTCACCCACTGACAGTTGCCATGGTGAGAAGATGATCATTGTTATTCTGATGTCACCTGTCAGTTATTGTAATATTATGGCTGATATTATGGCTGAATGGTGCATGATGGGTACTTTTACAAATCTCCTTTTACTCCCAAACCCTCAATACATTGGTCTGGTTTAGCAAAAACACTACTGGAGGTTCCAATGATACAGAATATCCACAGGATGAAATGTAAACTTAGTAATCATGCAATTTATAACAGTTTTGTTTATCTCTGCACTACTTTCTGAACCTGCACTATTTCTACTACTTTTCAGGCCACCGCTGGCAGATAACTGGTACTCTATTTCCTACCTGTACTTCAGTCCCATTGGAACCATAATAACTATTGTTGTGGGACTATTAATCAGCCTGATAACTGGTAAAGAAATTGAATGTTATCTTCTTTATGCACATTTGTAATGAAACACAGCTTTGGTTTGTAATGAGCTTCAATTTTATTGAAGTGCTCTTAATGTACTTTTAGGGGGCTGGAACCTGACGTTGGAATCAAGACTTACATTAAAGAAAGAAGACACAACTCTTTATCACATATTCATGTTTTTGAAAGACAGAGTGAGTGATCCAGCAGTAAAAGAATTTCATCGAATACCTATAGCTTCTGACTTTCTGCTCTCCGCTCTTTCCATTTGAGGCCATGAGACCAACAGGAAAGCGATCAGGAAAGCTCGTCCTGACGAGGGACGGAGAGAAGATTGGCAGTGCTAATGCTGCTTTCTGTAACATTGAGCTGGATTTAACAAAAAGTACAATTCCTGAATGAATACCATGAATAAAATGTTAAATAATATCTGTGAGATAATTTACATACTTAAATTAATATACATATGACCCCTTTATGACTGACCATATTCATCTCAAAGTGGGTGCTTTCTGTATGCATGTTTTCCAGATGTCTACTCCCCAGTGGTGGTCAGTAACTTAATACATTTACTCAAGTGCTGCACTTAAGTACAGATTTTGGTTACTTTTACTTCACTTGAGATTTTCCATTTTATGCTACTTCAAACTTATTACACCTCAAACACCTCAGGGAACTATTGTGCTTTCTACTCCACAAGATGTGTCGTACAGTTGTAATTACTACTTACTTTTTCTAATTACACTTTGTCAGTGAAAATCACATTGCATTGATTATTTCTCTAGGGGTTGAGAAAAGTCTCCTTTTACTTTTACTCAAGTAAAGTATGTGAATACTTTATCCATTACAGCAGCTGTCACTATTAGGTTAATCTATACTGTTAGTGGGTATGAATGTGAGTGTGTGTCTTTGTGTTTCAGTAATAGAGTAAACAGCTGAATGCCACATTAGCTGTCCTTGTAAATAATTATTTCTGCAATTTAAAACAGAAACTGCGTCAGCTGGGTGAACGGTGATTGAGAAAGAAATAATGATACTAGTTTGAGAAAGTGACTCTAATACTGGATTCTTTTTATTCAAGAAAATGAAAATATCTCATATTACAGCATGTTTTAGAATAGAATGCTGAGGCAAGCGTAAACACTTTAGTGCGTAAAACTTAAAATGAATGCGCTTACAATGGGGTCAAGAATGTTCATTGTGATTTATTGTTGAGTATAGTTGTGACAGGGAAAGACTTTTATTACTTTCCTGCTGTTCAGTAACATACTGGGAGCTTGAGGTGATTGCCAGAACTTTCAGTTAGTTTTGACTGGTTATTCAGTCTGATTGCAAACCTGCATATTAACAGCTGCATTTGTAGTTCTTGGGACTCTGTGGTAGCTGGCTCCTTTATGGCTGCAGACTATGAGGTATTTTCTCTCATGCTGGTGGTTTCTTCTGTCATTGGGGTCTATTTTACCTGGGTCAGAAGGGGCCAAGAAAATGACAAAGACTTTTTAACAGGGGGCCCGAACATTGATGGCCCTGCCGGTTTCCATATCTCTGACTGCCACCGTCATGTCATCCATCACAGTGCTGCCCAGCCCAGCTGAGGTAAGGTTTCAAGGATTCTAGAATTATGTGCTCTTTAATATAATATTCCAAAACAACAGAGGAAATTAAAAACTATTCAATCTATTTTTGCCCTTCAAAAGGATTTTTTCAATATTAAATATAACTGATTAATTTAATTCACATCTCAGCTATTACAATATACTGCTTATTTGTATATTCAGTAACATTTAATTAATACATTTTATTTTTGTTTCTTTAGAAATTGATTAAACTATTGATCAGGAATATATAAGTTTACATTCAGACCTAAATCAACCACTGCCGACTGCATCGCACAAGGAAGCTGTTCTATTTAAAGCGGTTGAATAAAAATTTAATAGAAACTATTTAATAGAAATAAAAAATAGTTTATTTCTTTAACCTGCACTGCAACAAAATTACATCAGCCATGCTGCGAATAAATATGAAAGAAATCCCATGCATCATTATTACTTTTTATTTTATTACTTAATGCTTTACTGTTTTGTTGACAACTAATTTGAAATATTTTTTGTAGGTGTATTGTTTTGGAGGCATCTTTGTATATTTTAGTACCGGTTATATAATATCAACGCTGGTTGTTACGGATGTCTTTCTTCCGGTCTTCTACAGACTGGCCATCACCAGCACCTATGAGATGAGTATGATTTTACTCTCAGAGGATGATTGTATGGTTGTGCCTCTTGCTGCATAAATGGTTTGACTACTAGATGAAAGTGAAACTGACCTAAATATTTGCTCTTATTATGCAACTTGATACAACCAGAAGAAGTTTAATAAGGGTCAAATAGCTATCCAAAAACATGCTTTACCAAAACAGTTAAAAGATATCACTTTATAAAGAAGAAAGTTACTGTGAGCTCATCTAATTAAAATGGACTATTTTCCATGAAAGTCTGATTTTTTTTTACTGTTTAAAAACATGCTCGACTAAACAATTTGTAATTTAATGGTAAATTTAGAGCGTCTAAGATATAAAATTAATAAAATAAATAAAATGCAAAGAAATCATTTCCATCTGTTGTGATCACTTTTAACGCTAATGCAGTACATAAATACAAGAGCATTATTATATAGCACCAATCCCACCTTCATATATACAGTAACCTTTGAAAAATCTGTATCAACCTGCAGAGTGACATTGGCTATCGACAACATACAACTTAATACAACATAATGGCGATAATCCAGTCTTTGTAATATTGTTGTGATTGAATCCCAGTACAGTGTCTTCCAGCATTAATGCACTGGCTGCAGCGACGCTGGAGGACCTCATTAAACCGTGCACTAACATGTTCTGGTTCTCCAAAGGACTGAGTCACTGACTGGTCATTGTTAAACTGTGCATCAGCTGGATGGAAGTCTTTTCTCTGTGAATTATAGCTTTTCCTTTTTGTGATTTCTATAATTCCGGATAATGAACTGAAAAAATTAATCCAAGATTGCAAAAAAAAAAAAATGACTCTGTCATCCTGTTCATCTCTTCTTCTTGTCTGCTGTTCATTTTGGTGTTTGAAACAACCAATCATTAGAACCCAAAAACTCTTCACTGCTTGTAATGTAGGCCTGCATTTAATTCTTATCTTAATAGGATTTTTCTACTGTCACTATAACTTCATGGAGGGGATCAGAGAATGAGAAAAAAGAAATCATCCTGACTCACATCAGATAGAGTTTCATTGGCTATGGTGATTGTTTAAGAATGAAGACTACAATGGCCACACTTCTCATGTTTTTGCTTTCATGGGGTTGACCCCTAGTGGCAGAACATTCATATTATATCATAATTCTTTAATTTATCCATCAGTCAATTTAGAGATTTGTCTTTCTAGCAGGACCTGGTTTCTACAGGTAGAGCAATACATTTAATTTGTTTTGTTTAAATACATTAGATTTTGTTTTATGACCGTGTTTTGTCAATTTCAGGAGGTTAGAGGACCAGAACAGAATCAAGGTTTAAATTAATGAAAGAAGACACAACTCTTTATCACCTAGTCATGTTTGTCAAAGACAAGAGTAAGTGCTACAGGGGAGCAACAATATATGAAAGCACCCACAGGTGTCAGCTTCTGACTTCTGCTTTCTCCTTTTCAGGTAACAAGAGGAGCAGGAGAGCCGATCCTAAAGGGAACAGATAGAAGAAAGCTGGCAAAACCAATCCTGATTTAAATTGCAGAAAAATATTTTCTGCATGGCATTTTTCTTTGTTTATTTTTTTTTATCCTTCTAACATTTGAACTTGTAATTATGAATGTACATAAAATATGATATTAAAATTATAGTTCTTACAGATCAACCATTAACTTATCTTGTAGAATGGGTATCATTGGAATTGTATGAATACTGCTGGTTGATGCTGATCCTTACCTATAAATAAATTTAGTTTGACCAACTTGGCTACATTCAGTTCAAGTGGCTACAGAATTCCTCATGTAAGGAATTATAACAATGCTTTATTCATAATTCATGATTGGCTGCATGCACTCATCATTTACACATTGAATGTTTGACTTTATCTACTGGTGAAGCTGGTGAGGGTGCAGGGAGGCCATAAAACAAGCCGATGCAGGCACTTTGTTAAAGCTATCAAACAAACTGCAAATCTCATCATTAACCTAATGCAATATTGGTTTCGTGGCATTGTTGCTATTACCCCCTTTACAAGCAACCACCTTTTAGGATATATTGCACGTAGTATCATCATGACAAAGTCAAAAGTTTGTGTCTCGTCTGTGAAATGCCCTCCCTGACCATCTGAGGGCTCCACAGCTGACTCAACGACTGACACATTTAAAAAAAGGACTTAAAACTTTCCTTTTTAGCAGAACCTACCACTGTAATTAACATTGCTGCTCTTTGGTCAGGTTTTATATAGTTATTATTTTATTTTTAATTGATGCTTTTATCTGCTTTTACTTTGTGGCACTTTGAGATTTGATCCAAATGTAAAGTGCATTATAAATTAAATGTATTATTATTATTATTGTTATTATTATTATTAAAAGTTTGTGCTCAATGCTCAGTTCAAAGTAAACACCCAGATGTAGCCATGAAGCAAAAACAAAAGTACTATTCAGAAACTTCCTCTCAAAATATCCAAAACATACACTCAAAATCGTACAGATTGTGAGAACTGGTTACCAAATTTAACACATATGTTCCAATCTTGATTTTGGTATAACTATAAATGTGTCTCCCAACAATACGGTGTTTGGTTTTCCAGAGGACTACAAACGACTTTCCTCTAATCAACTGGATTTGATAACTTTTACGTCTTTACTGGCAAGACGCCATCATCTCTTTCTCCATCTTGTCTTTCGTTGGAAATCGACTTGGGCTAAATAATTTGTTGTCTCTCTGTGTTTGTATTGTGAGTATTTTTGCATTCATGCATGAGACACCTTAGACGAAATCCAATTAAATATGCATTGACTTAGTTAATAGTGGCACGTACCTCGAAACGGTCACAAGGCCCGTTGGCAACTCCGTGACTTTTCAGCAACATCTGAAGACATGGCAGCCTTGCAGTGCGGAATAATAAAGTGTGGTTACGTTGTGGAAATGTTCCTTTGGCGGGGGAGAAAGAAATAAAGATGTTAAACTGAACTGTCATTCTGTGCAGTTTTTCATGTACAGATGGTGGATGTGTTGTTATCTTCTCAGTCTAGAGTTAACTTATTATCGTCTTATGTTTTAATATCTTCTCAGTCTAGACATCCGTAAAGCTCAAACAGGGTAAGCTTAGTTCTTGTCTTCAGAACTGTTCGTTCAGAAGAAGGATAACTGTTTAATAAGATTATATAATGACTCGGTACTTGCTGACATGCAGAGCAGCGAGGTCAGAATGAAGACAGGACTCAAGCAATCACAAGACAGTTATAGTCATTTTTCTATTACAGTCACATATTCTGTGACTCCCGGATAATGTGTGAAACCTGCAAAACATTTAATGTTTAATAATTCCTATCGACAAATACTAACACACCAAATTTGGTTCTTTAATGATGTCAATGGTAACTGACTGATGTCAGTGGTAACAGTGACAAGAACCCCGCGGCATCTGTGACATCCTGTGACATCTGTAGGGATGCCAGCAGAAGTCCCGCCCTCAACAATGACATATGCCGGTACATACCAAGAGGTGCTAGTGGTAGATGCCCACACCTTGATTTCAGCTAGCCCTTACTGCTGCAAGCAGCAGTCATGGAGGTTTTGTGTACTCGTTGAAGTTTATATTGGTCATTAAGTTAGGAAGTCTCAGCCAACGGTGGATTTGGAGAGAAAACTTCAATTAAACCAGTCGCAAGAAAACCACTTGTGTCCGCATGTGCTTCAAGGGAATTATAATAATTATATATCCAAAAGTGGCCCTGCGCAGGATAAGTGGTAGAAGAAAATTTAATAAATGGATGGATACGTGTCAACAGACAGACAATCAGTTCCACACTGGCAGTAAGTCTGAATCATAGGTAAGAACCAGTTTGGGCTTTTGCTGCCAATTTGTGTTGTATTTTGTTTGACATATTTTCTCTCAAACCTGTTTTGCCTGTCCTTCGGATCGTTTGCTTTGGAATACTGATGACTAGTGTACCGAACAAGGCTTACCATTTAAATGGACTTTGTTTCTTCTTGTACATATTGTTTGACTTAGGTGGGTTGATGTCTGGTCATGGCCTCTGCCTGTATATTGGATTATTGAAAACAATATCCCCTAAAGCACTCTCTTATTTCTGCACGTGAATCATTAGCCCCAAACTCAATAGTTACAACAACGGTCCAGAAATAATGACGGGGAATACTTTGGTGTCATTATAATCTTTGTAATTTATTGTATTAGCATGCAAGGTCAATATTATTAATATGACCAAGAGGAAAATTCAAAATAGACATTATATCATTAATATTAATTCGGAGCTTTGTTTAAAAGTTTCATCTCAGGGTCATAGAATTCAGGATTTGTTTTGTTAACTCGGTCCTGCCTGTTCCTTGTCAGGTCAGGCTTTCCTGATCGTCCCGCGACCTAAAGAGGGTAAAGTATCAAACAGATCAGTAGCTGTTACCAGTCTGTAGGTTTTGATATTGTATTCACCTGCAGCACTTACTCTGTCTTTAATAAACACAAATAGTTGATAAAGAATAGTG
>VRLP01000521.1:0-211955 GCA_009660295.1 Lophius piscatorius | reverse complement strand
GAACTCTAGTGTTTGGTCGACTTACGTCTCTGACGAAGGGATGGGAGGAAAAAGCTTTTACAATCAGTGTCTCCTAATGTTGGAAGCTTTTATGGAACTGTAATATGGTGATTTTTATCTGCTTGGATATATAATTTGATCTCAGTTCAACAGAAGAACATCTGTATTGTTTGACACACAACAATCAGAAACAATCAGTGGTTGACGTTCAAACTGCGACTAAGTCCATTCCAGAGCAAATGCCTTTGTCTATAATTGACATGTTTTCTACCTCGTGAAGTTAGATTAATTTGTCTCGTACATAAATTGCGGACAGAAGAGGAGAACCAATCATGTTCTTGCTGCTCGGTGATTACTCTATTTAAGTTTTTCTTCTTCAATTAGGTTTAACAGGGCAGTGACATCGGTGGCACTATTGTGGTCATGCTCCCTCGTGGTCCTCTGGCTTCAAAAACATTTTATAAAGTGTTTTTTAGTTTTGGTGACTCCAAATGCTGTAGGGGGGAAGGTGGGCATGTTGCCTGTGAGATGAACTGGTGATCCACCTCTTGTCCAACATCTGTTGAAAAAAGCTTTGCTAACCCTACCGAGGATAAACAGTAGCAGAAAACGAATGAATAAATGATGTCGTACTTCACACAGTCGCACCAGATCGAATATTTATCAGAATTAGGCCTACGCCGTCGACAGCAGGGGCAAAGCCCTGAAAAGATCCCAATCCACTGCGGTCCCCCTGATTGAACTCAACTCAAGTCAAAGTTATGTCCGAAAAACAAACAAACAGACAAATTTTGTAAAACGATCCCCCTATCAAGTAAAATATGAACTATTAGAGTAAAACATGATGTTTACAAGGTATTTGTCGATTGATATGCAACAAAATTGGACTAAATCAGAACCACGGTTAGGAATTTATGTCCAAAAAACAGAGTTTTTTTGTAAGAAAGTTCCCCCTAGTGAGTTAAATATGAACCGTCTCAGTTAAATATGATATATACAACATAAATCTCCTGGAGCTCATTCATAGGTTCTACATTTGGACAAAATGAGAACAACGTCGGAGAAATTGTGGCCTACAAGCTTTTGGAGATAAAGCTCCCTCTAATGACAGAACTGACCTTTCCCAAAATAAATCCAGTTAATCCCATCACTTTTGTCGATGTTGGAATACATTTTGAAAATGAATCATGAAATAGTTATTGAATTACCTCTTTTAACACGACAAACCTGTGGGGGCAGTCATGGCAGCAATGACGATTCCAAACTTTAACGACTTTTCCGGGATATAATGATTATTGGCGTCTTGCATACACAAAGCAGTGTGCAGCAGCCCAGAGCCCTACAATAGACTGGTTACCTTATCACCTATTCACCTACTCAAAGCGGACTCTTGACCAACTCCACCATGTCCTTCATTTTCAACGAGGATGAATAACCGATGCATTAAATACAATCAATTTGTGCCTTGCTCCGTATTTTAAGGCCAGATTATGCATCCTTCATCACGCACAAACGGACTTATACACCTCATAAACGTGCCATGGATTTCTGACTGTGCACTTTATATAATTTAAACATGGCCCCAGGAATTTACTTAAAAGGTCTGGCTCTTAAAATACATTATTTTATTCATCTTGAGATATTCATGACAAAAAAACATATTTCAGTCTGCTGGAGCTCCGTGAATTCAAAGAGGGACCGATAACTGTCATCGTTTAACCTTTTTAACTGACGGCCTTGTGCCGTGAAACTCAACCATATGAACTACTTTTGAATTCCCATCGCACTGAGCTAGTTCTATTTACGGCCCTCATTCAGGGAGTGGCGCGCTCTCATTTGAATTTCAATGCATACACTTGAATGATAAGAGTGACAAAAAGCCAAGGCCACTCCAGAAATTCAGACATCATCCGACGAGAGTTAAGCGTCTGACAATTGCTCCGTTTCGCTCATAAAAGCTTAAAACCTCATTTTTCGTGCAGGCTTTAAACTGAAAAGGTACCTTTTATCCTCTAAACAGTATTAATATACAGATAAGAAGTTCTGACTGCAGACGATTTGAAGATGCAAATCTCTCAACAAATATATCTTTGCACACTGCTTCGGCAAATCCTTGATGGGATTAAAATCCCTCAAACTACCTACAAAAATCTTGTCTACCTTCTCGCTTTCATCAGTTTCAAAAGGACCCCGAGCTTTAAATACGTCTTTGTTATTTAAAATATGGAAACCATTGACCTTTCACAAGAAACATATTCCTTCCCAAAGCTACAAGGCATCCGGCGCCCATCACACGAGATGGGTTCTGCTCACACACCCCTCTGAAAAGACTGATGGCACGTTCAGGAAGCCTCGTGTCGCGGTGTGACAAATTACCCCATGAGGAAGGCTCATGAAGCTGAACTCGCCATTGAAGCGTCCGACTTCGCGTCATCTGGAAAATGAAAATGTTATTTCCTCCTTCCTGTCGTGAGACTTGCAGTGAGATGAAGTGGCTCCGATGTTGATGATATCAGTTAAAGGTGCATTCAAGTGCCGTCGTGCACCAAATCAGGCGTAACATTAATTTCCAGCAGGACGTTCCAAAGGAGCCTGTGTGATGAAACCAATTGTAGTCGGCAATCTGTCATCTGCAGCGGGAATCTGTCACCCGCCTCTCACATTTGGCGTGTGTTGTCGTACATCTCCATCAGAGAGCTCTTCCTTTTGCTGCGGACTCGTTCTCCTAAAGACGAGGGAGGCGTTCGCTACCAGGTGTCGCATGATTTGGCCAAATTAAACACAGTCCACTATCTGATCTGGCTAAGTACTGGTACTATATACCCCGGGAGTTTCTGGGTCTTTCTCAGGGACCCGGCAAGGACTAGGAGTGAAAACCCAATCCTCCGGTTGTGGGAAGACTGCCCGACCTACCGAGTGAAAAAAACTCCAAACCCAGGAGAAAATCAAACCTTCAAAGAGGGAATTATTAAATGTTTAATATTCCTGGTAATATAAAACATTTAATGTCTTCACCAAGAAAAAAAACAACAAACAAACATGGAAAGGGACATTTATTTACCATAAAATGATGTTTGTTTGTTTGATCCAACATATCTTAAACTGTACAAATGAAATCCGATCCATAAAATGATTTAATGATGAATGTTTGTGTTCCATGGAAAATAGTCCGTTTCATTATGTTGACTCAACATTTTGGTAAAAATGAAATGAAAGAAAACTGTTTTACCCTCATTAGGCTTTTTTTTGGTTATAAGAAGTAACATATTCAGTTATGTAATTCCTCACATGCTTTAATAAGCCAACAAACTAAAATCCTACTTATAGAATAGGGCCAGAGTTACTGCCTTTTACTTGGTGGACCCATTTACCTCTGGGTTCCCCCATGGCCCCATCCTCGGCCCCTTACTCTTTAGCATGTACATTTTCTCCCAGGATCATGTTATATTATAAACAGCTTCAGTCAAGAGGCTTCACATAATTTAACCTTTTTACCTAGCTAAGGTGCTTTTCAGGGCCCCAAACCTTGAGATCTCAAACACAGTTTGAAGAGAATCCAGTTTATTTAACTTGTAAAACTAATCTTCAACGATGCAAAATGATCATTATAGGCAAAATCCTATAAAATATTAAATTATGACTTTTGACAATATGGCAGACCCAGCTTTGTGCCGGCATTCAGTTCTGGAACTCAGTTAGTACCGGTCCACTTCAGGCACTAGTTAATATTATAAATTTTGGACCATCCCATTAGTGCTTCTTTTATAATTTATAGTTGGCATGAAGTCTGGCGATAGTGAATAAATTTCTTTCTCTCCTCTCTGGTTCCTGTGATTCATTGAGTCGGTGGACACAGCACAGTGGATTTGTTTGCAGTAGTGGCAACGAGCCAAAGTAAGTGATGAACGAATGAAAATGATGAGTCGTTCAGACAGAAAGGGTTCAGGGAGGGAGAGACGCCATGTTTATTTTCAACTTGTCTTCCAACAATAAATGGGAAACTTTGAATATTTGTATTTGCATCATCTTTAACAAACAAACTGAGAGAGCACTTCTCATTGTCTAAACATCCATTTGAATGGAAGATTCACTGACGCATACATGGTCAGCCATTACATTAAAACCACTTGCCTCATATTGCTCAGTTCCCCTTTGCCCCACCATAGCACCTCTATAATGCACTGCGTGTTTCGAAAAACTTTCTTTCAGAGCCAGAATGAACTTTTTCAGTATTTTACAGTGCAGTAGCACTTCCTCAGACAATGCATAAATGAACCTCAGTTGCTCATGAACCTGGTCCACCAGTTGTCCTTTCTTAGAACATTCTGGTGGGTTGAAAACACAGCAAATCTGGAGAGACTCTGACCAGTTCATCACGTGGATCAGATCCTTTATGCCCGCTCTCTTATCCTGCTGTCAACACATCAACCTCAACTTCTCCCTTGGTACCTATTATATCCCACCCAATGACAGTTGCCATGGTAGTGAGTTATTCAACGTCATTCCGGCTTCATCTATCAGTGGTTATAAAGTGATGGCTGATTGGTGTACTTTGTTTCCCAACTGAATTTATGCTAAATAAGTGAATGCTCCTGTGGTTCTTTTTGAAGTGGCCATATTTTGTTTGTTGCTCTTTAGCGAGTCTCACTGTCTTATCTGTCTCAGAAGTTGGAATAGTCCATATATTTATTTATATTGGCTTTTGAAACATCTTACCCCGTACCAGCTGGCTAAACAAATCTGGCCCTAGACTGATGCCTTTCGACCTTGTAGCAGAAGTGACATACACAGCAACGAAATCTCAACACAAGAGGTCTGCTGGACACACTTGGAGACGCATGATAGACACAGGTGTAAATAGTGATGTGTCTCGCCGTCCACCTGTTACCCGATCGGCAAAAACGCTTTTTAGAACCACGTCTAAACAGGATCATACTAATCTGGACCACCCACGTGGACAGTCTTTGTTGCAGACAACGACAATGGTTGCATTATTTCCCCCGACATAGCGACTGTAGCTCGGAAGGTACAGCAGGCGTCTGCCAATTGGAAGATTGGCAGGTCAATGGTTCAAGCTCCTTGGGTAAAACCCTGAACCCCAATCTGCTCCCCGGGCGCTGCAGATCAGCGGACCATTGCTCCTCAGCGAAGGGAAGTGATTAGTTTGGATTATTGGAGGCCAACCAGATTCATGCCAGGAGCCTAGATACAAACAGGCTACAATAAATAGATAGTGACCACGCCCATGTTCTACACCCTCAATACCTAAATTTCTCTTTAATTCCAGAATAACCCTTGGTACCTATCACACCTCCAGAGTCTTAAACGGTGAAGTTATAAAACAGCAGATTATTGTTTGATCTTTAACACTCCGATCTGGAATTTTCCAGCTCCTGTTTTTCAGACTTGCTGTGACAAATTTACTTGACCATAACTACTTTTTTTCGGAAACCAGGCTTCTGCGAACAGCTGAACCTATCGCTGCTCTACGTCGTATCTTCACATATAAACACCTGTAGCCCTTCCGCTTTAGGACTGTGCAGTCATTGGAATTTCATCGTCATAATGTTTTTACACGCCTCGATTACTTAGAATGTTTCGGAGGTATACCGACCATCTGCTCCTGTAGCCGCTAGAGTTTGCTCATAGCCCGCTGCATTAATAGAAACACATGGTGGGAATATGCTCGGCATAAACAATGTTTACTCGTGTGATTAATGTCACAGGGAACAGATGGAGGGATTTAAAAGGCTAGTTCAATACACACAATGTTAACGTCCACTCACGGGCTACTAGTTTAAATCATTTCACCAGATGCTCTCGGGTGTCGGAACGGCGCGCAGCACAAGAGGGAAGCTTCAAATTGTATCCAACCTTTGTGACCGTAATGCTTTCACAGTGGGAGAATAACACTGGTCTTACAATCATCACTCTTAGAAATACAAACAACAGAAATCCACCCGAGTCCTCCTGGTGACAATTTGATTCACTGTCTGACACTGTAATCATGGCAAAAAGCTGCGACTATTACCAACCTCTAGACATAATAGTGCATTTATATCTAGCTCATTTCATCAGAGACTCTTCCGCTATGATTATGTGGAGCAACAAAAGGCCGGGGGGGAGTTTTTGTTCCGTTGGTCAACCAGTAATTCTGATGCCAATGCCACAGTGGCAGAAAAAAAACTGGTTCACGTTTTGGAAAGCACAATCAGAACCATAAAAACAAATTCACAAAATGTGAAAAAGGTCCCCTGAGAAAATTTGCAAATCGCATGATGATGATGATGATGATGCCGGCTTCCCCTGATCAATAAACGCCAGATGCCCCCAGAATGCTGCCCCCATGTAATGAGACCATTTACATTAAGTAAGTGTTTGAGTGTGATGAGACACAATAAATACCAATATTTCGCTACTTCTCTGTTTTTTTTCTTTTAGATAAAAAGTAATAATAGAGGAATGCCGTGACACAAGAAAAAGTGACAGATACGGGATTTTGACAGCAACATATCAACTATGTCCTCCAGGGGGCGCAATTGGTACATCTTTGGTCATGACATGAACCTCTTCTTTTTTCAAAATGTAGTTAAAACTAGTCAGAAGCCTGATTGTGGGTCTTCGGTTGACAAAAGCCAGCACAAGAACTTCAGCACCTCTCAACTGCTCCACCTTCTTTCTTCCATATATCTAACCCTCTTACTTAAACAATTGTTCCACAACTTCCTATAGTTCATCACATCGTCTGGGAACACTGAGTATCCATTTTTTCCTTTGTCTAAAACATTTCCGAAGAAAGAAGGGGACGAGCATTTAAATTTAAAGTTCTTATTTTTAACCGGAACAAGAGGTCAGATCTACAACCTCCTTTTGTTTATTTGTGTTTCGTTTATTATCTGCTTCTGGTCAGACCTGATATCAGGGAATACTTTCACGTCTGCGTGTGAATGTGTAAATGTAGCATTATATGGCTTCTGGCTCAATGTCAGCTGAAAAAGGCTCCAGGTAAGAGTTACAGACAATGGATGGATGGAAGGATGGATGTAGGAATGTATTTACTGTATTTGTTTGTTGTCTCCTAACGTCTGTATACTTTTGTTTAAGACCCTTGAAAATGACACGCTCGTTTATCTTGAAGGATTTTTCTTTTTTCTTCTCAATACAATTGAAATACAGCACAATCCAATTTCTTTTATTGTATACAATTAAAATAACAATAATAATAATAATATCTATTAATATTTTTATAAAAAATACATTCAAAGACGTGAACATAAACTCTTTGTAGAAAAATGGTATTCCACTTTCAAAAATGCTTTAGCTATATTTGGAGTTGATGAATAAACCCTATTCTGATTCTCACTTCCTGTGTATTGTACCTGTCCATGTTGAACATATGTTTACCCACTTTTGATAAAAGTGTCTCCCGTTATTCTAACAACTGTGTTTTTCATTTTTAAGCCACCTTATAAATGCAGCCAACGCAGCTCTCGACTTCGGAGGCTTTAAATCTCGTCGTCGTTCATTTACCATCAGCTTCAGGAGTGCAGATGGACTTGGAGGGTTTTAATCTACTCTCAATAAGCAATTGAATCTGCTTCAATTTAAATAACTGCCTAGAAAACTGAACAGCTCCTTCAGCTCCCACATAAAACAATCAATGATTGACTTTCTGTAACAGCAGCATTTGTGCTCCAGCGCGGCTCTCTGCTAATCACTCGTTGTCACCATCAAAACTCTCCCACACAGTTTGATGCTGTGCGTTTGAAACGACTGGACTGCAGGTAGATCTGTGTGTTCAGGCTCAAATAGTTCTATTTCACGTACTTTCCCGTCCGGATTAATATTTCTGTTTAATCAAGTCCCCTCTGGGCATCGGAGCCAATGACCGAATGAATGAATTCTCTCCTTGTGCTAACGCAGCAAACACTCTGAAGGCTTGGAGTAATTGTTTTTTCCTCCTTCTTCTTCTTCCTCCCCCTCTCTCTCTCTCTCTCTCTCTCTCTCTTTCTAGGTAAGTGAAACAAATTGCTCACGCTGATTGAAAGTGGACTGCCCTGAGGTATCACTTTCAACTACAACAGCCAGCTCTGGTACAGTACCCGGCCTTTATGCTTCTCTACACTCGCCGAAATCCATGTGGCTGAATCTCACAAACTTTAAAGTGGCGGGATGACTTTGGATGTACTCCGGCGGTTTGACAGGGCTCTGCTGCATGATTGCGCAGTGGACCGCTTTGGTTTTGTCCTTTGAGGAAGTGCTGTTGTTAAAGCGGTTTGCAGTAGGTCGTTTGAGGGCCGAGCAGCCAGACGCTGTCTCAAGCTGTCGTCAAAAAAAGTTGTGCGTAAATATGAGTGTCTTACATTCGAGTGTATTTACCAGAACAACATATGGCCATCCTCAGAAGACCTCAGAAGAACCTCTATCTACTTGTGAAGTCATCATCGTCTTCACACACCAGAGCAATTTTACTTTACTATATTTAAACTGTCGTCACATTTGCATGATGTTTTATCACATAATAACTTGTTTTGAGCCCCAGACTTGTTGTTTTACATGATTTTTTTTGCAGTTAAATCAGAAAACGATGTGCTTGTACGAACCAGCTATACTATTCTGGATGTCAGAAAGTAAGCTGAAGCTGGAGCTCCATAATATTTAACTGTAACCCTTATGTAGTCTCACCATTCTGCATACAGATATTAAATACTGTTGCTGAACCCCAAAATGAAAGGAAACTTTGTCAATATGTTTTTTTTTTACTCCATCTGTCTGCACCTATATTCATGGTTTGTTCCATGATCGCTAAAAAAACATTTCTTATATGCACTTTGAACTGCAAATTTCAAAAGTGCATGGGCCTCTTTCAGAGATGAGCCTCTTTGAAAAAAAAGTTTAATTAATGATGGCAGGATGGACACAAACAAGAAAAAAGAAACGTGGAAACTCAAATGTCCAAATGTCCATATTTGGACATCAGTAGGACGTTCTTACAGAATTGGAAAACAGCCTAATTGTAACGCGGGGTGTCCGTCTCTGGAGAATCCTGTTAACACAGACACGGCAGCGTTTGTTTTCAGACGTATATATGACTTCACAATAAATGCAAGGCGGAAGTTTGCAGCTTATTTTGGTCATTTTTGATGAGACTCAAATGGTGGAGAGAAAAGTTGGATGTAGTATCTGATGTCTTGGCTATGGGGCAAAGGGGGGAGGGCCTCAAAGGACTGTTCAAGCTTATAAACAAGGCGTCCGCGTGGGCGTGACAACATATAATCACGATCTGAATCCAGCACGAAACAGGGTCCTCGGTAACTGAACAAAGCCGGCAGATACTTTGGAAAGTTACGGGACATGTCTGCTGTCAAATCTGCTGACATGTCCCTCCTTGTGCAGCCCCTATCATTTGCAGCCACTCGTGGCGAGCGTCTTTCCGCCTCTGTCTGGCAGCCAGCGGATCCGAGGTGAAGTCACCGCGTTGGCGTTTGACTCAATCTGGCTGCGTGTCACACAGCCTAATTGAGTTCAAATTGAATATGAGCTACCCATCAGAGCAATTAATGGAGGACTGCTTCGTGTCTTGTGAGGGCATACGGTAGACAAATCTCTCCGTTCCTCAGACATTAACATCCAAACACCGACACGCGATGACTCTGCTCACATCCGTCAGCCGTCACGGCTGAGAGAGAAACGCTCGGCTCATTTACAGCTAATTGATTACTGTCCATCACGCGCATCCTGCTGTTGCATGTGTTCATTATTACTTCAATGACTCCGCATGAGAAGTGAGATCTGCATTTCATTTATATACAATGGAAGCGACTGACTGATAGCGTTTACCTGCTGAGGCTGATTTATTATCCTTCCATGTAAGAAAAGAGATTTGTTTCATACGGCGTATCCGTCAGCCGGCGCACGCTTCCGCGTGTCCTTTATGTTGACATTGATACAAGTACATGATGGCGGGGAAGAGTCGTAAAAATGTCAATGTTAGAGTAGGCTGTGACAATGGATAAGTAAAAATGGGAACATGAAGGCAGTGATTTACGCGGTGGTGATCTACGATGTAGTCATACAGTGTGTTTAAATGTTTTCTTTTTGTCTGTAGATGGTCTTTAACATCTCCGTGTCTATTTAAGGATAAACAGGGTGTCAAAATCCCCTGCATTGTACAAACACCTTCCCTGATTGAACTCCGTAAATGAAATGTGAAGTTATGTCTGTTAAAAACTGTGTTTTTTCATAAAACGCTCCCCCTAGTGAGTTAAATAAGTACTATCAGAGTAAAGTATGATCTAGACAAACGAGTCGATTCATAGGCACCAAATGAATCCATCAAATTTGGAGTAAATCAGAATAACGGTTAGGATGTTGTGTCAGAAAAACAGCTTTATTCATAAAAAGCTCCCCCATGTGAGTAAAATTTGTACTTCTTTTTCTTTTGGCTGTTCCCTTTCAGGGTTTGTCAGAGTGGATCATCTGTTTCCATCCATAAGTCGGTTCCCCTTCTGGCTAACTGTACCAGTGATGGTATTTGTTAACCTGGGCCCCATAACCGATCCGGTTTGGAAATCAGTTTTGTTTTCCGCATGTGGATTTGGCAGTCCTCCCCATTTATCTGGGCTTGGGACCGGCCCTAGAAGTAAACTGGCTTGTAACCCCTATTTATGCAGGGTTTTGTAAAATATGCACAAAACTTGGACTAAATCGGTTGAGAAATTGTAGCCCGAAAACTTTTGGATATAAAGCTCTCCTCAGTATCGAAAATGTACAAGGAGCCTTCCTCAAATCACTCCAGTTCTTCCTCGCATTACCGTCCATGTGGAAATAAAATTTTAAAATGATCCAAGAAAAAATATATTAATTTCATATATAAGAAATCATGTTTTTCTGTGTACTTATGACAGCAAATATTAAAGTACCCATGAGGCTTTGGGACACTGGCCGCCTTCTCTCTACCCACCCCCCATCCACCAGTGTACCATCAGATTTAGATACTTCAAAGAAATAGGCCATATGATTTAAACAAATGCAGAAAACCTGTTTATCTGCCAAACATTGCAAAACTCCCAGATAGCATTTATTGTATAGAATCACCCGAGAGAAAATCTCTGTATTAATCCATACGGCTCGGGCTGGGCCGCCACCTGGTATTGTAGAGTCATTTTCTGAAACCCTGTGTGTTTAATTAAGACTTTGGCTCCAGTTGGATGTTATTAAAATACTCCAAAGACATTTCATGCTCTGCCAAGATTTCCCTTATGTTTTAATTTTTCCCCACAGGGACCAACATGTTGCTCTTCTTAATCAGATACGTGACGTCTGGTTATGTATGTTTATGTTGACTTGGTGGCATATTAAGCGTATTTTTCTTCACCTGGCTGGATTTTGTTTTAAGATATATTTTGTGCCATATTTGCTTTTTAAGTTACTCGTAGGAATAGGCGCCAACACTGACGTTTAAGGACGTTGTCAGTCAGCTAGAGGGGGATGCAGTTGGGCCACTGGGGACCACTTATGTTCGGGTTTCTATTGACCGCATGTATAAGAGGCGTGGAGACACTGTTTCCCCTGAATTTGGAAGCACAGTCAGTCTTAGACTGGCCACTGGGAGCACTAGCAGGATTCCCAGGTGCCAGGAGAACTGATTAGCCACGTATTAAAATGTGAAATTAAATCGGTAAATCAAAGGGAGATAAAAAAAAAAAAAGACAAAGGCAGCTGAGAACCCCGATCGGCCGCTAGCGTGCTTTTAACCTGGTCTCCGTCTATCGTCACCTGTGACTGATTCTCTGCGCACAAACGTCTATACTGCCTTCATTCAGTGTCTGCATAATTCAGCAAAGGACAAAGAGAAAGAAAAGGTGGCACATTAATGAGGGAAAAAAGCTCAGGAGGAAAGTGGTTAAGGCTAAATGCTGCAAATTGACAGATCCTAGTGAGCACAGGAGGAGTTTGCTGTTTCAAAAAGGAAGTAAAGAATTTGTCTCAAAGATCACAGACATCCCCCCGCAACTAAAATAACTCAATCTGGGCTGTTGTGGACCGACCGTAACCTTCATCATAGGTAAATGTGAGTAACTGACATTGATATCACAGAGGGTAAAATTTGCCTTTTAATGCAAAAGTTAGGAGGTTGGTATAAAACGTTATGAGATGCACTCCTAAAAATCCTGTGTGTAATTTCATTTTATCCTGTCAATCTGTTTTTTTTAGGAGATAAACCATATCCTTTTTTGTAAGGGATCACTTATACTCCATTTGCATGCAAAATTACAAACCTCCTTTTCAAATGACGGCGATGTAGAGGAAATTCTAATGCTTTTAAAGATGGGTGGAGTCTTTATAAATTTGGTCTGTTTGATAAAATAAATGTGGCTAGAATGAGCAAAACACGCATATCCACTTTTCTGCCCTCTAAAATAACACCAGAGGTCATGCTTTTATAGTCTATGCTAGAGATTGTTTTTGTTTTCCTATTTATTTCATTTAGTCATTAAATTGTTTCCAGACTGCGTGGCCATGAGGAAAGGAGACAACGAGATGCGTTTTGTTGTTTTTAAAAAATATCCCCATTACAGAAAACAAATTCATTCACCTCAGGACCAAATCTGAGTCGTTCATGGTTTTGTATGTTCTGGATTACCTTTCGTTTACGGAAGAATTTCGTTCTCAGTTGTCCTTTGTTTGTGATTAAAAATCATAATATTATGTCTATAAGACTGAGCAGGATATAAGTTGTTTATTAGAGTAGAAGGTAAGAACTTGTCTGAACATTCTTCTTTATCTTCTATAACATGTTTTATCTTCTATCTTTTCATAGGCGGACTTTCGTCGGTCTGTATGTAAATCATGGAAGTCAATAATGGGGACTGGGTGCGTCCACATCTTCTCAAAAGTCAACGGACTGAGTTCAGTGACATTTCTCCCATGTTTTGTGGAGTCCCTAATGATAAGAAATATGTTTCTACCTACTTCAAAAGAAATATTTTCAGCTGTGTCCCTGGACACAGATGTTGTATTTCTTCTTCTTCATGAATTTCACTGGGAATTCTGAAGCACCATTTTTCTGTGCTTCAGAATTCTACCGGAAGGCAAACATTAACAAATGACCGGGATTTTCAGATGAATCCTCAGAAACTTGCAGGTATTACAGTTAAGTTTTGGGGTTCGGGCCTGTTTATCCACCTGCTGGCTGTGATGGAAAATGAATGACCCAGAATCGAAAAGCTGTTGCAGACATATTATTACTGCAACACAAACAATCTCAAATATATGACCGCATAAATATATTTAAAAGTAAAAATATGACAGTCATAAGACTATATATCATATAATATATTTTGACCGTTCCACAGTGTTTTATTGGGATTCTGTTTCATCTCAGGCACCCTAACCTCCTCCGTCAAAGAGGCTGCATCAGTTCTGCTTGTGGACATATAATAAGGGCACTCAGCTTTTGCTTCATTTCAACACCAGGATATGAGTGCACCATGACTCAGGCGCCTCGGCTGCACAGCAGAGAGGAAGCTCTCTAACCTCCGCTCTATTGCTCCTACCGGAGAAGTAAATGTTATTTCTCAGGGGGCTTGGACTAAAATCCTTGGGTGCTGATTCACGGTTGACTCAAGGGATAAGAAAATCAGAAAAAAAAAATGATCAGTGCCTCGTCTGAGTGCAGAGAGAGAACCATCCCAATTTTCTACAGTATGCTCCACTGGTGCTGGCGTTATGCTAATGCAGAAGGCGATGCCGTTGAAGTCATTCATTAGTGATGGGGGGAAGCTAATTGGGTGAAATGTTGCCAAAATTACCAGACATGCTTAATTGACTGCCAACAGCCTCAGTCAAATGTGAGAACACGTATGCAGATAGACAAAAACATAGACACATCCAAGAGGCATCCGTGCAGAGAAACTCTGAGACAGACTAGACATTAGAGAGCGGCTGAGCTCTTTCAGTGTCGCGTCAATACTTCCCAACAGTCTGAATCTTAAGCTCACACGCAGGAAGTAGTTTATACCCAGGAATACCAGAACAACAAATCATTTTTACTCTGAGGAGGTGCGCACGTCATGCAAAATACCTCCAGCTCTGGTGAAGTATTTGCTCATTTATTCAGGAAGCTTTATTCTCGTTGCAGCGGTGAGCAGTGTCGATTGATCAGCCGCGGTTTACCGCCCTCATCTGGATATGTATGAGTGTGTGCGTGCTGAGAGCGAGTACACGGTGGATAATGTCTCATTAGCATTCCTCTATCCACTGGCTGTCACTCAGTGTAAAGCAGAAGACATACCTGTAGAGTCGGCCCGGCGCCGGCTCCGGAAAATATGTCTCTAATGTCATCAGGAGTCAGCCATGTGTTTTAGAACAGCTGCTGACAGAACAGCCTCAACGGGAGCCGAGTCTTGGAACGCTTACTTTAGCTGTAATGGGATAAAACAGATATGCTGCAGCAGAGTCAGGCGTAATGAGGCGGAGGTTCACATTTTCTCCTAATATGATACCGGATGTTCAAATTCCAGAGGATCGAAGCTGCTAAAACCACTGAAATATGAAAGTTAAGACCTTAAATTCCTATTCAGGAAGGGTTCAGCCAGTTGACAGCCATTGTAATAGTAATAAGTTTACTTTACAATGTCAAGGAACTTAATGCCTCCAAAGTAAAGTAGGTAAGTAGGTTCCTTTTAAGTGGAATACATTAAACGCCAGTTTACGAGAAAAATAATGACCTAACTCAATTCAGTGCAATCAGTCCTCCGCTCTGCACTGAAGACCCAAAATATGGAGGAAGCGGTTCTGCGTTTCAATACAGTCGAGGCAATTTCTAATCAACTTTATTTGTATTCCCCAAATCACAAAAAAACCTTGAGGCACTTTTCCAAAATACTTATTTTGGAATACTTAATACTTATACTTAACAGTTTCTGCCCCAGAGCTGTGGACAGACTCCTGAACTCATATACACCCCCCCCGCCAAAAAAAATCCCTCCAACCCCCAACTGGACAAATGCAATATTTACATGCTGCTCTCCCCAGTACTCTTATATCTATTAAATTTTTCTGTCTCACTATTTCTGAATATTTATAACTATTAACTAATATGTATATATGTCTATTTGCATATACTGCATATATATTTGCACACATACACATACCTGTATGTGTGTATGTATAAATATTTTATTCTATATTTTATGTTATATTTTATTGCTGCTAACGGAGTGGATGCTACCAAACTAAATTTCATTATAATTTACTGCTCAATAAAAATACATTTCTATCTATCCATCTTTTTTTGGACTAGGGTGACTTGAGGTTCTGCCTACTTGTAAAAGATGCTGTGACAGAAAAAGAAAGTTGATCCATGTCATATGGAGATGAATGTGAAGCTGAGCAATGCTGAATATCTTTGAATAATTACGCAGAAAAACAGTCACAAGTAACAGAATGTGGGCAGGAAATGTGTGAAGATGCCACAAATATACAAAGCATGCTGCAATTGTCCTTCAAATCCCCTCGGCTCCCACTGCCGAGCAGATTTGACCCTCATGGAAAATACTAGTCGGTAATGTAAATGTATGAGCCGAGGAGGATTTCCATATTAAAACCCCGCTGGGACGGTGATGTTGCATTTTATGCTGCAGGGGGAAAAAAGGAAAAAATACAACTATCTATTCCGGACTAATTTAAAGAGCGAAGAGGAGCGTGTCTTCACTTTTAAAAAGGAAGAAAAAGAAAACACATCCGCTAATCAGACTCTCTCGTTTTTCCCCTCCGAGTGAAATATACGGTGCATAATTCCAGAATAATGTTGTTTTTTTTTGGTTTAAAAAGTATGATTTTTGTATTTTGTCATTTCCTGCCATTTTATGTAGAATGAGAATAAGAACCGGCTTCATTGTCATTATACCAGGTATAATGAAATTACGCATGGCTTCCCTCCTATAGGATACAGTTCTATAAACTTAAAATATAGAATCTAAATAAATATGAATAAAAATAAATCAGAACAGAAACAGTTTGACCGTTTGATTCCAGTGGTTGCTTAACATTTTTAAGTCAACATTTGATGTAAATTTTAGCGCGTTGTCAACACTCCTGCAAACACTAGCAATAAAGTGATGCACCTTTAACACCCGCCGTAGCTGCATGCTCGCCTGTAGAAGCCACAACTACTCAGGGCATCCTAAATGGATTTGGAGTAGCCTGTGCCTTCCAAAACAAGATCAAGTCTAATTCCATTTGGTAACCTGATCGAATTATGCTTAGTCATCTCTGCAGGCAGGCTGGAGGTCTTCAAACGATATCTGCACTTAAACCAAGAGTTTCCTTGAGTGCCTATCAATACTGAGCTGAAGTTTGTTTGTTTTTATTTTGCATAAAAAGTACGCAAGAGCAAATAAATCTCCTTCCTGGTAAGAACGCGTCACAGTGCTTAATGGAGGAGTTCATAGTGAGCCATAATGCATTCATTTTTCTTCTCCACCGCAGTCATGAAGAGACTGATGCTTTAAGTTTCACTATATCAACAGAATTAAATATTGTCCCCTTCCCTTCAGCTTCTCTGCTCTGTCTCTGCCGTCATTGGCAGCGCAGAGGTCACTAACTGTGAAAATTGTGTTATTGCACATATATTATACATACATATTATTGCCACAAGGTTAATGCAGCTCAACCACTCCACTCCACTCTCTCCAAAGCATTTTTGAAATGTTAAGCTGACTGGCAGGCTTAGTAGCTTTACCTCAATTTGACTTTTTCTTCCCCTCTGTATTCAATTTATGCAATACGATATCAAATATGTTTAGTTGAGAAGAGCGAGAAGGGGTGCAGACAAGTAATCCCTATTGCTTTTAATTCTTGGCTGGTCCTGATATAATCATGATATTAAGTACTTATCACATAATTTATTTTAGCTCAAATTTTGTAGCATGGTTATTACATGGTTATTACATGTTTATACATTGGTACAAGGTATAATCATTACATTATTTGAATTGTCATGTACCTTGGAAGGTATAATTTATATATTACTTCATTATACTCAAACTCTTTCTTGTGAATTACTTTGGATATACTCCAGTGTACCATCTGGCATCATCATGAACAAATATTCTGAAATTACAGATATCATAAAATGTTTTATAATCGCCAAAAATCAAATCAAAGTAATGTAACTTATCATGAAAATGCCAATTATTACCTGCCTTATACAACATCAAAGTTTGTCTCATATGACCCTTCATCCATGTCTAAATGTCAACATATGACTAATCAGCGTTGAAAATTAAATAATCTATGATAAGAAAGGCTCTAGAATGAGACCACTGCACCAGAACCATCAATCTCTCCAGACAGTCGCAGCTAAGCAATGAGGGAAGTAGAGGCCAGCAGCTGCACAGACAAAAGACACTACAGTGACCATTATATTTGTCATACAGTTTCATCTCTACTGGGGATCTATCATGCCCTCCCACCAAGATGCACGGTATTTTGTATGAAGTGGCGAAACCAAGCAAAGATCTCAAGAAAACTACAAAAGACAGAAAACAAATAATCCATCACCAGCCAGGAAGGTTGCAGAGTGTGGCATCAGCTTGAAAAAGTAGCACAACCAATAAGTGCAAGCGATGATGAAGATGTGAGAGAAGGCTGGACGTTCAAAGTGTAGTAACCGAGAACTAAGGCTAAGAGTCAGATCTCCTGCAAGCACATCAAATAGCCATAAAAGGCTGTGCCCTCGAAGAGTCAGCATTCACCCATTCACACAAACATTCACTCAAACATTCACTCAAACATTCACACAGTGATGATAGACGCTGCCATGCAAGGCGCCACACGCTCATCAGGAGCGGTAACCATTCACACCATCACGGCAGTGGCCAGGGATTGAACCATCGACCTTCAGATAAGTGGACAACTCTACAATCTGAGCAACCGTCGCCACGAAACTCAGGTTTCCCATCGATAGCAAGTCACATCAAATCCCTCTATCTCAAATCCCTCTTATTGTGTGTGTGTGTCTGTGTGTGTGTGTGTGTGTCATTGATCTCTTGAAAGCCACAAGTAACCCAACCATACTACAAATTATATCAAACTACAATCCCAGTCACTACTTTTGAAGAAATCGTTACATCTTTTTTTGCTTGAAGAGAAGTTATTTTCCAATTTTCCTTTTGAATGCAATCTTCTGTGTGTGCTTTTCAAAAACCCATTTGATTGATGGTCATGTCCAGGAGGTGGCCGACTTTGGCTCTGAAAAAATGATTTGTATGTTTTTGCCGCCTACAGAAAATCATTATTTTAACAGCAGACACTTGCAGCCCTATTGGGAAGCCATCACATACACATATTCGAGTTTATGTTTTCTCAGCATTGTTCAGATAGTTGCTATGGATACCCATATTTACACAACAATCCAAAGTTCTTTCCAGCAGCTCAATGTTTAGTGGGGTTTGATAACACCTGTCTGTCTGTAATAGATGCTGCCACAGCTCTCAGCTTTAATCAAGGAGAGCGCAAAATAGCATATTTTCTGTCTTTGTCTGCAAGTATCTGAAGTATGCAGGGGGAGGTGTAGGGGTCTCACCTTGGAATTTGAGGCAGTTTGATCACAATTTCAGCACAATCTTTTGGTGTCTCTGTAAAAAGGATTTGACACTTTAAAGTCTTGCAGGATGAATATTGGTGACCTTCATGCCCTCATGAAGAGTTCCTACTACTTAAACTCTTCAACTTTTGCTTCAGCATTTGGTCCAAAATGCTAAAAAGTTAAAGGAAAGTTTGCTGATTTCAACCAGGTTTGTCATAATTATATCGGAATATTCCTCGCAGTATCCTTCGTTACAACGGGATAACAGAAAAACTATTTAAATGATCATTTTCAGGTTTTCTACCCGCATAGGCCTTAGTGCGAGGAAGAACAGATGCGAGGAAGACCATATATATATATATATATATATATATTTCTTACTCTAATGGTTCATATTCTACTCACTAGGTGGAGCTTTTGTACAAAAGCAGACTCTTTCTGACATCACTAACTGTCATTTAGTTTGAGGAGTTCAGTCAGGGGGATTTCTTGAGCAACACAGGAGATTGGGGGGCTTTTTGGGCATATAACCTTGCTATCGTGGACAACAGCAGAGGCTTTGTTCAAATGCTGTATAATAAATATTTGATGGCACCCATAACCTTGCTATGAAACCATAAATGTGTTTGTCATCAACCAGCCGCCTTAAAAATACTTAAAAAAAAAAGACAAGACAATAAAGTCGCCGTTATGTCCGTCCATCCCATTCCTTATGATTCATAAATGATATTCATTGGTTATTAATACTACATATATATTAACATTGATGAACGCTTTCCTTTTTGTTGTTGTTGTTGTAGTTGTTTTCTCTGTAACTGGTCCAGATTATAACTCTGAGCGATAAAGTCTGACTACACAGAGCTTAACACCAGAATTGACTTTTGATGAATAATGAATAATGAAGAATGCATGAATAATTCATCTTAATAAATCTTAATTAGGTTAATAAGAAATAAGCCGTTTGGGTTGATTGATTAATTATAGAAAGATTAACACAAGGCTGATTAATGGGCGGTCTGTGACTTCATATGTCACTGAACACGTTATGACCTCCGTAGCTTAAACGTGATGGATGTGGAGGGTTTCTGACGTGCGACTTTCATTCTCCTCGCATTGTAACGCCACGCCAAACAGACTCGAGCGACAGAAAGACAGTGAGCGAGTTTTTGTGTGTAACAGCGCACAGTGATGAGATACCATGACCAAAACTGAGTAGAGACCCCGTTAGTGGGCATGTAGTTTGATAACAGCAAACACAGAAATGAATACATTTTCTTGCAAACACATCATTTTCCGTGCATAGAAAGTTTTTATATCGACATAAGTATTAGGTCACGAATTAGTTTCTTTTATAATCAGATTTGCACATGAACATTGAAATAAATGTTCCGAATGAATGACAAATTAAATATATTGACCTCTAAGGTTTAAAATGTTTATCTATTCATTGGTTTATGCGTTTACCAAAATGTACACTATATGATTTTAAACATGTTTAAATGCTTTTCACAACAAATATTAAGTTTAAATCATCTGATAATCCTAATTGCTATTAATATGTGTCGTAAAATTTAGATTTTTATACAAACTTGTCCATGGAAAGATGATTTAAAGGACCAGTGTGTAATATTTGGCCAGGGGGAGGCCCCCTGCCGCTAGGATTCAACTTGGCTAGGTCACAAGCCAGGTAACCACACAAAAGGCTAATGGGTCTGTAGCAGCTAATGCATCTGTAGCAGCTAAACCCAGGTTGACTCCGCTGGCAGCCCAGAGGATTCAACTCACCTTGGAGGATTCAACTCGGCCAGCCCTGTGCAGCTACCGGGAATGAAGGCTAGTGGCCGAGCTGAGTTGAACGCTCCGACAAAAGGGCTCCGTTGCTTTTTCTTTTTCTAAATAATAAGTAGTAAATATGGTTGTCTTCTCCATAATAAAAAGAACATTTTCTACTTAAGGCTCAGCCAAGGGAAGGGAGGATGTGTCACTTCCTCATGAGTTTGATGTGCAATGTTTTGTGGGATGTCCAGGGCAGGAGGATATGTCATCCTCGGATGACTACCATCCGAATGTACAAATGTTCTGTAGAACTCACCGTGCTACACCTATTATTATTCATTGGGTTTATTGGTCCATGTGACACCATTTCAGAAAATATTCTGCTTTTTTACAACCTGGACATCCCATCATCCCAGCAGTGAAACACTTCTTTGACCCTGTCACAAGCTGCTCCGAGTTGCCTCTCCAAGTGGCTCACTGTGCCCCATTCCGACTAATGCTCCCTCGATTTTGACCAGATACTCTTGGCAAAAATTACATGCACAGCCGTTTCAGCATTTATATGCAAGAGATACATGAAGCTAGAATAGATTAGAATGGTCCTCAGAGTGCGGAGTGATGTTATTTCATTACCTTTCTCAGTCTTCGAAAGAGTAACTGCCTCGGAGCAGAGAATCGAATGAGTGCACTCTACGAACAATTGGTTACAGTAATGGATCTATTTGGCTCGCTGGAGAAGTGAAAAGCAAGCCGATACAAGCTCGCTGTAAGGGCGCTGACAGTTTCTGAGGTGATCACAGTGTAACAACAATAAGCTTCTGTGTAACTTCAGAGTGGCTTGTAATGACTCGCGTACTTGTGTGTGTTCGGTACTGCTGGGCAATCTACTTGTTTACTTGAATGTGGAGAGCTAACATACGCCTCACTACATCGAAGGCAAGGCAGGGCATTTTAATTTATATAGCGCTGTGAAAGGACAAAGCAATGCCTTATAGAAATATGTTAAAAGCAACACATTTAAAAGCAACAAAAAAGTTCTACAATTCTACAATGGATTCAGCCGTAACATCTTAACCCAGTGAAATGTGAAGAATAGCGTCTAGGCAGGAAAGTGGCACGATAGATAAAACGTCTGACTACGGATCAGAGGTTCAACTCCCGGCTGGCTTGCATTTTGTTTAGACCGCGGCACATAAAGTGGAGCTGTGGTCACACATTAGCTGGTGGGTGGTTCTGAATCCGAGCCCCTGCGGCCCAGCAAACAAACTCTGCCAACCTTCCATTCCATCAAAGTAAATATCGACGGTTCCGGCACTGAAGTTTCTTAGCAGTTTTCAATTTATCGAGTCCCTAGACCTAAGATTCGAGTCATTATTTTTCTGAGTGTGCAGATTAATATTTTAATGCCTGTATGTTGTCTCACGGCTTTTAAATCACATTGTACAGATTTATCGGGATGCCTGTTCTACAAGTCGTAGTAACGATTCTTTAAACAGTTTTTCGCAAAAACTGTGAAAAGCTGTGGAAAAACATCTCCTAAGTAACTAATCTGTAAACAAAACATCAAAACTATCGATTCATATGTCAAAAATAAATCCCTACTTTTACGACTAGACAGGAAGTTGCTCTAGCTTCATTATATTACGTCCAATCTGCCCCCAATGTTTGAATGTTACTTAAACTTCTATTGTAGTTTCTTCAATGCTACTATTAGTACACATATTTCTACTTCGACTAGATGCCTAAAGGATTCTATATGAAGTATTAGAGTACAATGTATAAAATATAAATCTCCTTGATTTAGATTCATATGCATCAAATCTGGACTAAATCCGACAAACGGTTGAGAAATTGTGGCCTGAAAACCTTTGAAGATAACGTTACCCCTTGTGTCGGAAATATGCAACCCACCTTTCCCAAAGTCAATCCAGTTCTTCCTCGTACTCAGGTTAATGAGGGTATAAAATAAAATAAAAAATCCATGAAATATTTTTTAGGGATTTAATAATAATACATTTTATTCATGGGGGAACCTTTCAGGACACTGTACAAAAACACGCAGTCACACCAAACAACCAGTGAAAAGACCAGACTATGTATCCAAATAAACAACGTATCAAGATCAAATTGATGTAGGCAACATAAAAGGTTTACGATTAGACCGAACAGGGAGGTTTGATGAGTCGTGTTTTAACGTTATGAAGAGAGTCGATATTATGGATTTGGTGAACCTCATGGTGGTCAGTCGGGCAGGAGGTACTGTTAGAATGATGAAAGCGGGGGATCTGAGGGTACGAGAGGATGTGGGCATGTGAAGTAGGTCTGAAAGATATGCAGGTGAGTGAGTCTTGAATGTCAGAAGTAGAGTGTTTGCATATTTTAACGCTAAAAGACAGCAGTGATATATTCAAACATAGTTCTGCAAGTGATGATTGAAACCAGACTCTGAATCACTTGCAATTTGTGGAGGAGTTTATGGACCAGAGAAGATGGAGTTCCTGTAACCAATACGGGATGTGAATAGTGCATGGAAGAAATCAGCAGTACTGTTTGTAAGGGAAGGGTGAAGACCATGGATATATTCTATAGTTGGAAATTAGCAGATTAGCAGGATATTTCCTGAATATGTGACTAAGATGCAGAAGATAAATGAGAATTTTTGGGTACCTAAAACTGAACCCTCCGTTTTCATTCGTGTCACAATGCCCCACGTATTCTCATTAGGGGTGGGGTTTGGACTGCGAGGAGGGCGCTCTTGTACCCGGACTCTTATCTGAAGCTATAATAATAATAATAATAATACATTTAATTGATAATTAAATGTATTATTATTATTATGCTTGTACTCTGACTGTATCGTCTTGCAGGAACCTCCCTGATTAAAAAGAACAAACCGTCATCTGGTTGGCAGCATATGTTGTTTGGAATCCTCTGCGTACCTGTACAGATATGACAGTTACTCATGTCTTAGGTACTAAAACCCCGCCATATCATAACAGATGCTGCGTTTGAACTTTGCGCTGCTAACAATCTGGGCAATCCTTCCTTCTCTTGTGCCCAGAGGACATGAAATCCCTGATTTCCAAAAACTGTTTGAGATAAAATGTGGACTCATCAGACCAAAGCACACTTTTTTTTAATTTGCTTCAGTCCATCTCAGGTGAGTTCATAGCCCAGAGACGTGGATGCCGCCTCTGGATGTTGTTGATAAGGCTTGCACTTTTGCATGGTCCAGTCTTAACTTGCATTAAGATGCAACTCAGTCCTCTCTTTACTGACAAGTGTTCCAAAGCCCTTGTAGTGACAGACTTCATAGAATCATGAATGTTAATGCAGGACCTCCAGAGGGGTCACATTCACTGATGTTCAGCGTTAGCTTTCATCTTTACTCCTAATGTAAAAAGATTTCACCAGATTCTCTCTATCTTTTGATGATATGATGGTCTGTAGATGGTGAAGTGAGCATTTTAAGCCCTTTTTATACTCGCTCATGATATGATCACCTGTTATCAGTGAACCTCTTCACCTATGTACAATGCAGGGGATCGGGACTTTTCGGGGATATCAAATTGACGTCAGGGACGACAGCTAGTTCTAGTTTTTCTTAAATAAACTAAACATAGAATACTTACTTAAATAATACTTAAATAACTGGAGCTCTAGTGTCCTTTTTATGCCATGTTTTTTGGTCATTACTCTTTCACTCTACTTTGTAGTTAATTTACTAATCATTACTAATAGTTCAGTAAATGATGATTAGCCTCTTCTTTTTTTTTTTATCTGCCATGCTTTGGCCATGAGTCATTATCCAAACTATGACACAGAGTGAGGACATATTAGCACTTGACTCTACTCTAATAGTATTTGGTACTTTTCTCACTCAGATTCAAAATCAAGTGAAGCTTCATTATACGCGAAAAGTCATTTCACTAAATTCAGATCTTTTCCTTCATACCTCATTTGAATTCCAATCCCATTACATGTGCTAATGTTGCTCGATCTCAGGCGTAATGGCAGCCATGAGTAAAGCACTTGGCAGCACAGGATGACATTAAACATAATGAGAAATGTTGTTATGTAACATATCACGTATTCCGTGGATTTAAGCGAAAGGTTACAGAAACCTACTAAAAATGTTCACTAAGTTAATAAGGTGTTGAGGGGGGGAATGAATAAATGCTCTGCTGTCATCTATTGCAGCTTCTGCTGCTGAGTCCTTAAGCAAAGCATTAGCATACGAACAAGTCGATGCTGTGACTCTCCCTCTTCCCAATCCTACTTCATTAAAAATGATCAACCTCTGCCAAAGAGGTGATGGCGGTTTTTCGGGCATTTGCTTGTTTGTCTTTAAGCAGGATTCTGACATGGAAAACGAAAGATGCCAGAATCAGGTTTAGCTTTCATTTCCAGTTTAAACATATTTGGCATACATGCCGGAGAAATGCTGCTCTCCGCAGGGCGCACATGAAAAAATAATAAGACAAATCTAAAAGCATTAAAAAGTGCAGCGATGGAGGAAATTGCTGATGCTTTCGCTCATGCAGTCTGGGGTAGCTGATGATGCACAGGTATATATATATACATATAGAAAAGAGAGAGACTGGTTTTGAAATGGCATATTTAAAGTGTTGGATTCTATACAAATGTCATCTCACAGCGTCGGCGGGGATGGTGGTGATGGGAAGCGGGATGCAGAAGGTGTTTGGTGAAATAATCTATTGCAAAGTCTGGCAGGTTCTGCACAGATATTCCCGATCCTCCTTCAAGATGGCAATAGTGCAAAGAGATGGCGGGAAGGATGGGAGGGGTCAGCTTTGATGTCGGTGACCTCACCTACACGTAGATTGTCGACATTCAGATGTCAACGATGGAAGGGGAAGTTTCTGCTGATCTCACCATTCCTTGAATCAGCCTATGGTCAGCAGATGTGCGGTTCCAGGACCAAAGAGAGATCCAGAGCGGTCAGATACTCTCAACAGCTCCTCTGGAGAAAGTGGCCATGATGGATGGATGATCATGATCCATTTCCTCATCTCGCCTCGGCAGTTTCTGGACTTTCATGGTAAAGGCTGTAGTGTTGATAGAGCAGTTCTGATCAGTGGTATGGTTTAGCTGACTCTTTCAATAGCGGTACAGCTGATGGTCAGCGAGTTGTGCTGGGTGCAGCGTTTGAATGGAGGAAGGAGCGGATTTTGACTTAATGGATTTGGATGTAATTTGTTTAAGTAGGTAAGACGGGGAACAATCTGTTCAATATTTCTCATCATCTTCTGGGTCCGGAATTTTTAGGTCCCTGCCAAAAGCGGCATTATAATCATATGTCGCAATACTATATGTACTTACATAACAGGGAATCATGAAAAACTAATGAAAAAATGTCAGAGTCCTACAGGACTGCATCTCAAAACTGGTTCCTTCAATTTGCTTATTCTTATATTTTAGGCACATTTTGAACTTTTCATCTCACTAAATTCAACTGTAAGAGTAAATTTTATTTGGATTGTTCCAAATCATACCTAGAAGCACTTTGTAAAAAGAAGTGGGTCTAGACCACACTTTTAAATGTGCAGAGAACAATTATTTCGCCATGAGCGAGCCCTTGGCGACAGTGGTGAGAAAAAAAACGACCTTTCATCAGACAAAAAGCTCAAAAAGGAACCGACTCGGCATAGGCAGCTGTCAGCCGATAGAGGTTATGGTCCATCCATCCATTTTTATCATTGCGGGATCAGGGGAGTTGATGGCATTTCCATCAGACAAGGTCCAGCACACATCAAATCCAGATTTGGATCCAAGTGATATTCCAGCTCTCACAAAAATTCTGCTAGATAAAAGACAATAATGCTAGAGATTGGAACCAAGATCAAACTGTATCTGAGACAGTGCTGGTTTAATTTGGTTGCCAGGTGATATATAATCGACTGTTAAATCTGAAAAAGTTAGTGAGTTAGATCAGGAAAAACAACATCATTCAAATATTGAATTATTATTACACTAATAATTATATTAAATATTAAAAATAGAGTTCAAAATCTAGGCTATGGTTTTCATGGTCAAGGAGCCACATTATGAGGGTCGAACCACCATGAGATGACTGATTTTTAGTAATGACATAATCCGTAAACCTAAGTGTCTACGTGCCATTTAATTTACAATTAACAGCTGTCAATCAGACATCGTCCTATCTGAGGCGTCAGACTCTGACTCAGACTGATACTTATACTGTATATTCTGTGTCTTACACGTTATAAAGATAACCAATCTGCAACAAATATCATGAAACGGTCTCAATTATTACTTAAAAATACACAGCTACTTCAAAAAATGGATGTTCTGTGCTGGTATTGAATCTTTATATATGTTTTTTGTTTTTCTTAAATATGGCATTATTTCTCCTATTTTCACACTTGTTTGTGTAGTTGGTCTTTTTCACACTCTCTCTGTAAGGACCACGTTTTTCAGTTCTGCTGTGTGGACAGGGATTTTGTTTTTTCCCAATAATTTTTGGACTTCTTTTGGACCTCCTCGCCTCTACGCAATCCGACTCCTCATCCGTGTGACCCACGGTCCTTGTAAAACGATGCGTTGGCCGCGACGTCATGCGTTACTTCACCATCACAGCATTTTGATTGTCTTGAAAGACATCACCTGAGAGGAGCTGGAAAAACAGCCGCTTAACGGCGCTATCTCGCTTCAATTACAATGAAATTACATAGTTACAACTAAGAGACAACTAAGCTTTATATGTAATTACAATAAGTTAACTTAGCTATAAATGTAATTACAATGAGATAACTTGGCTATAAATGTAATTACTATGAGATAAGTTAGTTAGAAATGTAATTACAATGAGATAACTCGGCTATAAATGTAAGATTGATAAAATGTCCAAATCAATGGTACATTTGGGGATTTGTGGCGTTATTGATCGTAGATCGTACAAATACGATAATTATCGTACGTCTGGCAACACTGCCTGCGATGATCTGTTTGTTCATGCGCAGCGTGTTCCCCCGGCTGTTTTCTGACGTCATGTGTTTCATCCCAGTCCCCGAATTTGTTGGCCACCGGCTGCGAAGATACCATCAGGTATGGATTGACAT
The DNA here is from genome assembly GCA_009660295.1 of Lophius piscatorius. Classification (NCBI taxonomy): domain Eukaryota; kingdom Metazoa; phylum Chordata; class Actinopteri; order Lophiiformes; family Lophiidae; genus Lophius; species Lophius piscatorius. The sequence continues at coordinate 184,481 of VRLP01000521.1, read as the reverse complement.
CCTCTCCCCACCGTTTCCCCTTCAGCACCTTCTGCCTGGGTGAAGCACGAGTCAATACTGCTCTTCTCAACAACACAGCTCTGGTCAGCCACACCAATACAGACGTTCCAAAATAGAGCAGAAACGGATTGCACTTTATTCCAATACTAAGATATCACTCAGTCGTGTGTGAAATATTTGATATAAAACTGTTGGGTCAATAATTGTTGTTGTTGTTCTGACTGGACGACAGAAACAATTCAGTTCATGAGTAATTAATTGTAGACTTTTAAAAAGGAAATTAAGGTTTGAAGGGCTAGAGTGACTTCAGAGCAGAGGCCTGTTGCATAAAACATGCTAATAAAAAAGAGATAGATCTCCATGAGTCGATTCATATGCACCAATTTTGGACTAAATTGGACTCACAGTTGAGAATAATGGCACAAAATATGCAACCAACCTTTCCCAAATCACTCCAGTTCTTCCTCGCCCTAATATCTATGTGGGCATAAAATTTGAAAATTAGCTATTAAATAGTTTTTGAGTTATTGCGCTAACACGAAGGATTTGCGGCGGACACAGATGTAATGGCGGCGATGATTCCATAATATCCCAAACTTTAACAATCAAATTATGTCGGGGCAAAGCTACTATGACGCTAACTTTCAGGTTAACTAACAGGCTAACTATGCGGTTAAACCTCAATAACTGCTTTCCTGAAACAGTCGTACCACTCTCTGCTTCGTATATCGAGTTAGCTTCTAAATGCTACTAGTCGCTGTCGCAGCACCTACGACATACGGTTGAAAATATCTCACTCTCGTCCCACATCTCTGTCTCTTGTAAAGATGTCTGATCTACCTCTGTTCTTTTCTGACTGTTGAATGTAGATAGCTATTATCTTAACAATAACAAGAGACTGAGATGTTTCGCCCTCACTCATTGGCTGCTGAACGGCATCCATTAAGTACGGTTCAATCATACGGCGTATAAACACACAAAGTACTTGTGTGTCTGAGTTTTCCTCGGAATAAACAGCAGCTGGATAATTGAAGGATTTTGGTCACCACTATCATCCTCTGAACTGCCTGGTGCTGATAATGGTTAATCTCCCTCCAAATTGCACATTCCTTTCTTCTCTCACGCAACCAAATGAAAATTCAAATGATTCCTTCGTTTCTATTCGAAACTCTTGGCAGTGGAAGGCATTGATGAATCACAAGTAATCCGTTAGCGTAATTCCAATAAGATATTCAATCAACGGGCCACGAAGGCATGTGCGTGGAAACCTTGTGTCGCTAATGAGAATTATTGGTGGTGGTTCTTGTGCGTTGGCCGGGTCCGAGCCAAAACAAATCGAAGTGATTGCATTTGGGTTGTGAGATTGGCTCTTAAACGCAAGATTAATTTAGATGCACATCTTCACAGCAGCTATCTTTCAAAGTGGAATCATGGCGAAGCTACATAAAGCACACCAAGTCAACACAAACCAATGACAGTTAATTAAATGGGGACACGGGGGTAAACCGCCTATGAAACACCTTCAACACCTTGAGGCGGCCGACCGTTCTCAGTGCAGATTCACCTCCAGGCAACGCGGGGGATTTATTTATAATTCTTATCTTGAGCCGCGAGTCCGAGTTATTGTGGCGCGAGACAACAACGTCAATATGTTAATTCCGTTTGCGAAACATGGCGAGTAAACACGGCCTTCAGTCGCTTATCCATGAGGTTGGATGGTATTGCAGTCTTTCGTCAACAACAGTGGCTGCTGTTTTCCAATGAGAACACTTCATAACACCTTGTACTCTCTTCAATGCGAACACACTATACATAGAAATATGCCCAGCCTTCCCAGCACGTCTCCCCAGCACGTCTTCCCAGCAGCAACAGCATATAAATGCAAATGCATAAAGCAAAGTGTGATGAACGTAGCACTTAATTACTCCGATACAATTAGAGCGACTGCTTCTGTTCCACCTTGAGTCAACAACTTCTTACCATCTCTAAATGAATGAACTTGTTGACCTGAAAAAGTACAGGTAGTGTCCGCCATGTTTACTTTAGCATTTATCGGTTAGATTAAATGGTCACCATAAGAGGCTTTGAATCTTATTTAAGATTGGAAACATAGCCCAGGACAGCACAATGGCGTAGCGGCTAGCACTCATGTCTCACAGTGAGAAGGTTCTTCACAACAACATAACATAGCATTGCAGATCGCGCAAAACGCATCGTCATCTCAGCTTTTCACACGCTGATATTTTGGCATCCCTAGCAAAAACAAGCTACTCGCTAGCACCTGCATGCAAAACCATCCCATCATCGTCTTACAACATTAAACCGAACATTGACTAGGTTTTGGCACCTGCACGGTTAGATTTGAGTAAAACTCTTCCACACAGGATGCAAAATCTGACCTAGTTGATGGAATTCATGCAAGCTGTCTACTAACTAAACAACTTAATAACTAAACACTTATCTCCAGAATTCTTTTGGCTCTCCAACTTCATAAACATGTCCCGAAGTGCATTTGCTCGGATTTCCTCCTACTGACAGCCATGAGTTACCATTAGAGGTTTATTAAAGACTGTGGATGCACAAGGTAATCCTCGCGCTTCTGGGTTCCATTCCACATATGGAGGACGGGGTTCGATGTCCCTTGAATGAGACTCGGCTCCATATTTGCATACCTCAGGTGGGCAGACGGGTATTTTGGCAGAGATATGCGTTCCCTGTGCAGCTTAAATTTTTTCTTCATTTCTCGTTCATAAAATATGTGTATGATTTAATATGGGAAAAGGCTTAACACATCACCAAGGATTCTCAGCTCTCTCGCCACCAACAGAAGTTTGAGCCAACGAGACGTTTAACTGCAAAACCACCGTATGAAGTTGTGCTCCTTTCATTTATTGTCGTATTCTTATGGAGGTGGCAAGTGAGCGTGTGAATTAAATGGATGTGTGCCGTGTTTAACTTTCATATAGAGGATACTACAAGTGATGTGTGACATCACTGATTTTAATTTCGATCTGATAAAAACAAGTAAAACACAAACAAATATCTCAGACATCAATCCGATATCGAAACTTTGTACAAAAGCATGAGGAGCTCCGAAAAGGAAAATCAAGTCGGCTATTTCTAACTACGTGCTGCTTCTTTGACACGTGGTGTCCCTCATGGCTTCATCCTTGGCCCCTTACTCTTTAACATATACAGCCACTGGGTCGTACTGCAAACAGGTCCGAATTAGTGGCACACATTTTTTAATAAGAAATAGTGACTCAAAATGTGCTCAACCAAACAGCAGAACTGGACATCAAAGGATTAATCATCAATATTTTAACATGGAAATTGATTTTAGAAGAGAAAAGCTGAGATGTGAAATTCTGATTATTTAGTACCGATCCGCACACATCTGTAGATGAAACGGTTTGGCCTTCTTCCTAAATGTAACCGCGGTCTTAGAGTTAATTTAATCAATATATATGCTAAAAAAACTGAGAAGAATGTTTTAAAATAGGTATAAAAAAAAAACGTGTAGTCATTGATCCTAATCTGGGGTTTTAGTCTATGCGTGGATACTGATGGCATATTGCCCGATGATGCAGCTGAAACCTGCGCTTCCACATCAGAGCTTCTCCGTGTCTCCAGTCAGGATGAACCCCACTTTTTAGCAGAGTGGAGCTCGGAGTCCTCTCGATATGCCGAAGCGGATAAGACGACTAGCTGCGGTGGATTATATAATTACACCCGGCCCCCGAGGAGGCTGTCCTCACGAAGCACAGCCATAACATTGGAGTAATTGGAGCAGAGTTTGTAATGAAATCTGGGAATATGCAATCAGCATATGGTATTTGATGATAGGATATCAACATATTGTTTTATCAGTAGAGGCATTAATTAATAGTTCATGATGCCAAGCTCTCACTTTAAGATGTGTTCATGAGAGAGGGAAAGATAAACCTCCCTGAAGTGTACTAGAAGCTCTGAGGAGAAAGAGAGAAAAAAAATCTAGTTTTAAGCTTTTTTTTTTTACCTCTTATGCGGATGAGGTGAAAATCTTATCTTAGTGATCGATAACAAACAGAGAGCCTTGTCCCACTCAGATTTATAAATTGCATTTTTGCACTTTAAATATTCACTATAACCGTCGCAACATGTGATTAACATGCATTTTATAATCAGAAGCGCCGTCTTGGAAAGCTGTATATGATTCCGTCTCCAGGAATATTTATCATATCTCCACACTGACATTCGGAAAATGATATCTCTCTATCTGCTGCATGCAGCCGGCTCACAAACTCTCACACACACAAACACACACATCCACACACACCTGAAAATAAAAACGGGATTTCTGGAAAGAGGAGAGTCAGATTTTCTTCATGCTGTGTCATTGCGATGACGAAGGCTGTGGTTTGAGGCTTTAGGTCATCTCGTTGTCAATCTTCATGTCTCATGAATGAGAGATCGCACCTGGAGGGAACTTCTTCAAATTAGTCACCAATGTTCATTTTACCTCAAAGGTCAAGCGACTATAATTTGTTACTCGATGTTAAAGGTCAATCTGACCTCATAAACTACACTTTAAGCCATAACCCATAATTCATGTCCTAAATTATCCACTAATGTCTCCTATGATTAAATAATTATCTTTTTGAAGATGATGTTCATCCCGGTTCTGACTTTAGATCTTAATTCTTTAGGTATGTTGTCATTATATAGCGGAAAAGTTTGGTTTGTTATGGAATCGTCATTGTTGGCGTCTCGTTGTCTTAACACAGATCCTTCCTGTTACTGCAATGTTTCAAAAAAGGTTTCATGGATCATTTTCAAATTTTATACCTGGACAGATCTCTGTGCGAGGAAGGTCAGTTGTATATTTTGACACTACGACGTCCTTGTCGGTCCTATTTAGATATATCTTGCATGATTCGTTATAAAGGCACTCGTGTTGCTGCCATACCTTGACAAGCTGCTCTTCTTCTTCCTCAATAATCCACCTGGCTCGGGGTTCAGGTATGTTTGGGTGTCTGTTGGCTGTGAAACACCCGGCTATGACGCTTCGCAGCCCGCTCGCTCTCATTGGCTATTACAGGTATTCCGTCGGAGTGGACCCGATCAGCAGTCGTAAATATCGAAGATGTTTGACATTTACATGTTTGATATTTAGGATTCGAGATCCGAAAAGCCGAGTTAGAGCATCGACCTCTGAATCCATTTTTGAAAGAAATGTTGTCAATCTAATGCTACAATATCCCAAATACTTTTGTAATGCTCAGCCCACCATACCTGTGAAGGGGGCTATACCCTGAGAGGTAATGCACTGATTTCCCATCGCATCAGATAACAAGTGGAGCCGGAGACGGACGCATGGTGCTGTCAATATAAATGTAAGATTGGAAAAAGTCAAAAATTACTCCCTTTTTTATTTCCTTCTTTTATACGGCATCAGTGAGAAGGACAATTTAAAAAATCACAAAGTTACTAAACTGTCAATACTGAAAAAAAAACTGCAACAAGTTTTTGTACTGTGAATGAACAGAACAATAGTAATGAACCTTATGTGTGTAGTAAAATTTAAATTTTAAATTACAGTAATATACTGTAAAAAAAAATACAGCACATTACTGGTGAAGCTGCTGTCACTTAGTTATTCTGTATTTACAGTGCAATATATTTTACAGCGCGTATTCAGCACATCTCATTCAAACTTGCGCGATCCGACCGGAGTTCTCACCTCGGTCAGATCCCGATGCATTCGAGGCCTTCAGTGAACATCGTACTGCTGAGATGCAGAGGGGCTGCAGACGCGGCGAGTCACTGAAGGCGTCGTTCCGACACACTTCAGTCAGTGCATGTAAACTAGAATTTGGTCCCGAGGGAAACGCATCTAAATCCGGACTGTTTTTCTTATCGGGAGAGGCAGCGGGTAGTCCTTCTACAGAGAAAACAAACAGGCTTCATTGTGAAGCTGCTCCGCAGGGGGACTGAATACTAAAATACTCAGATGTGTACCAGTAGGTTGCCGTTTTCCTTAAACATGGGTAAAGAGCAATACTGTCAGTTTTCAAAGAGACACGTCGTTCTGCGATGATCGACTCCACTTCCATGTTGTGAAGAAAACATCAGTTTTCCTTTTTATTAATTATATTACCGAAAAAGATACTATGGAAGGATCATCATGGCCGCATCCGCCATTGCGCCGATCCTTTGTGTTACTGTGATAACTCAAAAACCATCTCATGAATCCTTTAGAAATTATAAAACCACATAAACCTTAGGGTGAGTAAGAGCTGGAATGATTTTGGGAGAGGTCGGTTATATATTTCAGACAGTAGAGGGAGCCTCATCTTCAAAAGGTTTTCGGGCTGTAATTTCTCATTCATTGGTCCAATTTAGTTCAATCTTGGGGATAATGAATCGACTTTATATAATATTATATTATAGTTGACAAGCACTGATGTGAGCGTGATCTGTTCAAAATGACATCATAATGGCCGTAATGAGATCCACATGTGAAAGTGGCCCGAATCGGACTTGATAAGACAGATTCTATGTGTCTTGTTCTGTTCGTACTGTCCTCAAAAATGTTTTACCTGAGCCACACATGAACAAAGAGTCGAAAATAGCCCACATTCTTTCCGCCATTTTCTTTTTCTTTTTTAAATTGATTGTGTGTCCTTGCCGCTGAAAACACCGGCAGTCAAAGGGAACTCTGATCCAAAATGTTTTGGAGCAGGAGACATGAAAACACATAAGTGTTTCGTCACTAGGAGAAAAATCAGCATCTCTATCTAAAAGCCATAAAACCTTTTTCTCGCATAAATTAAGATACAGACAAACACAACGAACAGCGAGGCTGACCTTTGTAGGGTTTTCCAGTTGGGACTTGGTTTCATTCTCAGCATGGCTATTGAATAAATCTAACTTTATTTTTTTTTCTCAGCAGCAAGGGGAGTCCTCTGGTCACAACAAGACACGATCTGAGTTCCTCTAATGACGGTGTTAATGTTTTTAGCGCACGCAGGTGAGGTACGGATGAGTACTAATGAAATGCACAGCGCGAGCCAGAGCGCTCAGCTCACGGCCCTGCTGGCACAATAATTCATTTCCGTTTACTATGGCTCTGGAGCGAGGAGCTGGGGCAATAAGACGGGCATAAATCTAGGCTGAAATCCCTTAGATAGCATCCGAATGGCCCTTTAAACAACCGCCACGACTGCCACCGTGACTCCGTCGAAGCAATCTATCGGCTAACGGGCGCTGCGTGAGCCTCCTTTCCAATCACAGATAACAACAAAGGCAGGGACTCCTGGAAAATTATCTAAGAGGCTCTTTTTCTCATTCGCTTTAGCGCTTATGAGCATAACGCACACTGGAAGTAATTGTCTCTAACACAAACGCCTGCCCTCCCTCACTTGCTCGCCATCTATCAGAGACAGAGACGATTTGTCAAGGTCAAAGCCAAAGAGAGAAGAGAAAGCGAGGGGGCGTGTCTCTTATAGGCTAAAACAGAACAACAGAGTCTGGTAATGTTCTGCATTCATCATCTCAACAACTTTCCCAGATGCATTCTGGGCTCTCAAGCTCCAGTGTCTATTATGCTCCGCACACATGTCCCAGTACTTTTAGTAATGTACCCCTTGGAGTTATTTTTACTGCCAAGTACTCCATGATGAGCACAGAATGATTGTGGTAGAAGAGAATGATTCAATAAAGAGTCTGATTCATCATTTGACATGTTTACAGTCATCACTAAATGTATGTCTGATTAAGTCCTTTGTCATCTTACAACAGGGAGTTACTGACATAATTGCGTTTTTTTCATGTTTTCATGTGTAAAGCATGTTCAATACTCAACCATCACGCTAACAATGTTCGCGATTTTTTAAGGTAAGAATTGCATTTAAAAAAGGGGTAAACTGAATTTATTATTTGGTTTATTGGACGTACGTTTGCATTTGTTTGTTTAATTTGTCAAGATGAAATTATCTCAAGAATGATGCATGACTCATAAACGCTGTTTGGACTCGGTTTTAAAAAGCAGTTTTGGGGCAATCCAATCAAAGTAGACAGCAAGACACATTGTCCTCTGATCACTCAAACCGTTTGCCGAGATGGTCTGGGACATATTTGACCACATGCCTTTGGCAGTATGAACGTTAATGTGTCCTGATGCGTCTCCGACAAGGACGTCACAGGAAAACACATCGTGACTGTTGGACATGGTGGAGGCATGTGACTCTTAAAGAGAGGCGACTTGCTAGAGAGCTTGCTATCTTTGGCTTTGTCGGAAATGAATTTGTCCTGTCAGTCTCAACAGTTGAAATAGTCCGTCTATGTATATTAGCTCTTGAAACATCTTCTAGATGTTAGAAGTTTTCATTCTGCTGTTGTTGAAGATTTTCTACAAGCAGCATGTTCCATGTGTTTTTATATATTTCTAATTGTATTCGTGAGGTAAAGGTATTGCCACAAGTAGTTTTTCAGTCAGGAGAGAAAGTCTTTGGCGCTCGATTCTTAAAAGAGATCATGATCAAAGGGTGTCTGTCCTGAGCAGCGGCAAGATATATGCCCCCCTTAAAGTCTGCATACTGGTGGTGGCTGCTGATGACTCTGCTGAGACCAATGAGTGATGCAGTTGATAAAACTTAAAAGACTGGGCAAAAAAGGGGTGAGGTGGAGGCTGTGCAAAACAGTGGATTTGATGATGAATGGGTGGAGGGAGTCCTATTAAAAAAAAGCAGCAGAAAGATGAGCGTCTAACGGTGATGGTGCGTCACTGGGATATTGGATAGACGTGACCGGCTGATGACAGCAGTAGGTATCGATTGAGGCCCCAAACAACCGAAAGTTTATGAAAGGTGCGAATACCACAGTGGTATGAGAAATAAACTATGACCAGAGGGTGCAAAGGGATAATCTTCCTGTCTGAAACTTTGCCAGAGCTTCAGTTGAGAAGGATTATTTCAGATGCAATTTATCTTATTGTGTGGTATTTGATTAATTAAGTGCAACTGGACTGTTTAGAAATACCTTGTAAGCGGCACTAATTAAAACTTTAACTTGGGCACAAAAACACATTTAATATATCCATTATCGGACATTGTTGGAATGAGAGGGAAAGAAAATGTAGGTAAATTGCAAGCAGGCAGTTTTTTCTGGAATGAAATCAGGCCGCTGCGATCACTGATGCAAACATAAAGTAGAAAAAGGCAGTAGTGCTGTGCCAAATTTCCTGTCAGGCACGGTTTGTCTTTTTTTTAGTTGCACAGGAGTCATGTAAGTGGAAGGATAAATGTAATTTGTTGTCTTATAATGTTGTTTCAGCAAAATAACATTGCCCCCTCCGCTATTAATAATTCACCGTCATTCAACGGCTTAAAGTTTCAGCTTTATGCGCCATAAGGATGACATAACGATAACATGGGACATATTCTATAGAGAAACTACCTTTTATTAGTGTTACGATGGTCGTATAAAAGTGATACCGGTAATAATCGGGGACTAAAGTGGGCCAGACAGTCAATACTCTTTGGTCTGATTGCTGCTGGAAAAACAGAAATGATGTGAGCACCTATATAGAGAGAGCAGCCGGGTCCGAGGCCGGATCATCCTGGTAACAATTATGTCCGCTCCATAACAGCTCGATGTGTGCAAAGGTGAGGAGCGTCTGTTCAGTTTTTAGAGTCGAGAAGGACAGAACAAGCTGAAACCAGACAACTTTTCTTTCCCGTCTTTGTGCAATTCAGCTTGCCTTCAGATTTCAGCAATTTCCTGAACTATTACTACATTTAGGGGTTTCATTCAAACTTTACTTAATATCCCCGATAAATCAGAGATATTATGGAATCACCATTACAACCACTGCGTCCTCGGAACCTCCGTGTTAAGACACAATAACCAAAAAACTATTTGATGGAACAGTTTTTAAGTTTATAACCTCATAGACCTTAGTGTGAGGAAGAATTGGATTGACACTGGGGGACCTTTATCTCTGAAAAAAAAATGTTGGGCCATAATTTGTCAACTTCCTAACCGTTGGCCCGATTTAATCCAAATTTGGTGAATATGAATCTGCTTGAGGAGATTGATCTAGTAAATATCATATGTTGCTCTAATAGTTTATATTATATCCACTAGAGGGAGCTTTTTTTTTTAATACAAAAATCGTTTTTCAGATATAACAATAACGTTTTCAGGTTTATTACCGTGATGTCAGGGACAACAGTGTAGGTTTACTTGTTTTCTTACCAATAATGAGAACCTTTTTGATTAGAAATCATACAACTGAGCATCTGTGGAGGTTTAGTTACAAGTATGCTTTCACATCAAGAACATACCCATACCGATGAAACACTCTCGGACGTCTGATCACGCTCACATACAAAGATGCACACACTTGCATTTTAAAGCGAATAAAGAACATCCCTGTAGCCATTAAGGGGAAAGCAGCCAGGCATCCATCTGCCTTCTCCCTTGAACAGCTTTGTGCCTCCTGTGGCAGTGTGCTTAATATCATGCTGTACGTGACTCCCATATGGCATACACCCCCCCCTCCCAAATTTAATTAGTCTGTTTGCTCAGATGGTATAGTTCCAAATGTTGAATGTCCGAACAGAAATTTAACGAAGGCTGATTTTGGCTATAGGGGATGAATTTCTGCTTCTATAGGAAATTAATTAATCAAACAGTGTTTATATAGCAATATCAAACTGTTTGTGTGCCTTTTAAGGTGCTTTAAAAGTGATAAATAAAACTAAATAAGTTAGTAAAAAGGGATTATTTAGCGCTTGGAACGAATGGAAAGCAGAAAGGAATGGAAGCGAGGGAAAGATAAAGATAAATAAATGATAGCAAGAAAGGAAAAAGAGAATAAAACTTAATAATAAAATGCAGGGGGACGCAAATCCCCTGCGTTCTACAAGGATTTCCCCAAATTGGATTCCACAAATTAAATGTTAAGTTTTGTCCAAAAAAAAGGTGTTTTTGTGAAAAAGTTCCCCCAGTGAGTAAAATATCAAATATTAGAGTTGGATATGATAGATACACGATAAAACACGAGTTGATTCGTATGTTCCAAATTTGGGCTAGGTTGGAACAATGATTGCTTCCCAAGGTCTCGGATTTATACATCAGATCTTTCCCAAATTAAAATAAAATAAAACTTTTGGAAATGAAGTTCCCTCTACTGCCTGATATATATAACTGACCTTTCCCAAAATCTCTCCAGTTCTTCCACGCACTATGCTCTACGTGGGTATAAAATCTGTAGATGAACCATGCAATAGTTTTGGAGTTATTACGTTAACATGAAGGATCTGCGGTGGTTGAGAGTTTTACATGATATCCTGAATTTTCAGCGATATAATAACGAGAGACGACATATAATACCCGATTGTCTAATGAAATATAATGAAATCAAGTTAAAAGTGATAATACAGCAAAAATAGTTACTAATAACTAATAATAAAAGTTGTGAATGAATAAGTATAAATACTAAAACCATATAATTATATAATACTACAGGGCAGATTGAATAGGGGGGTTTATAGTGTTGTTATGATTTACTCTCAGATCTTCTGGATGTTCCATTAGTTTGGAACTCAAGAGGAATATAATAGTCATCCTTTTTATTTTTCTCATGGAAATACAAGAGGGATCTGGAAAAAACAACAACAACCAAAGAACAGTAGTTTGCCGGTGACGCTGCTGTTATTCCTAAAAATAACATTACAGTGAAGTTTTTCAGCGCTGCTTTTTTGTCTCGTCTTCTTTGCCTTGACTCTGGAGAATTCATGAAGAGTAAAAGGGATCACAGAGAGATAGGAGGGTTCTTCTTGAGAAATAAGAGTCTTCCTATAATTGACTGTTGCTCGGCCCCACCGCCAGATGATCAGTCACATGACTCTCCTCTTAAGGATGTGAGACGTTGATGGCAGCTTAAGTTTATGTTGCTTGTTTTGTCTCTTGCCAGGAGGGAAAACAGGCAGCAAACACGTAATCCGTACGGCCCAGTGATCGATAAAGATGGATGGTGCCGTAGTTCCACACAAGATCAACTGCAAAGAGCTTTTCATCTATAAAGGTCAAGCCAATTCCTACGTCAGAGCTAATACTGGTATAATGGTTAAAAACCTAACTACTTCCAGTTAGACACTCCTCCTCGTCACCTTGTGGTATCATCGTCTTCAGAAGGTCATTTTCATTTAAGTAACCTTTATCTAAGTCCTGACAGACGTGCTGTTGAGACCGTAGTCAAACGGAAGGTACGTATACATAAACCTGTGAAAAGTATATTTGTTATAGTAGGATAGTGCCGACTGTGAGGCGTGTGAAAAAAGTCCGATAGGAATCTTTGTTCTTACACCATCCAGGAATCACAGGTTAGAACACACCTACTGTAGATTTTTTGTGGCAATGATTTATCTCCATGGCCCCTGAATGCATCACAGTTTAAAACCTGCATAAACCACGTACAAGCAGGACATCTCATCCGCTGGTGCACCCGCCAAGGTTTTGGTTTTAATGACCAAGCCAATGTGCAATTCTGGAAATACGCCTGCTGATGAGGGTGCAGATGTTATTACTTCTTTTTCTCTCTCACTTTGGGTGTGTTTTCTGTAATAGCTTTCATGAAACAAAGAGCTCTTCTCTACACCCTGCTCCCAATTTCGCTGGCCAGACAAGGACATATTGATCTATATTTGCTTCCAAATCCGAGCAGCGTAAGAAAGGTATTACTAATAAATGTATTCAGCTGCAGCACAGAGTGCGCAGTGGGTGCATTTAAAAGCATAGCTGTTAACTGTAGCTGGCAAATTAAAAAAAATATATATAAAGTGGAAATCCTAGTGCGGCGAAGGGAAACAATAAAAACGATGATTTGAAAAAATTTCCCTCATTTGCCTGCGCTGCTCATTTTTCACCCGAGTCACCCGAGGGTAGAAGACGAAGCTGTGCTCCAGACACGGGCCCCGTGTGTCTTCATCGCCGAGCACCCTGGTTCTTGTTAAACTCAGCCAGTCGGCTCTCTCCACATCGACTGGGTTCAATAGAGTCATCAGCTTCAGTCCGCTTCCATAGCTCACCTTTCAAGGCTGGAGGGCCCTCAGGCACTCAGACGCTGACCACACCATTAGACTCAGTATCACAGCCACTGTTGTCGTCAACAGACGGGTCTGTCAATTTATGGGTTTGGGTTTTGCTGCCTTTCCATCTGTGTGAAGTTTAACTCTCCCAATATCTTTTTTTTTTATCTTATTAGATTGTGTTGTGTACCTTTATGAGAACAATGCTTCAGGCGCTAAAGACAACGGCATCTCTTCACCGAAGCCAGAAAATTGGTCTTTTGACACTTGACTGGGTGGGTCCCATCACAGTCATGCCTAATGGAGCTGATTTCTTACTTTTATTGACTGAATAGAAAAGCATTTCAAAAAGAGACAAAAGTTACTTTGCATTACTTTTACAACTTTAAGAACTTAAAACTTTTGCTTATGGTCTGAAATAATAACATTCAACACTGTCCACTGTATGAATAGTTGACTTGGAGGCCCACCCATCTATGATGGGGGCAACAGAAGATTATTAAGTGACAACTTTGATCTGTTGCTGTTTATAATGACTCGGCTCCACCTTCACGCGTGCCGATCCCTACAGATAGAGCAACAACTACGTTGCTATGCTACTACTCCATGATAAAAGCATAACACGTAGCAAGAGGAACAGATCTTTCAACGGATCTCTGCTGCACTCCTTCAAAATAAAAGTTTCCTCCTACAGTGTCACAAGGATCACGACCCTCTTTAGGCACACTAATTGAGAGTTAGTGCTCATTTCCCCCAAAACAGAAGAGAAACAGAGACAAAAAGAAATAGAAAAGGTTTCCTTGTGTCACACTTTTGTATTCAGATACTTTATATTTTCCCAGGAAATTATCGACACGCAATAACAATTACTGACCTACGTAAAATACATTTCTGCAAGGAGAAGATCATTGGATTTTTAAATTCTGTATTTTGGTATTTAGATGTAGAAATAGATTTTTTTGTAAACTTGTCTGCCGGTCTTGCTGGAGTCTTGGTGTTTTTTTCATCAGTTAGTGATACAAAAGATGTGTGTGGCTGTATTCATGATTATAATAAATATAATCGGGGCGGAATGCACTTCAGTCATATAAATGGGCAAAGTTATTTATAAGTCCATATTAAGTCCACCGGACAGAGGAAATAAAAGCGTAAGAAAGGTGAAGAACATGATATAGAGAAATAAATATGGATCAGGAAATCCAGACAGGAAGGGGAGAAGGAAGTACCTCAAAACAGGAAGTGTAAAGCTGAGAGACCTAACGCAGAACTAAACCTTCAAAATAAAAACAGGACACTCGACATTTTACACTAACAATAACAGTGATCGAAATTAGGACCTAAGTGACTTTCATTTGCTTTTTTTTTAATACTTATATAAAAATCTTGAACTTTTTCAATCAAGAGGAAATGAGACGAAAGAATTTCTTTCTAAAAGTCTTTCTTCAATTTAACGCAACTGATTATTTCATACATTTATTCATTCCTATTTACAATTTTGCATATTTATTTGTTCTTATGACATGGTGAACTTGGCTGTTGGCAAGGAGTTTCATTTTTATTGGAAAAAAGAGGTTGGATGAGAATAAAATGCCACCTCATTTGCATAAACCAGCATAGTCTCTCCTTTTGTATTCCCCAATGGGAATTAGAGAAACATCTCACTGAGAGTTGAGCAGGCGGTCACCGCAGCAGAGATGAATGGTATCGACTCGCCGCTGTTGGATTTCTAATAAACTGACAAAATCATTTCAGTTTATCACCCTATCCCCAGTGTGCACTGCACACGTGATGGAGTGTAGACATTTCCAAGTGTGGCCCTGCTGGGTTTTTTGCTCTGTGTGCTTTAGAAATAGTCTTAGTTCCACATAGATCAACATGGAGAAGAAATCAAACGCAGCTGGAATACATTTTTTGCAAGTATAATTTGCTGACAGAGAAGATATTGAAAGATAAACATATGGTAGTTACTCGCCATTATTAAGGCCAGAGCTCTGTAGAGAATGTTCTTTTATCTATTTTAGCGACATTTATCTATTTCTATTAGTTTCTTTCTTCTTTTTTTTATCACATTTTTTATCACACATAAAGGGTTTTATTGTCATGAATACTGCGCTGCTATCTCTGATATTATACACAATAGAGTCTCATCTGTAGTTGATGCATTGCAAATATGCAACAAGTTTATAGATCAAGTTTATTTGGGGTACTCTTCATGTAAGGAACAGAAACTTCAGGATCCTTCTTCACCTTGGTAAGGGACTTGATCAAATCCTTTCCTTCACAAACAACAGGACTTTACCATTGTGGGGTTATTGGGGGATAATCAGGGACATCTAGTTAGGTTACAGTGGGATTGTGGGCTCTTGGGGATATTGCTATCAGCCATCAAGTTCTTGGATAACCAGATGAAGAGCAGAGTTTGAATTCTTGACAGGAAGTCAAGGATGTTTCCTGTTGTCCCTAGCAACCGTTTATATTCATGATGGACAGGAGATAAAAAAAAGAGTAAGGTATGGTGTCCAGTGTGAGAACCTCTGACAGTCCAACGACCTCCAGTTCATTGGAACCAGTCATGATGCGAGTCAGCATCTACACTTCTGATTTCAATCTCCTCAGATGCAAGGGCATAGATTCGGTCTGGGATCAGCCTCCAGTGTAACTCCCTATGGAGGTTTTTCTGAGCATTTGCAGTTAGTGAGAGACTCCAGGGTAGATACAGAGATCACTGGAGGGATTAGTTTTGATCTCGGTTGGAAATGCCTCTGGATCCCCACTAAAGCCTGGAAAAAGTTGAGAACAGTAAAGTTTGGAGTACCTTCATCACTTTGCTGCTAGAAAGACTCTGCCCCAGATAAATGCTAAAAAAAAAATCGGAAAATCTGCAGATAGGTGTGATCTGATATTAATCCCTCTTGCTAAATTAAAGCCAGGCTATATCTTCTCCACATGCTGCCGGCTCATATATGACTGTTAATTACTCAACACGGAGTTAAATTACTAAAAGTATATTCCAATTTTGTGCAACCCAGTTTCCTGAGAAGCCTGAAATACAATAAACACCGGAGTGAAAGGCCAACAGAAGCCTTGAGATCTCCACTATCCACAGAGCCTACGTCCAATCCTAACACAGACTCAAACAGACAGAGACCAGATGACAGTATCCATTGTACATTGGAAATTATGCATTAATAATTATATATACAGTATTTCCACAATGATGAACTTCTTCAGGGATTTCATGCCACAAAAACTCCATGGCTAGATTAGCACTACTTGGTAAGGTTTGATTCAGGGAGACATAGATCTGTAACTAACACTAGAATATGTCATATGTCATATCACCTGTAGAAAAAAGTTCGAATAAAATCAACTTCAATTTGTGGACCCTCATGGAACTCAAAAATCTGTTCTCTCGTGAGGAACCGCAACCGAAATCGCAATTTTTCACTTTTTTCCGAAACTCCAAAGGCTCAACCATAAATAGTGCCAACTTAGCAACTAGGGCACCGTACATGTATGCCCAATGTTAAAGATGGATATGGAATCTTTTTTTCCATACTCTGAATGTTTTCTGTGGCTTCTGGATACAATGGAAAAATTGCTGCACCATCAGAAATAATTTGGGGCAGTAGCCATAATTCAGGCAAGACTGGACCAATGTCTATGGACATGGTAAACAATAACAATTAAGGAAGTTAAAAGAACTCACAGTTTACATGTTTGGATGACTTAATGGCCTTTTGGGTCAAAGTCTTACATCATTGCTTCCACTTTTTTCTATGCAGGTCGGTCAGTTCTTCCTGCTGCGTTGGATTAGGAGTCCCCACAGTGGACTCTCCTCATTGTAAAGCTAAGACATAATGGATGTTTTTCCTGATACAGCCCAATTTATCCAGGCTTGGGACTGGCACTGTGGCTATGCTGAACTGTGAGCCCCTGCTGACTCCAAGGCAGCCTGTCGCCATTTTTGTTTTTTCTGCTTGATGCTCGACTCTTGATCAATGTCAATATAAAAGATTCATGAAAAAGTATGTGGAGCCGTTGGTGCGGTGCTCCATCTGAAATGAACACTGATGGAGTATAAACGAGTCTTTAGAAGTGACAGCAGCTGTATTTCACAAATCAGGAATAAAAATGTAGACGTCTGTGGACCATGCAAAGATTTCAGAGTCTCTGTGAAAGAGTCTAGACCTGCCGTTTTGAAAAGTGTCATGATATAACCATTCTTATGATTCGGCACCATGCGAATACAAATCCTCTATATTTTTGCTACAATGCAGACACGGCAGTAGTAACACACATCACACAGAAACACAGAGCACCCACAGATTTGAAGTTTTCATGCAGCCAAGAAGTGAAAAGCTTGAGACGACACAATCCTAGTACTTCTTTGTTGCTAGAATCAATGCTGTTCTTTTGTGACTCCCTGGTAAATTACTGCATTGCCTCCTTTTCTTTACCTTTGCATACGACGCTAGATACATTTATCAGAATAGAACAAAAGAAATGCCAATCTCCAGATGTATATGTATATATATCTGTGAGTCTTCGACATTGTTTCTCTGAAACTATGCTGGTTCATATGTCGAACATTATTCCATTCATTGAAAAGGACCGTTACTCCTGAGACTTTGAATTAAATTATGACGTGCATAGAACATACCTTGGCACATGGTGGAATCCTCTTTACGTATCATATTATACAGCGTTCAACTTATCTGTTCCGCCGAATAGGAATAGGAGATTGCCTGTGCGTGCGCTATCCCTGAAACGATCGATCGGTAGCTTCTCCACCGGCAGACCGTCTGGATTGAGAAAGTCAAAAAAGACAAAACAACATCTCAATGCTCAAATCAGTCGATGTTACAAACTAATCTAAGACAAGGATGTTGAATTGATTTTAGGTTTTTTGACATGGAATGTCAATCACCTACCTCTCCGAGAAAAGGTCTTAATCAAAGTCCCTTCAAAATGTTTTGAGTAATCTTGCCAACAGACAAACAGAGATAAAAAACAGTGCTGAGGAAAAAACACCAACGTTCTTGGTTTGAGGTAATAAAACCATCACAGAGGAGACCAGATGCTGTGACACGTGCCACAACATTATTCTTGACATCAGTGCGGTTCTAAGCTAGAACCAAAGTAAGAGTCTTTTTGTAATGGTTGAGAATGTGTTCTGATGAGGGTTGAACTTTATTAAGAAGTAAAACCACTGGGTGTTCTACTCCATCAGCCCCCATCCAACATTATGCGAGGAATTGAACTTTTCTCAGGAGACATCACTGCCTTTCACCAGAAAAGTGTTTAATTAAAAAATATTCTCACATTTTGGAGGTAGCTGTCAGTAAGTAAGGAGTCAAAGTGTGAGCTGTGTGGATACTGAATTCACTGAATGTGTCGCCCTTCAATCAGAATCACAAAACGGTTTATTGCAGAAAATGTCAAAATTGTAAACTTGTATTTGACGTCGTATCCTGGTGCCAAACATGCAGCCAATGAAAATCTAAGCAAAAAGAAGAAGAGAAAAGAAAACTTGCAATGAGGAGGAGGTTGTGTAGCAGAAGGCAGTGCAAACACACGCACACTTACACATACGTATGCCCTCACATGCATGAATACGTACACAAATCCATACCTACAGGCATATAATTTAAGTGACGGTAAAGTTGTGCAAAAATGAGCAGAAAAAAAAACCCTGTATAATATGATAAATCCCACGACTTTTGCTTCTCTCGGATTTCTACGATCAGTTCAAATCTCTGTTTCTATTATTTACCATTTTTAAAGTTATCAGAGGTCGGTCTGCACATGGTTTATTTGATCAGTCTCTTCATTAACTGTATTTTCACTCCACCACAAGGACGGAAGGAAGTATAGCTGAATGTTTTTGCTTCCTGTTTACACATCACTCACATTCTGTTAGCCAGAACGACGCCATTTGAAGCATGAGCTCTAAATGTACATTGCAACGAATGGCTGGCTTGTTCCCTTATCATCCTTCTCTCTCTTTAACTCTTTAACAACTCCATATTTATCATCATTGTACTTCAACCAGGAGCTAGAATATGTGCAATAATCACACCTCTAGTCTCTTATTTGCTGCTATTTCTATCACCCAAAGCGCTCATCCTCAGTTTTCCGTATGTGATGGAGCCCACTTTTGTAACATCAGTCGTATAATTACCAACATGCATTGAGATAAATGAGCGCCGCTCACGTCCTTGATATTTATAACCCACTCACTGTTGACATGAAATATAACTTTCATTTCAGTAAACTGATCTTTGCAAATTGGCCTCAGGATGCAGTGTGTTCACTCTTGGATCAACGGCATCGTTTCGTTGGCGACTGTCTACACTTCCTTTCTACCTGAGAGTCAAAGAAACTCTGTTCTAACCACTCAGTACTAGTGTTTTATATTTGATTAGCTAATAAAAGGTAGAGATTTAAGGGACTTTGAAATATCTTGAAGTGCAGCTTATTTGTAATATTTATATGTGTTGTTACGGGTCAGGATCTGGGATGTTTACCGGACCAGATCCTGCATTGACTTGTTTAATCCCCTTTATTAGACTGCTACCTGCAGGGATATTAATCTAATGACTGCACAATTTGTCCACCCGTCAGCTAATGCAATATCTGATGAGAGCCTTGCAACCCACTTCATGCCTCTCTATTAAGATGCAGAGACGAGAGTCAGTCAAGGACGAGGCTGTCATTGATGTCATCGCACCCGATATGAAGACAAAACAAACGATGCCGTATATTAAAACAACACTGTCGAAGGCTCTCCGTCTCAAGCACATCAGTTCCTTTGGTCTCTTTCTACTCACTGGAGTTCAATTCAGAAAAGACTCTCTAATTTTACAAAAACAAACTGCATTTTTTCACTCAAACAAGAGGGAATTGTAGTTGGCCTGAGGACTTTTAAAAGTGTGTAATAAACATCAGTTGTGTGTTTGGGGCTGCAATGAGGGAATGAATCAAAAGAAAAGACATGACATGTAGAAGATACCCAGCGACAGAAAACTCCTCATCCTCCTAAGACCCCTAAGGGTCCAAGTTACTTTCTTTTGACATGCTATACTATAATGCAAGTTATAAAATCAAATTATTCAAAGGTCATTTCATCTTCTAATCTTAACCCAAATGTTTTATGGCACTTGACCCTTTTGTTTAATATACCTTATCCAAACCAGGCCTTTATGCTCCTCTGTGTTAATTACATCATGTCATGGTAAAAAAAATGGTTTGTTGTCAAACAGTATTTTGAAAGTGTAAATTGACATTACAGATGCTGTGTATATAAGTGCTAACTTGTCTGCAGACCTTTGCACATGTAAAATTCTCTTGTTTGGTAATCAAAGGAAAGTTCACATCACAAGTCTCATTTTCCGATTCAGTTTTTTCTTTTTGCTCAATTAAGATTTGGATATGTCGACAGAGTTATAGCGATCTATGTTTAGCTCTAACGTTAGCTCACCTGTCCTCGGTAATATTAGGCTTGCTCACATTGATACATTTTTTTGGACATACATCAGAGGTTCCCAGACTGAAGGCACAGAATTGGTAAAGGACTGCAAAGCATTTACTACCGGACCTAAATAGAATTCCAGAAAAAGGAAAACCGACAAGTCTGAATAATATTATAAGGTTATTTTCATAGTACTTTGAACTTGTCACTGTCTGTCTAAAATATGGCTTTAGTGCGACCGATAACGCATACGCTCCAAGCCCCTAGTGTGTGATGTGTGGAGACAGGCTGTCTAATGAGGCAATGAAGCCATCGGAATTGCTTTGGCACCTTGTGTCCAATCACCCTGTGTAGGATACACATTTGACATGTTCCAAACATTAGCTGGGTGGTTGGGAGAGACTGAGGGTGGAGCATTCTAATCCCACCGCCTGGCTTTACATAGTAAGAGTAACTTCCCATTTCCTACAGCAAAGTAGGGTATTCTGCCATTAATGCATGAATCCATCCATATTTTTCTGGTTTGGGTTAAGGTGGCACCATGCTAAGAAGGGCATTCCCACTGAGGAGAGATATAGTCTTTCAAGCAAGTTCTGGGTCTCCTCCCAGTTGGATTTGCCTGGAAACCTCCAGAGGGAGGTGTCCTGGTGGCATCCTAACCTGGTGCCCAAACCAATACAACTTTCTCCTTTCGATGCTAATGAGCAGCAGATTTACCCCGAGCTCCCTTCGGATGTCTGAGTTCTGCACCTTATCTCCTACGCTGAGCCAAGCCACCCTTTGAAGGAAGCTCATTTCAGCCGCTTTTATCCTCAAACTCATTGTTACGGTCACTACTCAGAGCTCATGACCATAGGTGAAGGTTGTAAAGCAGATGGATCAGTAAATTGAGAGCTTTGTCTCAGCTCTTTCTTCACCACAATGGACCAATACAACACCAGCATTACGGCCTCTGTCCAAAACGCTGCTCTCTACCCATCTCTTACTGTCTAAACTCCCCCACAACCCAAATGGGACATGCCTGGTTTTCCATGGCCTTAGATTTGGAAGCGCTGACTCACGTAACAGCAGTTTCTCACTCTGCTGCAAACCGCTCCACAGCAGGCTGGGGGTCACGGATTGATAAAGCCAAGAGAACCTCATCATCCGCAGCAGAGATGCAATTCTAAGCTCCCCAAACAAAATGTGTCGGACTTTCTGCTGAGGATATCGCCGCAACACTCAGTTTGGTTGTACTGCCACCAGAAGGGCTTGTAGCAAAGGCCCCGGTACCCCCATAATCTGCAGTCGTACCATCTCCTGCATCGCCAACTGCTTCAGGCAACGAATGCAAAAAAAAACCAAAACCTAAATTTCAGAATTCAGCTGTAACTGTACCGTTTCACCCGTCTGTATGACCCTATTATTGCAACAGAACAAGCCCATTCATTGACTTTAGTAAATGGCAAGGATATATACATCTACTAAATACTATCAGTATTGAACCACCTAACACTGCAAAAGATCCCTGACATCTAAATCAATGTAAAAAAAAAAAAGCATTATATTTGATGGCAGCTAATGGTATTCAAAGAGAAACAGATATGCGAATAATAATTTAAGTCATGACATTTTGCTCTGGAAGTCAGTAAAAACGTCGTCATTCAGTGGTTAATAGATGATGAACTGCATTGTTGTCGTGGTATAAGCTCTCTGGTTGCCACTGGTTGATGATGACTCAGCAAATGTGTCAAAAAAAAGCCTGATCGGAGGCTTTTCATTCCTGTCACATGGACACAAATCAATGTGTCCAATGTATTACATCGGATTTGAAAAGCTCATATTGGCACACAGCCCGGATTTGTGTCACATTACAGCAAAAAATCAGAATGGAGTCCCTCCAGCCATGTAATGTGAACGCAGCCATAGATTGATGTTTAGGGCTACAGACTAAACGACAATAATTGTTCATGGGATGCAATCATTCATAAATTTGGTAAAGTAATAACTGATCATATATGAGCTTGTCATTTTTTTTCCCCAGGAGATTTGAATTTGAGTCTAAATGCAGTAAAAGACGACTTCCCTGCTTTTAATCATCATTCCTCCTCGTTCACACCTACTGACTGGACACCAAAAGATTAACGCGAGCCTATTCCCTTTACTGCCAAAAAGTACTCTGCGTTCTTTCATTCACTTATAAATTACAAGGTGCTGTAATATACAGAGGGAGGTAAACTGCAAGGAGAGGAGGCAGATCGCAGGTCCCCCCCCCCGCTAAATCGGCGTACCAATGTGCTGTGTCAAATATTAGAACCTCGTGGCAATGCAGAGGCAGGACGGGTGCTGCTGCTGCAGAAGTCCGTTTGCATTAGTGCATCTCAAATACAAACAAACAAGCAACAAGCAGTTACAGAAAATGGAATGTATGGATATTTTACTACAAATTCTGTACATGCACTCCACAGCTTACATTTTGAAGTGATGTACCTGTTTCGCTCCGGGGATGGGACGTAACTGCCGGCTCTCATCGAAAGGCGTCGGAACACACAGAGCACCCACAGAACGTTTTGGCGCCAAAAGGGAGACCTGAAAAATATTCAGTGGATGGTTACAATGTTATGGCCTTTGAAAAGGCACCTGAAATGCACCTGACAGGTGGGCAGCGTCACATGACTTTATCTCCATTTAACCCTGATTGAGTTGACACTGATATTTATTTAGCTACACACCGATCAAGCAGGATAAATGTGGATAAACAAAGGTAATGCAGGATGGGAAAAGTTTAATGCACATATAAGGTGATGATTTCTGGGAAAATTCCGATTGTGATAGAAATAAATTATCAATCAATTCAGGCTTAATAACCAGATCTGACTCATCTATATTCGGTAAAGGCGGTTAAATCTATTGAACATTAGTTTCCATCAAGACCCTTTTTCGAGCAGTGGAGGTGGTGACATGCTATCAATGAAATGGGAATCTCATTTTCTGCTGTTTATACACTAACAAAAACATGGTTATTAGAACTTATTCAAAGTGCAGCATGTCCCCTTACAATGTCAGACCCTTTAACTGATGACTTCAGGTTTATTTAAATCCAAAACCCAACGTAAGAGCCGGCTATAAAACAAAAGATCAGTTTAAATAGGCTGCAGTAAATTGTTATAGGCTAAAGCTAGTTCAAATTAAGCTAACATTAACTAAATTGAACAAATAATTACTGAAAAATTACGACAATTAGAAACTTGATATAACCACATTTTAACATCACTGTTTCATCTCAAATACTTACTTTTGCTTCTTACGAGGATTGCCGTACCAAAAACTTTAATTTGTTTTTATCCTTAAACTTTAACGTTTTCTTAAGTTGCTTGCGCTGTTAAGCTACTGTTCGATATCACAGAACTCCGCACCTGCACCCGGAAGTCTCACTCAAAAATAAAAGCGTGTTTCCATAAAACCGGAAATAGGATTCTCTGAGGTCAAGATTACACAATAAAAGTGAAAAGAGGAAATTTGACTGTAATATCAAAAATACATGGGTTATTTAAGCAACGGGATACCCTGAGTTTTACACAACGCTCCTTTAAAGGGAAAATTTGCCTTTTAGATTGTAGGAAGTACAGATTGTAATTCTTATTTCTCACCTGTTTTCAGAAATGTGTATTTATGTTCTTTTAGCTTGAATTTTGGAAGGTCTGTGAACAGGAAGTGCCTGACTTATGATTTCTCCTGCCTGTTTCGATTGATTACTTTCACCTTTTTCTTTTTTATTCTGTTTTTTTTCTTAGTCCACCTGTTTCCCCTGTTTTTGTGTTGATTTATTTTTTGCTGTTTCTTTTGATCATCCTCATTTGGAATATTATTTGTTGGTCGCTAGCCTGATTTTCTAGAACTCTCCAGCCACTCTTAGTAATTAGTTATGCCTACTTCTGCATGTTGTTTTTGTAGAGCTGAATATAGCAATCATCCCTAATTTCAGTAATATTTGCATATCCTTCACTTCTTCAAATCAAACGGAACCATCCAATCTTTCTCGTGGTTAGATAACTCACAGTTATAGGAACTAAACAATTAGCAAAATTAAACTGGAAATGTGAAGGCCAAGGGGAAATAAAATATCTGAAGTATTCTCTCGCTGTTATGTCTTTTTCTTGGACAAATTCCTGTTTATATCACCTACTCCGGCTTTCAAGACAAATACTCCGGCTTGATCCGTCTCTTCCATCTGAGACTCTCTCAGGTGGAAAGAAAAAATAAAGCTATTCCACCTTTCCACTCCAACAATCTCAGGATTTAACCGGACACGCCAGAAAACTCTTTAGTGGACAAAATTGATCCCCGTACACGTGTGTTACTGTTGAATAGGGTGAGAAAGCCTTCTCTTTGCCTTGTCATGGAATAAATTAAATCTTCATCATTAAGACTGACACCTCTGACCGTAGCGACCGGTGGGATGCTGCTGAGTATGTTGTTGTGAACAGGAAACTCCCAGACGCCGCTGTGAAAGTCACTCCTTCTCCCTCGTCCTCTTTGATCGTCTCATACACCCTGACAGCATGACTTAGGGACTGTAAAATGAGTTGCTTTGTGGGTGGGCGGATTTCTCAGGCGCCCTAAATGTCGATGAAGACGAGACGAGCTGGTCATTCAAAGTCCAGTCTTCTTGATGGACGACTGGGAGACGGATCCTAGTATGTTTACCATGTAAGGATGAGAAAAAATAACAAGTTGCAACCACTTGATAGAGAACTCTCAGGCCCAGCAGCCTTGGCTTTTGATTTAATTGCAGCTCTACTGCGCTCTAGTGGCAGAAGAAGCATATTACACGCGTCTGCAAACGCAATGAGTGATATTGAAGCCCAGGGTCGCTGGAAAATGAGAGAAAGGGGACAGAATTGCTGCACTCTCAAAAACATCACCTTCACGTTCCTTTATCTCCAAATCAATTCAATGTTATCTACCTTCTTCATTTTTTACAGAACTCTGGAAAACTCCGGCGTTACTGTTGAATAGGGTGAGATGTGTGCAGCGTGACTCATTGATCACTTTGATTTGTCTGTTTTTAATTTCTTTTTCCTCTTTTATCTGCTGCACCTGTCCGCTTTCGCACCACGCCTCAACATTCAGGCTGGATCACGTCAGAGTTTACCCGCGGAGCTGACACTTGATTTCCTGTCTGTGCAAGCCGCTGCTTAAATCCACAACATGGAAGTCACAACTGTGACTGTGGTTAGAATCACATTATCAAACACACTGTTGGAGAGAGAGAATTGTTCATTATGAGGGACAATCAAGGCCACTGCTAGAAATTACATGAAAAGAAAAAGATTTTCAGAATAAAGTCAAAATGTTAAAGAATGTGTTGTGTGGAATTGTTGCCATGGAAACAATACCAAGTCTTATGTATTCACTTATTCATAATTTACTTCATATTCTAAAGGGTGGTTTATTTGGAGAAGAACGTTGGCTGAGGAATGTCTCTTTCTTTTGAACCCAAACCGCCATCATGCGAGCGATGATGATGATGATGATGATGATGATCCACCGTCCTGAACCTTAGTGTAACAACATTCATGCTGAGGACGTCGGTATATTATTTTCATGGATCCCAAATGATTAAAACAACATCTTAAACCTTTAAGATATCCTCATAGATACATATCGCACCCCCCCCATATCGCACCCCATTATTACTAACTAAAAGCGACACACTGGTTTCAGATTGTCACGTTCTGTGCCAGCTCCCTCCCAGCAGTTAAGAGGAAGTGACCTCATTCACTTGCAGGAAGTGATATTCAAATGAACCGGTGGTGCAACCTTTGTAATTCTTGCATTAAAGCAGCTTCATCTGTATCTTCTTCATTACATACGGTTGTTTTAAGGAGCCCATAACACCATTTCTGTGATTGGAGCACATTATTATTCTTAATATTTAGTTAATCGTTTATTACACATGGACGCGTCATCGCTTCGTTTCTTTTATAGTAGTGTTAATAACCATCGTAATTACATATTTTATGACACATCTTGAAGTTTGTTTATTTCTTAAATGCTATGTTAGACGTATTACGAGTACACATGTGGTCCGTTTTGGATTTTTACTCAGTTTTACAAATTCCGATATTTTCCCTCAGTTAAATCCTGCCAAAATAAAAAAAACACCGGTCTGTTCCTCGGAGGATGAAGAGTTTGAAAACATGTTGCTAAGCTAGCTCTATCGCTGAAAATATGTTTCCTGAAACAGCTATTAGAGAAGACAACGTAGGTTGTTTGTCTTTACGATGGAACAGCCTATAGGGAACTGTTTGTGCGACTGTTTGTCGCGTGACTTTGAAAGCCACAGTTTAGACCCTTTGGATTATACTTTATTACTTTTAGCAGGTCCTACCCGTTACAATTTACAAGCCTTTCAGTATATAATAATAATAATAATTCAATTTATTGGGCTAAAAAATGCGGCATGGGTTAGAAGTATCGTTTGTTTGTGGATAATGGATCACGTCGCTCAGGAAATCCAAATGTGACAAAATGAAATTTCTCTTCAAACGTGACGCTTTCAAAGTTCAGTCAGCATGTGATGCATCTCTGGGAATCATGGAGAAAGCCTCAACATCCTGTGAAAGATGACAAAGTTAGACTCTAACTTGATATCCGCGGGTCACAGCAGAGACGGCGCGTGATGGATGGAGCATCCGACGTAACTGCAGTGAACAGAACTGGTTCTGTGCTTTATTGTAAATGACACTAATACTACACTGTCGAAAAATTCATAGAGGAGTTACTCAGACTGAAAATCTGTTTCCCCCCCCCCCTCTCTCTCGCTCTGAGAGCTTATTTGAAGTGGTTGGGTTTAATATAATGCTCTTTTGCAGCACGACTGTCCTGGAGGGTGTCAGAAATCTGTAGAGCTTTAACGCCAAATGTATCATAATTGATTTTATAAGACCTCTAAATCATCAGTGAGAGTTATTTCTCTCCTGAATACCCTGACGTGTTCAATCCGATACATGCAGTGCACTGGTCATCCACCAGAGGGCAGAAGGCACGCCTCCAGAAGACCTTCATTTCAGACATCCAAGATGGCTGTCGGTCACAAGTGTGATTTATCGTGATTATTTCAGACAGATTGTTATTTTTCTTCTTTTAGATTTTATTTTTGCCAGTTCCAGCTACTGTTTTAATTTGAAAGACTTGTAATTGTACCTTTCATCCAATTATTCATTTGAGTAATATTATGTGATGATGATTGAATTTTTCATATTTGAACAAACTTTTCCTTTAAAAATGTAATATTTCATCACAGTCCATTTAGGTTTTGAAAAAAAACAAAAAGAACTTATGGTTTGCGTCCCATAATTGGATTCTTCAGCGGTCCAACTTTAGTATTTTACATGATTCTCACGGCGCTTTGCTTACATTCACCTTTGATTGAGGTTACGTTCCATCCACTATCATACGTGAGTTTTTCCTGTAGCAGGGACACAATTCATTTTTTCAAAGACTTTTTTTTTTCAGAACTCTTCAGATTGTGGACTTTTCATGTTTCAACACTTTGATCGGTATTTTGTTGTTTGGAGGAAGCTGCTGTTCAGTCAGGCAGGGATCAAGTGTTATTAAGTCTATTTAATCCTTATCCCATCATCACTGCCTTCTTCACTCTCATTTGAATCCCCTCAGGCAGAGGTCGTAACGGTATCTGCTGTGGGTCATAGGTCTATCAGCCATAACATTATAACCACTGACAGATGAGGTGAGTGACTTTGATTGTCTCGTTAGCGTGGCACGTGTCGGTGAATGGGATATGTTTGGCGGAAAATTAACATTTTGTCCTGAGGCTGATTCGTGGAAGAAGAAGAAAATTGGTCAGCAGAAGGATCTGCCGACTTGTGATGGTTTGACCACTGGTTTAGAGCATCTCCAGAACTGCAAGTCTTGCTGGGTGTTCTCTGTCTGCAGTGGTTTACACCTGTGGAAGTGGTCTAAGTAGGGACACCTGGTGAACCGGTGACAGGGTCATGGGTGCCAAAGGCCCACTGAAGTGTGTTTTTAAAGAAAGTTGTCCCACATTTCTATTGATTGTTGTTTTCATGAATCATCAATTTTTTTGCAGAGAAGGCTGAGTGAATGAAAAAGGTAACGGCAGACTGTGTTAGTAAAATGCAGCACCAAGAATTTAAGAATTTGAATTAATTAAAGCAAATAATAACTGCTGCTTTGGTTAATTTTATCCCTGAAAAGGTTGGGGGACTGGGATCCTTCACATTAACGTAATAACTCAAAAAACTAACTCACGGATCATTTTAAAAGTCCTTCCATGCTTTGAATCTGTAAGGGAATATTAGACTGGCACACAATTAAAGCAGCCTAATTTATGAATGGACAAAGTGCTTATGCATAACTTCCTTTTAATGAATAAGAATGTTCCTTTCTCTAAATAAATTATTTTCTATTATGAAAATTATACCCTGGGTTGTGTTTGATAGTAGCATACTGGAAAAAAAGGCACGACTTTAATCTCGTTTCAGTATCTTGTCTTTTTATTGAACACAGTTTAGTCTTCTTCACTGTTGAAAAGAGGAACTGTATTTTTAACAGTTATCGGATTGGGGTCTGGGGTCTGATCACCCTTCCTGCACAATACGATGCAGGTGGTTTTAATGTTATGGCTGATCTGTGTTAAGAAACCATGGAGGACTGACTGTTCCATCGATTATAAATGTTACTGCATTGTCCCTCTAAGTTTTTTTGTATTATCAAATCCTAAGCAGCAAGAATCTTTTGTACATTTCGTAGCTTGGCAACAGTTTGAGTGTCTCTGGCTCAAGAGTTTTAAGGAGGGAGGGTTAACGGAGCAGAATGTGAAGTCCTCTGCCTCCCACCACTATTTTCTCTCTAATTGGACACAGTTAAATCGTGCACTTTTGCTGTAGTGACACATTTCCTGTCAATCAGCTAATACAAATATGAGCGTGACCTTTTTGATTCTATTGGAGAGGCAAGATTTTGTTTCACACTGTCGAGAGAGAAATACGGCAGAGGTATGACCTGTAATTTCCCTCCGGCCTGTTGAAATCCAACAACAAGCATTTGCTTTAGTCACTGCTGTACAGAAACAACTGTCACTCCGGAGAGAGGGGGGAAGTATAAATGCGGACAAAAAGCTGCGCGAGGTAATTGTTTCAGCCTGGTTAGTGCCAATCTATCAGACCTTTTTGTCCCGTCTTATCCAATAAGTGTCACGTTTGCAACTCATTTGTCACTGCAGCCTTTGAGAGTTCTAAATTTGCAGCATGAGAGGAAGGAGACAGAATTACTCCTCCTATTAGGCGTGCAGATAGAAAACAATCACGTCCAGCTCTCAGTAGCGGAACATCCAGCAATTTGCTTTATTCCCTCGGTAGGGGAACCTCTGCAGGTTCTTCTGGTGAAGAGCAGTCAGTGCAGGACACACAGTAATCTACACTATCCACTCAGATGCACACACTGACTTTGTGATGAATGGTGAGTCAGATGTGGCTAAATTTAATAGAAAATGTGAAAAAAAAACCTGCTCTGTAATAACAGGCATCTTTGGACTGTACTGTTCATCTCAAGGTTCTTTCTGCAGCCCTGCAGCTCTCAGACAACGACACAAACTGTCGCTAAATCAACATTTCATCATAGATTTCTCATATTATTCAACTCTAAAAGATTATTTTTTAACACTTTTTGTTTTTCACGACCAAATAATGTTATTTTTTTGCAATCTTTGTGACGTCATGAAGGACAGAAACTTTTGGACCGACCTCGTGACCTGTTTGTTTCTGTGTTTTCTATAAAATCAAAAACTCTACTTCACTTCCAGTCACTGTTGTTGGATACATTCAAAACCGCTGGCCTCGTTTTTTTGTTGTTGTTATGAACAATTATCGACTTAAAGATGACACAGCAGGTTGTAGAGGTCATCCTCACATGTATGACCAACTAGATTGGCTTCCTATCATGGAGTGCTGTTTAAAAAAGTATGACATAGCTCCAACTGTTGAATCTAGATCTAAATGTTAAATCTAAAAGTTATCTTCTATCTAAATCAAAAGGTTGAAGCTAAATTTTAAGAAAATATGCGGAATAACCAAAATAAGAGCTTGATGAAGAAAAGCACTTCCATCCACTGTGAATGCGGCCCGTTTAGTATCAAGGCAGTTTCTGTTCTGGTTCTGGGCCAGGGCCCAACTTGGAACGGCCCTGGCCCCTAAAAAAAGTCAACTTAGGAGCAAACCAAAAGCTCCTGGTTTGAAAACAAGAAGCGACGATGTCAGAGACTGGGGCGGGATTTTCATTTTAAAGCAAATGTTTGATAAGCCCCCAGTAAAGTGAGCGACAGTCACGTTTACCTGAAGGACCAAAACGTATGTAACTGG
The DNA here is from genome assembly GCA_009660295.1 of Lophius piscatorius. NCBI lineage: Eukaryota > Metazoa > Chordata > Actinopteri > Lophiiformes > Lophiidae > Lophius > Lophius piscatorius. The sequence goes on along the minus strand of VRLP01000521.1, from coordinate 153,546 downwards.
AAAGAGTAGTTTTCACCATCCTTGGTTTGTTGTTGAACTTTTCGGTAAAGTTAAAAAGTGCAATAGGGGCCAAAAAGTGCTGCAAATAACAGGATTCCTAATGCTTTGATGCATTTTTTTTACTCACTTCAGGCCTTGATGCTGTTATTGCACCAGGTTGGAAGAACTCTGAGGCTCCTGCAGGCACTCACTGCTGCACCATGGGAAAACTGATGCATGCAACAAAGTCAGAAATAGTTGTTTTTTTCTTCTGTCATGTAGACGATGTTTGGCGAAAAGGAATTAATTGTGATATTTAAAGATAATGTGATATTATCCCCTTTTGTTCTATAGCAATTGTGTGTGTGTGTGTGCGTTAAGGAGAGAGAGAAAGAGAGAGAGAGAGAGAGAAAATGGGGGTGTAAAAAGTTCAAATGTTAATGACGTATGAGAAAAAAAGAATTAATAAAGCAACTTCAAAAATATCTTCAAATCCGCAACTTCACCAAAATGTGTCTGAATCCTAAAAGAATATGTTCGTATCAGAACATTTAACCCGGTCGGTCAACTTTTTGAAATTAGTCCGTTTCTGATGAGTGATTCTGAAATTATAAGCTTCATTTTCCAGGTTAGACAAAGTTACAGTGGCCAGATTGAGGAGGGTTAGTGGATCTGTTGGTAGAAGGAGGCTGGAGGTGGAGCTGCCAGGCAGGAGAAAAAAGGGGAAGACCAAAGAGGAGGTTTCAGGTTGCGGTGAGAGCGGCCATGCAGGTGGTTGGTGTGACATAGAAAGACACAGGGGACAGAGGAAGATGGAAACCGTTGATCCGTTGTGAGGGAACAGCCAAAAGAAGAATATATTCAAGATAGCTATCATCGAGTCCCAGCTCAACTTTATTTATAAGCACATTTAAAAACAAGAGCTGACCAAAGTGTTGTAAAATCAATGAGGAGTAGAGCCTCCATTAGCTGAGGTTATAAAAGTAAACATTAAATGTGCATAAAGCATACATACAATTCTGTTAAGTGGCTCATTAACTTCACAAAGTGCCTCATTCTGTAAACCTATTGGGCAGTATTTGAGCTTAGGCTCCAGTGAGTCTAATTACGTGAAGAATTACTACAATGGAGTTGATCCCCCCAGAGAAAAGTCAGTAGTTTATACTGCATCATGGGAAGTTGGAGTTTTAACTTGAGGGATTTTCTTTTCTTGCATTAACTCGTGTGCAACTGTAATGATCAGTAAAATTAGCATATAAGTTTTCTGTCCTGGGTAGAAAGTTCGTGTTCTGCAGAATGCATCGAATGGATGAACTGAGATTTTTCCAAGAGACATGAAAACTTACTGGCAGGACTGCTTTAATAAATTTATTTCCTTATGTATATTGATCTAACAGTGTTTATTTCAGCGGTCGATAAAGCTGTCAGGTGAGTAAAAATGTTCAGTTCATTAGCGAAAATTGAGTTTTTTGAGCAAAAACGGCGTCTATAATAGGAAAAAATAAGTGTTGAAGCCGTTTCTCAGTTAACACTTCGGCACTTGAAGGGCAAACCCGAGTAAACCCTGTCAGTTCATATCAATCCCCCGCCATCACAGATGTCTTGTGCTTCAGCACAAGAAGTGCTTCTTTTCAGCTCTTTCTGCGTCGCCGCAAATAGCTGCAGCATCTTTTATTTCCGATCATTAGTTGGTTTGGAGCGTGCTCTTAATGTTATGGCTGATCAGTGTCGAGAATCAAGAAAACCAAATGCTTAGGAAAACTAAATGCTTAACTTAGTGCTTAGGGCACTTGTGGCTAACGGGACGTAACAGAAGTGTGTGAAATGTCCCAAAAGACAGCTTGATTAGATCAGTTCATCCAATCTTCTTATGGCCCAAGATGTTAATATCAACAACACAGTTGGTCTTCAGATCATTAGCATTGATGTCATATGGCTTTAATCAATGTTTACTTCACTTTTTTTAAACTTGAAGTAACCATTCTGGCATAAAATTAAAACCCCATACATAAGCAGGCGTAGGTCCATTTTTGGTCACTAAGACAACTATGTGATAAACGGTGGGCTCCGACACCTCTCTGTCAGAACAAACATGAACTGTTGCAGCATTCTGTGCTACAGTAGCTCTTCTGTGGGATCGGACCACACAGGATAGATTTCCCTCTCCGTGCGCATTGGTGTCCTTCGGCACCGATGAGCCCATTGCCGCTTCACCAGTTCTGCTTCCTTTGGTCACTTTGGTAGGAACTAACCACTTCAGGCCAAGAACACCCAACAGAATCTCTTCTCAAAGTTGCTTGGATTTTTACTCTTGCCCATTGACCCTGCTTCCAACACATCAACTCCAGGACAAACGCCAACTTGCTGGCTGGTGTATCACACCCACTGACTGGTGCCATTATAACGACATTGTAACGAGATAATCTGGCTACAGCATTATGGTTGCCATCATATTTAGCATGCTATATAACACTGAATTTAGAAATGTAAATCAACAGCAGACGTATCTCTCTTTATTTGAAATGCAAGGCCGATGATGTAATAATGCATTGATGTGCATCTTTGATTGACCAGAATGATCCAGAATTGACAGAACTCAACAGCACTGGCTGCATGTAAATCAAATCCTACCTACGGGCCCAGAAGGAACCGGCCCGCCTCTGTTTTCTGTACTAGCTCGATGCAGAATTCTTTACCCATGCAGACTGTTTTATAGGATAATCCCACTCTTTCTGGTCTGGTTTTGTCTGCCAGTATTCCCGCCAAAATATTTCGTTTGATTTAAATGTGATGAGGAAATATACGAACATGTGACTCATACTGATTCTCGCTGCTTTCGAGGCAATTATTTGTTCTGGCATCATTTCTGCAACCCTTGAAGTAGAGTGTGTGTTTCCAATAAAAAGTATTGACAGTGTGTGTCTGGGAATCACATTCCGTCCCACAGCGTTAGCTCGGCACAGCACAAATCTGGTTACTGAGCCAGAGCGTGGCCTTCGATCGTCCTCGCACAAGTCTGTGTAAGGCAGAAAAGTACCTCTTGGAATTATTCAGTAAATCTTGAATGTGCTGATAAGCCGCGAGAGCAGCAGGAGAGGAATCGAAGGCAATGGTATGCACCGTAGCCGTGAATATGCCAGTGTGGGCAAAAATTCAGCTGAGAAAAGGCCTTTAAAAGCGATGCAAGAATGATCTCAATCCCTTCCAGCGTTATCAACAACTGCACAAAAGAGAGATAAAGTTTTATTTCGTGTCGGCATTCAACGACAACATCAAAACAGCTGTTTTCATCCTGAAAATCCAAATGAAGGTCTACTTAATCCCCTGTTGGTAAACTTTTGGTAAGACTGAAACATCATCTTCATGGTAAGGAGTGCGTTTAGAGAACAAACTTTATTTATCAATTTATGCTATATGGATCGATTCCGTATTAGTCCCATTTTCCTTTTAACTTTAAAAACATCCTTGACCAAATTATCAGATTCATGTCTCGTCTCGCCCTTTCATGTCACGTTCTTTCATGTCACGTTCTTTCATGTCACGTTCTTTCATGTCTGGTCTCATTCTTTCATGTCTGGTCTCGTTCTTTCATGTCTCGTCTCATTTCACACGTTGACCAGTGTTTCAAGTCATAAGCTTAATACACAAAGCGATTTAGTCGACTCACTTCTTACGCTATGTGGACATGAACTTTAACAATTCAATACCATGTGGTATATTTTTTATGAAAACAAAAAAAAAAATTCAATATCTGAATCTCTGACCTCAATATCATCAAAAATAAATTTGCAGCATTTCCAAGTAACTGTTCTTTTGAAGTGGAGTTCATTCCATAATTCATTTTCATTCTTGCAGCATGTGAATTGAGTCTAAATCAAATCCCAGTTGGAACGTAGCTATATCACAAATCAATCACAATTCTCTCTTTCCTACTTTTAAAACACCCATTCTTATCAGAGTACCATCATCTCTGTCTGAGTTTGAAGGATGAGTCTCAAAGAGCAAAGACCCAAGACAAAAGCATTGTGGTAAACTTGTATTACTTTATAAAGGACGTATATCTTCTCTCCCCGTCTTTCTGAGGCAATCCGTGGCAAAAATGTTTCAAAGGTGCAGGAGAGGATGTGCATACAATGTTTGATGTCTCTGAAGCAAACCCAGGAGAAGTAGGCCTTAGGAAGGGAGAATAGTCTGTATTCTCTGGAAAAAGGAACTCAACCTTACTTTTTTTATAGAAACGTAACAGTGGAAAGGCCTTTTTCACCGCAGTTATTTCCACTCACCAGAAGTTATGGGTCTGAATTTGATCCAAATTGTAAGAAATGTAATAAGATCAGCCTCGCAGTGCTCTCAAAGGTGAACTGAAATACCTCTCCGTCATGTTGAAGTGCAAGCATAAAGAAATGTTTGCCCTAACATTACTGCCAAAGGGCTTTTCTCACTGTCCAGTGTGCCGAAGAAGAAAGATAGTAGCGAGCTCATCTAGTTTAGCCAGAGGCGCAAAGATCGATCCCCGCTTTTCACTGTAATGGTACAGCAAAAACATTTATATCCATTTAAATACCTTGGAAACCTTATAGATGAAGGTGAGATCAAAATGCAGCCTGTGGCTGAGCTACAAGGAATGCTGCTGGATTGGAGGTCATGTGGTGAATGCAGTGAGTTGGAGTCGACTACATTGTTTACTGATGTAGATCTGGGAAACGCATGAACATTAGCCCAACTATGGGAAATTAATAATCAACTAATAATAAAGAATAGCATTATGTTTGGTACTATAACCTTTCTACGTGGAATTTGATTGTTCTCACCGTGTGATTACCGTTAATGTTATTCAAAGATGGATATCTTTTGATTAATAATTAATATCGTCATCTCCGCCAGATTCTTTACGTCAGAGCAAAAACTCAAGAAGTATTTCATGCATCATTCATTATTTTATACCTCCATAGACCTTGGTGCGAGAAAGCACTAGATTGATGAAATATCGGCCGCCTGTTTCCGAAACAAAGTGGACTTTTATCTCCAAGCTCTTGGTCTAATTAAGTCCAAATTTGGACCGAAAAAGCAATAGAAAGGCTACAAAGACATCAACCACTATCATGGGTATAGTCTCGCCTCGAGATGAAACATCCACCATGTTCCTCAAAAGTTGATCAGAAACAACCGGACTTCTTTTTTAGGTTGAAGACTTCAAGAGATCTGCTCAGATCTAACTGACCGGTGGGAAGTTATTTATTTAACCTCCAGTTACTTCATAGCTCATCATGACCACGGGTCCGTGGGTCTCATTCTTCCTTTGAAGACAAGAGTTTGTGCAAGAACCTTGAAGCCTAAGAACCAAAAATCCCTCCCGATCTTTATATGTAGCCTCTGCGGCCAGATGTGCCGGTCCCTTGTTGGAATAGTCCTAACCAGCGATCCTACAAACGTGGACCATACCATTGGAACGCCAAGATGATGCCTTCATCTTGGACAATACATGTATTTAAAATTCACCCCACCTCCTTCATCCCGTCTGTCGTCTGCTGTCCATCTTGTGTTATTAAAACATGTTTGCTTTGTGGAACATTTACTTACAAATTGTTTATAAGGGCTGTTGGTTCTCCCTGGCCTGACAAAGAGAAGTTGAGAGCAGGAGCAATAGTGCATGAAAGTGCTTGAACCCATTCTTTTATTTATATTGTACACATGGATTAGAAAGTTCTTCTCCCCTGCACCTATCTGACACTACCGAAATAATTGCGGTTCCTCCATGTCTAGTTTTCAAGTGATAGGAAGAAACAGACATGCCTTCTTCATTGAATTTGACCAATGCTTAAAGTCTGTTACTGCCCCTCAGAGAGTCAGATAGGCTTTGATTGAGTGTCGTGCTCTTAAAGACAATTACTGCCACAAACGCTGCAGAGAAGCAGAGAGAAACAGTCATAGCAAAAACTGAAGATAATTTATGTAGAGCACCAGCCCCATCTTCTGTCTCTGCCAGGGAAAGGCAGCGCTATTTATCTCCATCACGCCGCCACAAACAGGACTGTCTGGGAACAAAGCAGGAAAAACGTATGTGTCAGTTTGGCTTGCATGTTCCATTAATCAAAAACTGGTCGATACTGGGTCGGGCTGTGTGATATGATTGTGAATCATACGTTTGGAGACATTGCTTGTGGAGAGAGACTCTGTTACCATTACATTTAATGAAGTATTATCTGAATGCTGTGGTCTGATTTTTCGGGGTTGATCTGCTCATCGTTCGCAGTAATGACCATTACGGCATTTGTGGTGATTACCGTCAGCCAGGTCTGTACAAAGACAGGATGACAATGTTTTGAATCCCCGAGCATACACTGAAAGAGCGATGTTTCGGTGCACAGCACCAGTCTGCTGATTGAACACGGCCTATTATTCATTTATTCAGCACACAAAGGGCGTGTTAAGGCGCCTTTCACATGAAAACATTGATCCATCCATCCATGTTCTGCAGCAGCTCCTCCTGAGTGGGATTGGAGACTATCCCAGATGACATTGGGTTTACGTCGGGGTACACCCTGGGCAGGTCCCCAGTTGACCAACACAGAGACTAACAGCAATGAAAACAGTCAAGTGCAAAGTGTGTGCTTTGCATTTAAAGAAAAAACCTTGTAGAATGAATGCAAAGCCAGTAGTTCATGGTATCTTTTTTCAGAAACTAAGCACCAAATCCTTGCTAACAAAAAGTTATGCAGCCAGAGAGCTATGTGGGTGTGGTCAGAGCTATATGGGTGTGGTCAGAGCTATGTGGGGGTGGTCAGAGCTATGTGGGGGTGGTCATAGTTGTCTCCTGGAAAAGTATTTTAGCTGTAGTTGTTGATGTTGTTTTGTCTGTGAGTAGCTGGTTGATTGAAATTGTAATTTCTGTGCACAAAGTGGGTCGTCAGGTTAAAGTTTTACCCAAAAAAGGTGCTTCGCTTGTTTACAAAGTGATGGCAAAGGTGTTGTTTTCAAAAGATTATAAACTGAGACCTGGTTTCAAAAGACTCCCCACAGCGCTGCTGTTGTGTGAATGAAAGGGCAAAGCACAACAACAGAAGTTTTATACGGTACATAAATGTTTTGTTGTAAACGGGCCCTCGGTCTCTTATTTAATCGCAGGTTGAAAAGGAAAATTAAACCAGAGGCGAGGGCCGTTATCAGCTGCTCTGTTTCTATTTTTCCTATTTATAAGAAACCATTTTAAAGAACAGTCATTTGATCGATGTTTTTAAAGTAAGAGGATGTTTAATAATAAAAAAAAAGAGTTTTGAATGAATAAAAATAACGATGGTTTGTTAAGAACAGAAATCTCTATATTAGCAAATTATTTTCTCTGTATTTTCTACACTATAACCTGAAAGTGAAAGTAAAGGCTTGTTCTGATGGATATTTCTTGTTTTCTGCATAGATATTTCTTCTCTATCTCGTGTGGATGCGCTAAGCAGAATACAAGACATACTGACATCGCGCTAAATTAACTGCTTGCTCGTGTGAGAAGCCCCCGATTGAAGGAGATCTCAAAAGTCATGGAGACATATCATGTTTTGACAAGGAGTGAGTCTCTCAGTCTCTCTCTCTCAGTCTCTCTCTCTCTCTGTCTCTCTCTCTCTCTCTGTCTCTCTCTCTCTCAGTCTCTCTCTCTCTCAGTCTCTCTCTCTCTCAGTCTCTCTCTCTCTCAGTCTCAGTCTCTCTCACTCTCCCTCAGTCTCTCTCTCTCTCTCTCTCTCTCAGTCTCTCTCTCAGTCTCTCTCTCTCTCTCTCTCTCTCAGTCTCTCTCTCTCTCAGTCTCTCTCTCTCTCTCAGTCTCTGTCTCTGTCTCAGTCTCTCTCTCTCTCAGTCTCTCTCTCTCTCTCAGTTTCTCTCCCTCTCTCATATATATTGTGGAGAGACACGTCATAACCACATTAGATGGGGCGGAGCTCACAGTTTCTCCATCCCACGCCAGCTTGCGTCAGATAATATGGATCTATCTTCAGCCTCACGCCTGTGAGGTCGTTGCCTTTGGATTCGTGCTGGTATCCCTTAACCGTTTAATATCCTCACCGAGAAAAAAATAACTATGGAAGAATTAATTATCTAAACTCTAAATTAGCCATAAAGTGACTTAAATAACAACAAAATTGGTTGGACAATAATGATATTAAATATGATGAAAAGAATCATATAGTATAATCTCTTAACCGTTTTTACAAACCGTTTTTTTTTAGCATTATTAGATTTATATTTGGTGGTAAAAAGTTACAAAACTCAGTAGTAAGTCCTCATGTGCTTGAATATACCAAAAGATCCTACTCAGCAAATAGGATGTTTTCTATAGCCGTGATTAATGCCTGCTCCTGGGTGGCCCCTTTGACCTCTGGTGTCCCCCGCGGCCCAGTCATTGGCCCCTTACTCTTTAGCATACTTGCTGCTAATGAGTCTTGCTATAAACATATTCAGTCAAACAGAGACTCAAAAATCTCCTCAACCAGACAGTTGAGAAGGACATTGAAGGTCTTAAGCTGAGAGTCTCTGACCGTCTCTGTCTTCCCCCGATAAATTACCTTGTCCCTTACGTTCTCCATGGCTGCTAAATATTCAACCAGTTCAGACAGAGTTCAGCAACGACGGAAATGAAACACTGCATTTTCTGAGGAGAAATATTATATATTTTTGTGAAATTTCAAAATGCTTTGTTATTATTTAATCACGCTCCCACAACAATACTATGACCATTATTGTATGTACCTACTCTCACCGAAAAGCACCCTACAGGAAGTTGTCCTTAATAGGAATAACTCACTCACTCAGTTAATCCACCGCTGTGGAGCCAAACAAATGCATTTTTCTCTCTTTGATTAACATTTGTAAGAAAATACACTGACTTCCTGCTTGAGGGAATCACTGAGCCTTTTTGTAATAGTGAAATTATGATTTTGAGTTTGTTCCTTCACATACCGAGTCGGCCTCGGGGCAGAGCTCCACAGATGGGGTATAAAAGTCATAAAGCGTCGAAAGACACACTGAGACATTGTCGGTTTTGATATTTCCATGTGCTTTGACATTATGTATTTATAGTTAAAAAACAAAACAATTCTAGTTTCATACCACTTCACAGTCCTCAAACTAAGTTGGAAATGTATTCAGTAAGAACTCAAAGGCATTCGGTAGCCAGCGCCAGACTCGCGGGACAATCATCATCATCATCATCATCATAAATAGATTGCGAGGTTATTTGTGGAAGGGAAAAATAAAAGAGGATGATGTCAATATGAAGGAGTAATGTGAAGTTTACAAGCGCTTACATTACATGCTCCCTCAAAGGCTGCTCCACCTTTACGAGATGATTTTTTTTTTCTTTCCACATTTGCACAAATCTGCTCGACAGCACAAACAAAGATACCTGGACTCTGGACTCCATAAATACCCCAGAGTGCTGCATATAAAAAATACATAATCTCCAATACAGCGTCGAATACGCAAAACCTCTCTGCACCAGTGAGCCTTAATGGTCTGCTGAACATTGTTGTCATTCCTCTAGAAGCTGCAGGAATAAAATTCTGACCCGGGCGAATGAGGAGAGGCTCCTGTCCCAGCTTAACCCTCTGTGTCAGAAAGAAGAGGCGGTACCGCCGGTACTGGTGGGCCGTAACTAAGAGCATTTACTCAAGTAAAGAACTGAAGAACACATTTGAGGTACTTTTAGTGGATTAGTCAATACAATGAGGAAGAGTTCTTCCATATCAGTCTCTGGAGGGAAACTATGGAACAGTTTTATTGTGGAATTAAATAAATGTCCAAATTTCATGCATACTCTGATATATCTCTGAGGGAAACTGTCACATTACACTCCCTCTTTCACTCTCTCTCTCTCTCTCTCTCTCTCTCAACTCAGCTGGTCAAGGTAGAAGGCCACCCCCCTGAGTCGGGATCTGCTTGGGGTTTATGACTGTTAAAAGGCTGGGTTTTTTTCCCCCTCTCCACTGTCTCCATGTTCTTCCTCATGGGGGACATTGTTGGGTGGTCTGTAGAATAAAGAGAAAGTGCATTGAGATAAAAATGTTGAGGGATTTCGGGCTGTATAAATATAATTAACTTGATTTGATTATAATTATTATTATTCTTTAAAGATTTTCTGGAATACATTTTTTTCATTGTTTTTTACTTTTTTCAAATAACCATTTTAAGCAATCAATTAATCAATCAGGGTATAATTCATTATCCGTTCCAAGTAAAGTCGCCTCTTCAATTAATCGTTGATTAACCCAAGTATTAAAACCTGTATGTGACTCTATGGTTTGATTGTTGAATTTTCCTGAATCTTTGTTTCATTGATTTGATGGTTTAGTTGCTGTAAAAAGCTAAACTTTGTTCTTTTTTCGACCTCGGTTCTGTCCCTGAAAACTGTTTATAACCAAAACAAGAAAGTGCTCCTGTATTATTATGCTCATCATAAAATGAAAACAACATGTAATCAAAAAAAATGATATAACCATTTTCCCTGCTACCAAGAAAACCAGAAAAAAAGTGTTTTTCTGTTTTTCACAACCTTGACAACATGATTCATTTCACAGAAGGTAAAAAAAAGAAGTATGCAAGCATTAATCAGCCGACACAGAGATCCCACTCTCAAATTCTGAGCATGATCCACAGAGCGGCCTTGGCACCACGTAAGCCCTGAAGCAGAACCCTCCCACCATAGATTGCCTCTCCTGCTCCCTGAAAGCACCCATTCACTTCAGGTCCCATTCATTAGAGCAGATCAAGCCCACCCCACTGACCAGCCAGCCACATCGCTTAAAGACCAAGGAGGCCATCCTGAGCCTCCACCACTCCATTTATTAGAATAACACCACACGCTGCAAAGGAGCATGGGAGAGAGCCAAGGCCATTACTCTCTCTCGCCTAATCTTCATCAGGATCTGTCTTCCCCTCGATCCTCTTCCTCTGTTCTGTTGACAGCCAGAGTATCTGTGCCTGGGATGGGAAATAAAAACCCTCCACGGCTACACTGTAATTAGTAATTAGAGTAACTCACTGACAGCAGCCCAACCATTTTTACAGTTTCTTTGTGTATAACCGTATTGCAGTATATACTAGGAGATAAATATACACTTTATTACCGTATTCTTGAAAAAGATAAACACAATCCTGTCTCTATACAATATGTAGACTGTGATATAATCTATTTATCTTGCATTTTCTTCATCCTGATCGGGGTTGCGCTGGGTTTGAGCCTATCCCAGGTGATGTTGGGTTGGAGGCGGGGCCTGGATGAGTCACCCGTCCATCACAGGGCCGACCCGCATAAACAACCATTAACACTCACATTCACACGTTTGTCATTACTCAAATTTATTTGATTACATTTTTATTGATTTATTTCATAATTTATTTCATTATATCGTCAATAAAATTTGAAAGCCAATTATATTAATTGAATTAAGGGAAACCTGATTGGACTGTATTTCTGCAGTAACTTTTCTGCTCCGATAACACATTATCCATTTTTCTTCTTTTTTTACCGTCATTATTTTAATTTTTTCTTCGGACTTACTTTTTTCTTTTCTCTCTTCAAGGAGATTTTTTCAAAGGAGGTTACCTGTTTTTGTTATTTCTCTCGCTACAGATTTTTAAATGATAAATTTGCTTGTTTGTATGTTTGCTTTTTTCAAAAATGATATTTTGGAATGTAAAATTTGACGAAAATACTGACTTTATTAATTATTTATTGCTCAATGCTGGAGAATTTAGGATTGCAAATTTTAAGAATAGATAAATAATCAGCGCCAAAAATATGTTTTAATGTGTTTTAAGGCTTTCATAGAAAATCTAAAAGTCCAGAATAGTGACAAAGTTACGCAGTGGTGGAAATGTTTCCAACACATGGTCACAAATACGATTACATAAAGATCATATTCATAAATTTATTTCATAATATTCGTTTCGTTTCTACCGTTTAAGCTGCCACCTTCCTCAACCAATCAGCTCCAAGCTAACCCTCAAATAATTATACTACTGATATAACAGCAGACGATCAAACTAAACAATAAACTTGGTTAAAAGCAATTTTCATTGCAGCTTTGCGGAAAGATTGAGCAGGTTTTAGCTTGTTGTTCTCAAGTTTTTAAATCTCTCGTAAAGTAAGTGCCGTAATGATATTTTCTACCTCTCAGATTCATACGCGATACTCACCTGTGAGACCCGTATTGTAAAAGCATCAACAAAATGTTCCCGCACAGAATGAAATAACACATGCGGAAAACAATTAGATTTATTTTTAGCCCTTCGAGATAATTACGGATTAATGCATTGTATATTCGTTTTCAAAAACACAATTCCAGAAATAACTTTGAGGTTTCCAATGCCGGAATCGCTGAATCTATAAAATTAATGTTTTTATTTTGGTTTTTTTAAATGTGGAATGCTCCTTTATTTTAACTCCAGAAATCTCTTGAATACATCCATGTGGGCTTTAATGCAGAAACACGTAATGTAAAGGTTGACATGTAGTTTGTGTTGTCTTTTAATGCAGAATAGTTTCCATATATATATATATACTTTTGTCATATATTTCTGCATAAATTTAAAGTCTAGTTTTACAGTGTAGGTCTTAAGGCCCAAAAGGGGTCAGGATATTCAACTAGGGTTCAGTATAATCAGTTCTTCTGCCATAGGTGGCTGTGAGGCTATCAGCTCTGCAGGAAAACAACTTAATAACAGCCTCATTTAGAGCGTTGTCCATTACCGATAAGGGTCCCCCCTGAGATGTGCTAATTACAAGCCAGGCGGGGGGTCGGAGTGAGCAAATTGGACACAGTCAGTGAAACTTTAAGTCTTGTCGGTGAACCAAAAGACTCAGCTAATCTGGGTGCTTCCCGCGGTAGGTCGTGGTCCGCCTTCACGACTCCTTCCAGGGCGCTTCGGATATTTCTTCTTACGTTCTCAGTGAGATGTCAAAAAGGAGATGACTTTGCCCGGTGATCTTTTCTCCGTCTGACTATTAAAGTGTCTCTGGGAAACTCACGTCTCATCGCCCACACGGTGGCAGAAGAGCTCCACTGTCTCAGCGCTCTCTCCTCACGCGGGGGAGAAGGATGTCAGGGAAGTGAGGAGACGCGGGAAAGCAGGTGTAGATGTCATGAATATCACACTGATTCTGTTTAGATTGTCATCCCGACTCGGCGGTTTTCAGATAAGCAGAGGGAGACAATGAAATGTCCCCGTTGGGATTTCATGACAGGATGTTAGAAAAACATAGAACCAATGTTGCGTCTCTGCCTTGAGTGACGTCTTTCCCGGAGTATTGTAAAGGTGAACGTTTTATAATCCTGCTTATAAAACAGGAAGTGCATTTAGGACTTTCAGGCCTTAAGGCTGCACCTAATACCGCGTGACTGCCGCAACGGCGCTCGGTTAATAGGGTTAAAACGTACTCTGCCATTACTGGGAGCTACAAGTGCTCTTTGTCATACGTTAAAAGCATTTTGATTATATACTGGCGCCCCATTTAGGCCTCTGTCAAAAGGAAGAAGGCAATTACTGGGCGTATGGAAAGTGAGTTGCCCATCAAATAATCCCCAGGCCTGCCTGCCGTCATTCTGCCGTGACACTTCAAAGTCATCGTTTGTTGTTTCGTGAACGTAAGGAGACCCAGCTCAGTGGATTTTACGTTGTGGAGGATGCAATTCTTTCGGATTTACTTTTATTCCTGAAAGGAGGAAGAAAAAGCTCCTGTCAGATAATATTGCGCTCGGCGGCCGGCGTGCGTGCGGCGTGGCGTCCTATTAGGAAACAAACAAACATGCATGCATGCCTAATGGAATGGCTCAAGCAAGCAGAAAATGGATTTCCTGCTTTCCCCGGCGCGCTCTGGTTGTCTCCGGTTTCATCGTCATCCATTTCAATACAGCTACCGGTGCTGTCATTGATAGTAAAGGCAAGGACTGTTCATACACAAACCATTCCTCCTCTGGGAGGAATTGATTTAATGACAGCCTCCAGTGGCTGCAATCGATGGGTTGGAGGGAAAGGTACATTATGAGGACAGCAGGACATATAATGGAGGATCACGCAGCTATTTCCATCGCTCTTACTGGCCTCCATTACAGCAGCGGAATGGCTCAGTGGGTTACACAGCCGACTTTAGTCCAGAGGACCGGGGTTCATATTCCAGTCAAAAGAGGGCATGGCAGAACTCCAGTGTGGATCCTCAGGCAAGGTCCTCAGCGCTCCCAGTTTACCCAACAAGACCATGTGCTGGGGTGACCTCCTAAAAACAGAGGGAAGAGCTGAAGGAAGTTGCTTCACTAGCCTCCTTAGAAAATTCCAAAAGCAGGCTGGAGTCCGACCCTGCCTCGTTTTGACCCAGTTGCCACTCAATCGGGTCACATCTGGAATCAAACTGGCGCTACCAGATTAATTTTTTAGTTTTCCGCCCCTTGGTGGCAACTTTTGATCATGAGAGACTTGATTTTCAAATTAAATCGTGTCCAAAAAACTGTTTTTCATAATACAGGCTCACGCTAGTGACTATAATATGAACTATTAGAGAAAAATATGATATATATATATATAGTTTTTGAGTCATCCCACTGACAGGACGGAAATAGTTTTTGAGTCATCCCGTAAATAAGAAGGACCTGCGGCGGCGACTTTTTGGGGATATAATAATGAACATTTTTATAATGAACTTTCGAAAAACAACTTCCACCTCCCGGCACCAACTAATCACTTCACAGAGGTTAAGATCCTGCTGCCTGTTTTAAATACCGTCAACTTTAGAACCCATCCTCTCAAAGCTCCTCTGATGAGCTGTCTTATCAGACTGAGGCGCTAATACTCTTCCCTCAGTGTGGAGATCCACCGTTGGCCCCGCCCCCACCATGACATTGTTTATCGACTTCACTCGCTATCATAGTAATGAATGTCTGTCTGCAGGGCTTAGATTTTGTTTCTACTTGTCCCAGATATTATGACAACTATTTTTTACATCTTATTATTTTTTATTTATTGATTCATTTTTTTAAAGGATGTCACTTGTTTCACTTCTGTGTCCGCAGCTCTCTTCTTGTACCAAATAATCGCCCTGCAGCTTGACAGAAAAGGTAGATTAGGTGAATCGTGGGTTATTGAAAGGAACTGGCAGAAATATAATCGCGAGTAAGACTTGTCTAGTCACAGTAGAAGATGAAGCTTTCCGATTTATCCCAGCTGAGGCCGGTTCATCCGCTTCCTTTAGCGTCGACCCACAAAGAACGAACATCGCACCGCCTGAGGACCCGAAGACTCCCGATGTGTTCAAAGGTCTGAAATAAAGCTCCGAGACAGGCTTGAAGGAGTCGTCAGACCAATCAGTATAATCTCGTTCTACTCTAAAGCTGACAGGCGACCGGTGTCACACCAGGATAAACGTTAAGTATTCTTCATGTCTTAAGGTTCAAAGTCCTTCTCAGAAACTGCCACTCATCCGCCGGAACTCCACCGCCTCTCAAGCCCAGTCTGCCTCTCCACGCAGCTCAAGCAGACACAAAAGGTATTCATGTACGCGACCCACCCAGGATGAGAGGGTTTGATTGTCTGACTTCTAGCTAGAAGACGATTTGAAAGAAAACCCATAACTGATCGATGTGTTTATATCCCCCAAAGGTCCGTTGTATATTTCCAACACTAGGAGGAGCTAGTCATGTTTTTTAGGCCATCATTTTGCAACTATTAGTCCAAATATGGTGCGTAAGAATGAACTTGAGGACATCTGTCTGGTAAATATCATATTTTACTTTAATAGTTCATAATTTACTCACTAAGGAAAGTTTTTTTTTACTTAAAAAAACGAAACACTGTTTTTCGCACATCACTACTAAACCTTTGGTCTGATTTACTCCAGATTTGGTGCACATGATTCAACGCGAGGATGTCTATCTTGTATATATTTTGTTAAACTAAACCCATATAACCATATGAACACATAAACATATTAAATTTGAGGAGTAGTCATAGTTTCTTTGGTCTTGAGTGTAAAAACATGGAATAAAAAAAAGTGCTGTTTTATGTGTGAATCAAAAAACACTGCCACTTACTTAAATAATTACTTAAATAATTACTCAGTCAGTGAAGTTGACAAGAAGAAAAAATACATCCAACGAGAAATAATTCACACAGTAAGAAAAAAACAAGAAATATCAAATTATTATATTATTGTGACAAATTATCAGAGTGTGGCGACGGGTTGTGCGAAACATACAGAAATCCTATCTAAATATTCTGTGGTACTTTTTTCAGTAATGATAATTACATGATATTTTGCATTCTTCAAATGTGTCTCTGCAATTCTCATATCATCAGAGCTGGTTGTCGTGAATCAGATATTAAGTGTTGTCTTTTAATATTTTTGCTTAGAATTTGTTTGGTCTTACATCTGTTGTTTTTCCCGTCTTCTTCTTTTATTGTTTTTTTTTTAGTTTCTCAGTCTGTGCTTCTACCTGGCTGACTGGTTTAGGCGTTGAGCCCAGCTGACTCCTGAAGCTTCGCATAATTCAACATTTTCTCGGCAGTGAGAAAAAGGGATCCCTGTCAGTGGGATGACTCAAAAAAACAAAAACGACTATTACACTGATAATTATGAGACTGAGAATAATGATAGTAATTTGAATTCTAATAACAGTAACAACAACAAAAACAGAGTCAAAGGGACGGCAAAAAAAAAAAGCGAGGACCTGGTGATCAGTCTAGGATGAAGTCTCCATTTGTAATCGCTGAGAACTTGATGAGGTCTTTCTTTTGCTTGATTTTGTATTGCCTTGTTTTATTCTGGTCCTGTTTCGGGTCACCCCAGAGGCCTTCATGTTCAGGATCACTAACAGCTGGTGTGGATATAGTTACCCCTTTAATGCCATGCTCAGCAGTTTGGTTGATAACATTTTGAGTCACTATTTCTTATTGAAAACTGTGATATTCTCATCCAGTGTTAGCATGTTTATGCTAACACTAAGGGGCCGAGGATAGAGCCCTGGAGGACATCTCATTTTAAAGAGACCACCGATTAGGAGGCATTAACCATGACTATTGAGAAAGTCCTGTGCTATAAGTAGGATTTATTTTGATATATTAAAGCATGTGATGACTTACTAAACATAATAATCTAACTTAATGTAACCAAAAAAAGTCTAATGAGGGTCAAAAAGTTTCTGATAAACATGCCTTACCAAAAGCTTTCGTTAATGTAATTTAATACTGACGATTTCCCATGAAATACAAACTTTAATCATGAAATAATGTTATAAGTCTGATGGCATCTAACTGTTTGACAACACATGAGATTTGTCATTTTATGTTAAATTTAGATCAAATATGCAGAAACCTTTTTTTTTCCATACTGTTTTTCTTGGTTAAGACATTAAAGATTTAAGTTTGAGTAGGTGGAATAAACAGATCCCGCCTTTGTTTCCCACAACGGCCAAAATGGTTTTGGAACTCTCTTTAACAGCAGACTTTTGAGAAACATCCGTCTGTTTGAGCCCAATCCCCCACAAGTCAGGATGATCTCCGTCTAGGAAACACGTCGAACGGCGTTGATGGTGTTTCCGTCACATCAACTTAGCGAATCAAGCATGGAATCTCAGTGCTCCGGCGCCGTATTCTGTCCTATAGGGCTGCATGAGGAAACTCACAATGTGTGTTTATGATTGCTTCTTGCAAAATGAGCAACGTACCAGATGATGTCAACTTTCGCACATTTTAAAAAACGCCATTAAGACATATTGTTGGCAATCGCGCTCCCATAGAGTGAGTCCCTGTTCTCGCCACAAGAATGTGCGGCTCTTCCCCTGCCTTCTGTTTTCTTCTTCTGCAGCTTGGAGCGATGTTTATACGTTGATTATAACCCTGTTGCTTCATTAAGTTTAACATAAAAAAAAACTGAACTGTCCCTGTGCCATCAGACAATTCAGAGCAATATTCCAAACTTTCCCCCGGTCCAATTGGCTAGTCCAACGCTGCCATTGGCCGCTGCAGATCTTTTTCTCCTCTGTTTATTCTCCGAGCACCGAGGAGTCCAGGTGTTGGCAGTGGGCAGCTTTGCATGGCAGCAAAGGGACATTTTGATGAGATGACAGTCAGCTCGCTCGCTTTGCAATTTTGCTGGTGGGCCCAGACTTGTGGCCCGGCGCTCCGATGGGACAGTGAGATCCATGGGTCGACACATCTGGCATCTCCTCCTGCCAAATGTGGCAGCCCCTCATCACAGATGTTACTGCAGCCAGCTTATTGGCAAGATCTAGGCCTTTGTGTTGACTCCATTCAGTGGCAGTGGATGAAAAAGGGAATGCTGCCGACGTTAGTGAGTCTGTGAAAGGAATATACTGAAATTAGCCTATATGTCAAAATCCCCTGTAATGGCACATGGTCACGCATTTGAAAATGTCATACGTCGGTGGTCATGGCAACTTCCCGGGGCATTACAATAATAATAATGATAATAATAACAAGGTAATAACGCTTTCCATTTAATGGCCCTTGTCTAAGTGAATAGTCAACGTTGTGTAATCTTTGTGAACTTCAGAAGTTTAGAGCAATTCAACCAAAAAATGTATTTTCAATTACTGGGGATGTTTAGAAGAGCGAAAGGGAGAAAAAAAAAAATCGACAACAAATCAAACCCAATATGATATTTTCATATTGATGTATTATTAATGAATGACTGCTGCTAGCTTCCCTTTGTTTTAACGGTGATAAGGGGCCGCTCATTATCTTCTAGCTTTCAAGAATTCCACTGTTCCAGCGGTAATTACATCCCTGAGAAGTCGTGGATCTACTAGATTGATTTCGCAAAATGGTGGTTAAATCTTTCCAAGACTATAAGTTGGCCATTATATCACGAACATTGTTCTGATTAAGTCCGAATATGTTGTATATGAATGGAGAAGAGGAGATATATCTCTTATATTTCATATTTCTCTCTAATTGTTCATATTTTACTAACTATGGGGTGTATTAGTATGAAAAATGCTGTTTTACAGTTGGTCCAATTTAGCCCAAATTTTGGGCAAATGGCTCTACTTGGGGGGAACTATCTTGATCTTTCAAATATATTTTAGTCTTATAGTTCATATTTTACTCACAAGGGGCATCTTTTTTTACGACAAACATACATGTGAAGTTATGTTTTTCGGATTTAACTTCACATTTAATTTGAGCAGTTCAAATCAGGAGGATTGCTTGCACGGTGCAGGGGATTGGGGGCTTTTCGGAGATATACGCTTGCTGTCAGGGACGACAACCAAAGCCTATTGGACACCTCATTTTCTCAAATCAATTTTGATTCTTGGGCCGGCTGGAGACCCATTATCAGCGTTTGGATAGAGTTATTTTTGTCTTTGAATGTTTCAAGTTTTTGAATACATCCAAGATGCTGTGTCAAAAGCATTTAACCATGACACTACGCTATATACTATTCCAAATGTAGTCTTGGTCTGAGTAACAGGACGTCAGGGGCCGCCCATCCTTCTTTGAAGGCTTCCACCCTTTTCCAGCACTGTCCAGTAGATGGACCCGATCACTGCCCTTCCCCAGCAGGCTTCCAGGTAGTTTCATGTCCCAACTGGATGTAATATTAGTTCCATTCCCATGAAAAACAAGATGTTACAAACCAATATGACACAAAAGCAAAAAGCAAACAAAAGCAAACAGTGTCAGGAGTTGGTTCTCGGCGTTATCTGGAGAAGAACACAGATGGCTCTGATAAGCTTTCCCTCTAGTTCCACATCAACATCAGAAGGACAGGAAGTGCACTGGCATCCTATTTTCCAGACTCATGACATTTGGAGAGTTGAAAGCGAGTGGAATTTCAAGAATGTTCTTGCTCGAGTTGAAAACAATTTTGACTGTCTATGTAATCGTGCTGCATGAAAAATGTCTTTGTGTTCCGTATAAAAACAGACTTTATACCTTACTAGCAAAAGAATTCCCATCTTCTGCTGCTGTTTAGGAGAATCCTGGACCTTCTTCTTGTTTTACGCTCCAAATGTTTTACATACATGCAGAGATAAAACTCATGTCGAGTAAATTTTATTCATCAGCGCCAAATCACGACAAATGTTATCTCCAGACACTTTCCAAAGGGAGCAGGTCCACAATCGTTATTCTACACAAGCCCAACCATCTCTGGTGAGCAAGCACTTTGTGTCTGTAGTGAAAAGAAACAAACTGCCTTTAACAGGCAGAAACCTCGAGCAAATCCTGACTAAGTGTGATCAGCATTCTGGCTTGATCGCGTTTGTGAGAAGAAGAGAGAGAGAGAGAGAGAGAAAGAGAAAGAGAGAGAGAGAGAGAGACAGAGAGAGAGAGAGAGAGAGAGAGAGAGAGTCTGTACATGAACAACAATATCAGCTATGATAAAAGGATCATTGCATTTCGTAGTAAATATAATACCTTTTGGAATAATACTGTTAACAATACTACTACAACTACTAGCACATGTTTTTCAATCTTCACGAGTAAGTACTGACTGAATGTTCATGGATTCAACCTCATATTCCCAGGTGAAGTCTGAATAACATTGATTATCTCGTTATATTGGCACCTGCCAATGGGTGGGATGTATTAAGGGGGCAAGTGGACTACTTTGTCCAGAAGTTGATGTGTTGGAGGCAGAAAAAATGGGCAGAAATAAGGATTTGTGTGACTCTTCTCCTCCCATATTTTGTTGTGTTAGCGTTCTGCAGTGGCAAGCTTTTCATAAAGTGCATTGTAGAGCTGTTTTAGTGGCAAAAAGGAGACTTACAACAAAATTAGAAATGCGGTTGTAATCTTCTGGCTGATCTGTGTATACAAACATAAGAAATCCCTTAGTATAGGTATGTTTTTCCTGTGTCTACGTCTTCATTGTATATTTTTCTTGCAGCATTATAATATAATAATCGCTTGACATTGAGAGGGGATTCATTTGGAAAAGCCATCAATGGATGGGGTTACAGGATCTATTAAACATCTGCGCTTCATTATGCCTGAAGTCTCGCTGTCTGCCCAAAATGCGTTGCGTTTGCAAACAGAGATTGTAGGGGATGCACGTACACAATCTCCGCTTCTCCAGTCTATAGCCATATCCCAACGCCACACTCTTTTAAACTCATACGCAGTGGAGGCAGATGCAATTATTTTCACACCGATGGAGAGGAAATGTCATCAGGACTCCCCAAAAGCCTCCACATTCTGTCACCTCCTCCCCCCCCGTCTTTCTCATTTCCATGATACACTTTATCAATTAACTCTGCTCTCAAGATTGTCTCCGGCAATTTCATTATTGTCAATTAGCCAGGAGAGAGAGGAGAATGTTCCAGTCGGCGCGGGAGCTGGGCGCCAACAACATGCATTTCAGCTTCTGCATACCAAACAGTGACAGCAGGAGGCTGCTGGCCAAAAAGACCCTCAGACTAGCTGGGAGGGGTCATAATGTTTCTGGAGACTGCACACACCACACACACACACACACACACACACACACTACTGGGGCTTTGCGCTTGGATACTTTTATATTAAAAAGCTTGTGATGGACAAGTTGCCGACCGTAAATGTCGCAGCGGTGAGATCTGCTGCTCTATTTCGCGATGCAACACAAGCTTACGTCAGCAGTCAGTAGTTTGCAGTGGGCAGAAACGCCGCTCGGGGGGGGCTTGGTTCATCAAAACACTTTTTTAATGACGAGTCTTTGTAATCGGTCAGCAATGTATTATGTACTGTATATGGGGAAACATATTTGATTGCTGAGATGAAGAGGCACTTCATCTAAGCAACTCAAGTCGTTAAATGAAACGATGAAGATGGATACACGATTGAGCCCTCGTGCCTTGTGGATATGGACATTTTTTTCCACCTCAGTTCCCATAAAGTGCTAATGATTGGAGGCACACTGCCTGCTACACCTCAGAAGAGGTTCCTGTTTTGATTTCACCTGTGAAACTTCGCTCCATGTCATCTTTGTCTCTCTCTCGCCTCCAAATCCTGTTTCTCTCAAGCTGTCCAATCAATAATGGCCTCTGGGCTAAAAGAAATTATTTACGTGGGCTGCAACTCCCCGTGATTGATTGGTTTGTAGACTGGCGTCCTCTCCTTTGTCCTCTCCTCCTTTGATATCCTCAGAAAATACATTGGGACCCTTCGTCAGACCTTGTCACTATTTAGTACCTCATCTGTTCCTCCCCAAGTGTTCAACAAGGGATCGTTCTTCGTCTTGTCCTTTCCTTTTTCTATTTATATCCCTGGTAAATTATGGGATCGTCATTGCCGGTGCAGACGCGGATTGTTAACGTGATAACTCAAAAAGCCATAGACCTTAGTGCAAGGAAGAACTTGATTTTTTTTTGGAAAGGTCGGTTCTATATTTCTGACACAGCGGGGAGCTTAATTTAAAAAATTTCCAGGCCAATTTCAGGCTAATTTGGCCTGATTTTGTCCCAATTTGGTGAATATATTGACTCAAGGATATCATATTTTACTGTAATAGTTCATATTTTACTCACTAGGGGAGCCTTTTCCCCAAAACACAGTTCAACATTTAATTTGAGGAGTTCAGTCAGGGGGAATTACTCGTACAAAGCAGGGAATTGGGGGCTTTTTCGGGGATATACCCTCGGTGATGGGGACTACACTTTAGGCCTAGTTTTTTAGGGTGTTTTTATATGTATTGTCGAAATTTGCGTAACTTCTTCTGATTCTCTTATTCTTCTGGGAAAGTGCAAACCATCCGAACCATCCACCTTTTTTGTCGAACTATTGTCAGGGAGTTTGATCCATACCCTGGTTCGGAGAGGTTGGGAATGGATCAGGCTAGGAGCTCTTTTCCTATTGTGTAAGGGGTTGGACGTGGCTCGGACAAGCTATTGTACTTGATTACACATTTCACCAATCAGTCACAGCTTTAAAACCACCTGCTTCTTAATATGCAGTTCCCCCATTTGTCACATACATTTCCATGGTGGTCTTTCGGTTCTGTCACCGTTCTATCCATACCAGCAACGACCATATGCACGACCGGCAAATTTGAAATTGGAACTTTGGTTTCAGATGTATATTTTAACCATGAACAACCAAATATTTTGTTATTGTATTAGTTGTGATTGGAGTTATAGTACTAATTAATACTCTTTATTGGCTATTTGGCTATAACCTCATCAGAGACCCATGGAGAACCCTTGACAACTTATTGGAAAAAACAAAGCTAATGATATATTATTATGAAATGTTAAGTATTCATCCACTGAGTGTTATTACAATGTACATAGTCAAGTGTCCGCTTATAAACAACGTGGAGAGGTTTGGCTTGGTTCCAAGCAAGCAAGGTAGACATGGGTATATGACTTGTACATAATAAATAAACAATTTGGTTTTGAAATATTCACCAACACTATTCTCAAGGAATATTAATCTTGGAATACACCCCTACTTGTTTTTAACACCTCAATTACCTGCGTGTGGTCCATAAGGTAAAACCAGGGCATTCCATTTAATAGCATCAACATATGGCGAAGCTGCAGCTGGCTTACTCTCCTGCCACAGATCAGCCTGCCAGAACTCTGTATTCTGTTTTTGTGTCCTGCCACCCATGTAGTGAGTAGACCAGGGGGTGCAATATTATAACAGTTTGAAGCCGGCCTTTTTATTCATGAGCTCTTTTATAAAACTCAGCACTAACTGCTTTCCAAGCATAGCAGTTTTAGGAAATTAAAACCCAATTTCAAATTGAGTTGGCACCTTATGTAAAATGCTAATGGTAAGCAAATGTTCTACAAAAGACTGGATATTTAATGTTCAAAGGGATCAACTTTATAGGTTTGTCGATGGTGATGTTCATTCCGACGGTTTCCATTGTGTGGCATCATCTTATCTTTCAATACTCTGTAAGTGTTGGGGAAGATTGGACGCTAATTGTTGTTTTGAAATTGGAATTCTGTCCTAATCTTGCTTGATAAATGACTTCAGCTGAGTCACAGTCTGAGGTCTGCGTTGTCATGTTTCGCACATCGAAATGCAGCGGGCTATTACAGCTGGGCCAGCTTTTGACCGCAGCTCGGCAATCTAGTACCTGGACTCGTTTACTCCCCAGCCGTACTGTTGGAAGGGGGGCAGAACATGGTTCTATTATATACTACATTATATATAGTTTTATTGTTTTCCTCTAATAAGTTTGGATTCTCCTGAGGAAGATATTGTCTGGATGGCATATTTTGTTCCAAAATCTCTACGTTTTGCTTTCAGCATTAATGGAGCCTTCACAGATGGACACTAAAACACCTCCATACCGTCACAGATATAAGCTCTTCATTTTGTAGTGTGAGGTCCTTTTTCCACTTTAGCCAACTACAACCATTACCAAGTGCTACGTTAAATATGGATACCACAAATCAAAGGACCACTTCACGTCTGACTGCCTCTGATGAAGTCAGGTCCAAAGAAGACAGCGTTTCTGGATGTTGTTGACATAAGGCTTGAACCTTACATGGTCAAGTCTTAACTTGTGTTTGTAGATATTGTGACAAATTGTATGTACTGACAGCGTTTATCCAAAGTATTCCTGAGCCCATGTAGTAATATGCTCCATTTAATCACGTTTTTAATGTCACCAGAGAGATTGAGGGGTCATTACTGCTTGATCTAACATCCCCCATATTCTTTTAATCTTATTTCAATCAGAGGAAATTGAAAATGAAGAAAAGATAAATGATTTTTTACAACAGATGACGTGAGATAATGAGTCTATTAGAAAGTTTTTTTCTTGCTCAGGCTCTTCGGGAAGATTGTGATCCAACGGTCTCTTCCCTGAGCAGCAGAACGGAATATCCCCCCTTTGGAGTCTGGAAACTGGTGGTGGTGGTGGCTGATGTCTCTGCTGAGGCTTATGGATCTGCGAGGTCTAGGTGGAGATGGGGAGGTGGAGGGCGCGCAAACCAGCAGCATAAAAGGACTATATAGATGGAGAGAGAGTCATATTTAAAGACGGCAGCTGATGGAGAAGGGCGGAGCATGAAGGTGTGACCCAATGACTGGATGGATGAGGCTATATGAATGAGTGCAGCTGTTATTGATCAATGCCCCAGACTATGAAGCAGGTAATGGAGACTGAGCATGTGTGAAAAGTGAGAAGAATCGATTGGAATGAGCAGTAACTGTGTCCCGAATGTACTGGAGGATAGTCTTCCTGATTGAACTCCATTATAATCCTTCATAGCCATACACAGTACAAGACATCGAGATTAGTTCTCTTCATTTGACCCCACCCTGAGGCGCAGTGAGGAGGCCCACATGATGAAAATATCTTTGCGTGAAGATATGTAGACTGGAGTCCGGGAATCGAACTGCCAACATTCTTATTGGTGGACGGAACTTATACCTCCTGAGCCGGAATGAAACTCACAATAAGGAATAGTGAAAGCCCAGTAATTCCTTGCAGAAACTTTGTTCTTAAGTTTTTGTACTCTTTGGTGGTTTTTTAAGTCCATCTTGGCTTTCCATCTTTCATAATCGCCCGTGATTGTATCATCAGTCACCAATGAAAGTTTTTCCCCCTGGAATGATTCCATCAGGTGGGTTGGAGTTCTTTGTTAATCCCTATGATGCTTGAATGAAATGCATAATTCGCACACATCAATGCAGTTGATTACTTTAGATATCATGTTTATCTACCTAATTTTGAATAGAATTGAGAATAAAAAGGATCTGAAAATAAACAGATTAAGGTTTTACATTGTGTTCCAACTTTTCTTTTTCATATTAAAAATCTCTGTATTTGCATACTTGAGGTATTTCTATGCATCAAATTCCCCCCTTAACTTAGATGATAAAAATAATTACAGGAAGAAAAAAAAAAGAAGAAAAGAGGCGGGTGTTTTTGTGGGGATTTTTTTGATTATTTTGGCAAAACTTTATTTGGTACTCCTACAGATATGTTTGGGAAATTTACCTTGATTCCTAATCAAATAGCATGATTTTGTCTACCTATTTTACAGACTGATGACAACTTTCAAACCACATTGAATAAATTGCTTTAATTTGTCACACTTAGTTTTGCTTCTCGTTAATAGAATTCTTGTTGATATGTCTCCAGGAAACACCGGGAGGTAGACTTCTGAATCACCTTCACCCACGCATTAATAACAAAAGTAACATTTCTCCTATGGAGAAGGTATATCAAACCTGATTTTTTATTCATGAAGAACAACTACGCCTAGTTTTTATGGTGTCAACATAGTCCATGCAGCGCTGCTGAAGTCTTCTGTCTTATGGTTTAAAAAAGACGTTTAAAGAATTTTCAGATCAATTAGATTTGTTTCCAGAACACATATGTGCATTAATTTGCATCTGCATTACAACCAAAATAATTCACATGTATTACTACTTAATTAATATTTAAAACAGTAATATTAAAATCCTACATGAGATATATACAGACAGGAGTGCTGAAATAAAAATATTATTTGACTTCTCTTTAAGCTGTGTTCCATTTACTGCAAATGTAAGAGGCAAATTAATGAATTCTAGGATACAGATTCCGTTAAACGCCCCAGACCCTCCACCTCTGCCTCTGATTGGCAGATTGAAGATAATGGTTCTAACATTTATCCCTTATCAAAACAACAGGATGTTTTTTTTGATGTTCTGCTTCCTTAGGCAACAGTTTAGGTGGATTGTTCATATTTTCAAACACATGTCTGAGTCCCACGAGTACTAAGTACCCTAAAAGAGTCATACTATTACATATCGACATCTATGGAATGATAATATATAATCATAGCCCCGAAAAGTCTGTGATTTCACAAATTCATCATCGCCGCCACTGCAGATCCTTCGTGTTAACGCAACAACTCACAGAAACAATTTCATGTATCATTTTCAAATTTCATACCCACGTAGACCTTAGTGAGAGGAAGAGCTGGAATGATTTTTGGGAAAGGTCGGTGATATTTTTCCGACACTAGGTGAGCTTTATCTCCAAACGTTTTCAGGCCATGAAATCTCAACTGTTGGTCTGATTTAGTCCAAATTTAGTGCTAATGAATCGACTGAAGGAGATCTGTCTTGTGTGTATCATTCATTCATTATCATTCACAGCTAATCCTGTTCAGGGCCTCGGGGGCTGGAGCCTATCCAAGCTGACATTGGTTGTTCAGCTCATTCTGGTGGTTACAATGTTTAACTCCCATGCAGATATCCTGACTTTGATTCTTGACTTGTTTATGCTAATTATAGGGTTTTATTGAAGTGGGCATCCCATGAGGTCAACATACATTATTATTATTATTATTATTGTGATTATTATTGTTATTATTATCATTGCCTGGATGGTGTCCGGTGAACATCTGCGCTAGCTCTGAGCAAGGTTGTGTCTGCATACGTTTAGATGCATGCATATTCACATAAGTGTGTCATTTGCAGAAATCTTTTCATCTCAGGACTCTACAAAATGTTCCTTTTGTCACCAAAAAGTTGTGTTAGTTATTCAAGATTATGAAACAAACTTTCTGCCCTTTGTAGATAACACCATCATTTAACTTATGTCCCTGTATGCCCATAAACAGCCCATATAAATTTCCCTGAGCAGTGCTACGCTCGTCTGACATAAAATACAGCCGCGGCCTATAAACAATGAACAGATGAGGGAGTATTGCTATGCATCATGCTCGACTCTTCGATCCTTTCATCCTCCTGGCCTCCTCCACTCACGTCGCAACCGTGAAAAGAGGGAGAGGAGGGTGAGGGAAGGAATGGAGGATGTGTAAACGGAGATTAGAAAACGAAAGAGGAGACTATGTGAAGATTTTCAGGTTGGATTTTTTTAGCAGTGGCAGCAGGTTGGCTTAGATGGATGGATGGATGGATGGATGGTAGGTAGATCGATCGATCGATAGACAGACAGACAGACAGACAGACAGACAGACAGACAGACAGATAGATACTTTATTAATCCCCAAAAGGGTAATTTAATCATTGCAGCAGCTCCAGCATACAAGGGGATTTAAAATGAAGACATACTATATAATAGTACATCTTATAGACATGTTTATACAAACATTATATATATATATATATAAATACATAAACCTACATAAACACAGACATATACACTCAATACACTCAAAAGGAATACACATGTAAGTGAAATCACAGGAATAAAGTTCATGCAAATATAAAGAAAAAGGAAAGAGTCAGATCTCGAATGGCATATATAATGTAAGAACTAACTTGTGGAAACTTATTCTCTAAAGGTTTCATGTTCTCCCCGTGTTTGCGTGGGTAACCTCCACGTTCTCTGGCTTTCAAGATTTTGAGGGAAAAAGATACGGTGAATACCTTTGAAGCACCTCGACACAAATTGACACAAATTTGTTGAAGTTCTTCTGCATCCTGCATATGTGAGCGTTTGTGCATGGACAGCTACTAAATGGCTGTCCAGGTGTCTCTCTACATGCTAATTAGATCATAAGACTATTTAGTTTATTCAGCAACCAAAAGGATGCGCAATCATGAATAAAAGACATCAAAGGGGAGGAACCGTAGAGAGAGCTTTTAATACTGATTCGTGCTAACGTGGCAACTAGAGAGTCCATGCAGCTTCTTTCAACCGGGGTGCTGCGGCACCCTGTGGTGTGCCATCTGGCTTCATCAGGGGAGCAGTCAAAAATATTCTGATGTTGCTGACATCATAACACTAATTAAAAGTCTGAAAAACGATAGTTGCACAGCTTACTCCTGAAATTACAGATCATTGCCCGCCTCATGCACAAACAAAACTTCTCTCACCTGCTCCTTTCCCCGTGTCACAACATCTAGGATTAGATTTCCTTTTTTTTTTTTAAATGGCTGCAGAATCAGATCCCCCTGAATCAGAGGCTCCAACATCATCATCTGGAGTTAGCTCACCAGGGAGGATAGTAGGGGCCAGCAGCAAGATGACAGGTATTAGTGGAGTGGTTTCATCACTCTGTGTCTGTTGTTGTTTTTTTTTTACGACCAACAGTTCCAAGCCCTAAGGCAAGACACCTCACAACAATTTATCCATCACCTACCTGCAATGGCGCCTCATGTGATTTTACTTAATTCAACAAGACCAAAAAGAGCAACTGATGACGAAGTGTGCAAAAGTGTCAGAGAATGTCTTGCCTCTGGCGACACAGGGGTGACCGGCTGAGATAAGGGAAGGTCACGGATTAGAAGTAAAATTAAACAATAATGGCTTTGAACAGATCGGGATGTTATTGGGGAGGTTTCATATGGCAACCTGGCAATTCTGTTACCGTTCTGGACAATGTATTTGTGTGAACTGAGGTTCTGAAGTCTAACTTACGTCAGGAACTAGCCAAACAGCCAATCATACTGTATAACAGGGTGAGAGATGACCTGTAAGTACCGAATCGGCTCCTCTTATTTGCACTTCCTCCCTATACACCTCACCTCACCATATGAGACATTTTTACTGTTATTTAATACATTTCATTTCACATTTTGTGTTGTTTTGACACCTACTTTTCTACTTCTCTTTGTGATTCCTGTCTATGACCATAGATTTTCTTACATACCACACAGATTTCGGTTTCTGCCCCATTTGTCCGATTTGTTAAAACGGAATCCCGGAGAGGTGATTTCCCACAGTACAAAGACCTAATGAAATGGGACAATTTACCCTCATGTCTGCAGGCCAAGATGAAATGAAATGCTGAGTTTTATGGTAAAGTTCAATGTGTCCACTTGGCGTATAGTTTGGAGCAATAACGACATCAGTACCCATCGTTCATCAAAGTAGGTTCTCTCGCTTCTATGGGAATGTCGACTTCAGGCGTTGTCCGTATCTGTGAGACTGTAAGTTGAGTGCAGAGGTTAAAAGAAATCTCGGCTCTGTGTTCTAGTCAGCTGGAACAAAATATGTCTTATATAGGCCTCCAAACAAACCAGCTTTTTCAAACATCCTGAGAGTGGATTCGGTGTGGATTTCCACTCACTTATCAGAACAACTGGAAATTTGTGGACATCTTATCATTATATGTTCATATAAGTGTTTTTTCTTTTTACTTTTTCATCACACTTAAAAGTATAAATATCACTATTGTTTTGATTTTGACAGGTTAATCTTTAAGTATCTTCAAGAATAATATATAACAACACACACACACATATATATATATATATATATATATATATATATATATATATATATATATATATATATATAGTAAATACATTAAACGTTTCTTACATTTTCTGAGTATGTAATGCCAAAATTGGACTTCCGCAATATATATCATTATTTATCATAATACCTCAAAATTATTGCTAAGCAAGAATCCTGGCTGCGATACCCAACTGTGTGGAACAGGACCCACTTTAAGAAACTGTAACAGTGTGTGCAAATCAGTAATCCCCGTTGTTGTTTACTCCACTCACTCTTCAAAGCGTTTTTCAGAAACATCCTGTTTGTTGGGCCTCGATCAGAGCAAGAAAGAGGTAAAACCGACATGGCAAACATTCTCTAACCACACTGCTACTCGCCACATCACAGCCACCCACTCAAGATCTCTATGGGAATATCCACAGTCTTCTGTGTTTCACATGCAAATAATGCATCGAGTTTTTTAATTGATCCCTCTGGGTTGCCATTCCCACAGTTGGAGGAGACTTAGGTACACAACGGTATGAACCTCGATCCTGTGATTTCTAAACAAACTCCATTTCTAGGCAAACATTTCTGAATACTTAGCCGCAGGCGGCATTAATTGCCTTTGCATAAACACTCATGCCTCCACTTTGCAGAGACCTTCAGTGGAGGATGGGATGTTAATGCACTGTAAGTGAAGGAAACAGAGGAAATAGAGTGCATAAAAGGTAAAAGAAAAAAAAAAAGAGTCTCTCATCAGGGGGGAAGGTGAAAGTATTTAATGCCCATAAATTAGGATGGTAAACAAATTTGAGTATATTACTTAGTTTATTTCAGTCGACACAATCAGTGGGCCTCACCGGGTCACGGGCTTGAGAAAATAATGGCAGATGTGCACTAAACAGCCATAACATTACAACCGATGAATATCAAAATAACATTTTTTAACTGATTATGATTACACCCGTCAGTGGGCGGGACATATTTGCCAGGAAGTGAACATTTAAGCTGCAGGTGATGTAGTAGAAGCAGGAAAAATGGGCAAGGATCAAAATCTGACTGACTTTGAAAAGCACCGACAGTGACGACTCCAGGACTGGGTCAAAGCATCTCCAGAACTGCAGGTATGGTTGGATGTTCCTGGTCTGCAGTGGTTAGTACTAAATAGTAATGACAGTGTCATGGCTGCCCAGAGCTCACTGATTCATGTGAATGTGAAGGTAGATCATGACAGAAGAGCTACTGTAGCACAAATCGCTGGGAACGTTCATTCTGGTGTCAGAACACATCACGCATCACGCAGCTGTTTTGACTAATAAACCTACCTATGCAGTACAAGGCTGGTGGTTTTAATGTTATGGCGGATTAGTGTACTGTATGTAGTGTATGTAGTCACAATATGTGGATGCGCCAGTTTTTCAGAGTTTCTCACTGAATTTCACAATTAAAGATCACATAAACCTCCAAAGGTGGCTGTGGGCAGATTAACGCGGAACGAGGCGGAGCACGGAGAAGAGAGTGATAATTAAAAGGAAAGAAATAGGCTGTCACATAAACACGCAGTAAGTCATCTTAATGTCCACAGGCAGCAGTTTTCCTGTTATCCCCCAGCTCCCTGCCTTTTTTTTTTTTTTTTTTTCCCCCCCCCCCATTAATCGTCTGCCCTCAGCCTGAAAACGCATCCAGGACGCTTCAAATACCATCTGCTGAGATTGGCTAATAAAAACAACACCATCAAAATGTTAAATTATGCCTTATTATGATGATGATGGGAGACTGTGTAATTACTGCAGACAGCCCTCGGCTGGACTCTCTCCCTCTGTTTAGCTTCATAACTATTAATGTATGACCCGCCCCATCTCCTTGTTTACCGTTTTATTCCTCACCTTGTAAGTTTCATGAGTGGGCTTTAAGAATATTGCTCACACTTAAAGTTACTCAACCCTCGATGTAGACACTGAGGTAGATAATGGACTGCTGTCAGAAGTTTATTTAAGGGGATATACTGCTCGGATTATATCCAGGAGAAAACGCCAGCAAGAAAAATGCCCACGGTCCATCATCAAAGGACTGGAGGCCATGTCCCAAGGCTTCGCAATGTGTTTCTGCGGTGCCCAGCAGAACCGCCCACATCGCCCCGGTCAGGTGGAAGATAGATGCGAATGTCGCGGCGCTCACTTTGATGCCCGCTGACCAAAAGGAGGGAGGGGGTGTCAGTCCAGGTCTGGGCTGCCCACAGCTTTTGTATGTTTGTCTCATTTCCCAATTCATCAACCAAGCATGACTGTCAGGCCGGCCGTCGGCTCCAGCGATCCATCAGAACCTGTCAGCCGGCCATCACAACTGAGAGATGAGGCGCTGGCATTCGAATTCCATTAGCTCCATCAGCGGCGGCGATGCCGCCCAGCGGCCCAGGCAGCCAGCCAGCACCTTGTTCAGGACTCAAAGAGATAATAAAACGATATCAGGAAATCACAAACACTTCCTGTCCCCCCCCCTTTCTCTCCCCCAAACGCTTCCACCCCCTTTAACTTCCCACGGGAAACGCTGCTGTAGTGAAGCCACATTGACTGACATCGCTTTTCTCTCCCGTCCTTTCACATTATCTCGCCCTAATGAAAGATTTCTGCTTCTCCCAACTCTTTTACAGCCGAATGTCGCGGCTTTTCTCCGGATTTTAGGAAAGAAAAATAAGAGAAGAAAGAAACAATACACACACTCACACACACTCAGTAAGTTTACTCATGGGAGGATTTCAAACCAGGCTTCTTCTTCTCCTCAGTGATCTTTCTAAAATGTTATTATGAAGGCCTGTTGAAGCCTGCAGCTTCCTTCTGTTATTTGTTGTTGTTGTTGTTGTTGTTTTTACAAAGTAATTTGGGACCGTATTTGTATTTATTGTGCTCCTTATATGGCGTGTCGTTTGTTATGCTTATGTTGTTATTGCTGCGCTTTGCTTTTACTATCAATGCATTGTCTCGTATTCAGATTATAACTTTCTTTATATATCCCTTATGAATTTAGCGTGATAGTTTTATAAGGGTTTTCTGCCAGATTGGAGAATCAACGCCAGAATACAACAGTTGAATTCGCTGTCAGTGCAGAAAAGAACAAAATGAAATTAAAAAGGCACTCAGATGGTGCCAACCTCGGCCAAAGGCCCAAACCTACCTTTGTATCTTTTCTCAAAATGACATTGTTTCGTCAATTCCCGTTCCTCTCCAGTGTAAAACCGTAACAAGAAACAACAGTAACCGAAGTTTAGAAAAGATTCATGCAAATTTCTCCACTGATGTCTCCTGCGATATGGATCCGTATAGAATGATGAAGGGATTTACTCTTCATGATGCTTGTGTCATTTCCTGTTCCTCTCCAGTAAACAGACTCTGTGGCACCATTTCCTGTTCCCCCACTGTAAATGCCCTCCAGTTTAACCCAGAACCACCCTGAGTGACAGGATTATGTCCCTTCACGCTGCTTTCTCTTTGTTTGGCCAAACTCTAGCAGCACCAGTTTTTTTTTTTAGAAGGTAGAGAAGATGAGCAATTTGCTCTCATCTCCAGCATTGGAATCATTGCCCCTCTCCTTAATCCTTCAGGCAGTCAATTTGCAGGCAGTGAAGTGCGACGCTCTATAATGATGGGTTATTGACCCGTTTGCTGTTTGGCAACAAGGACAGAAGCAAACAGAACGGAGAGATCCTGTTCTCCATGTGATATTCAGATGGCTCCTTGAGGCTGAGGGTAATTGATGAAATTGATGGTTTGGTTGTCTGATAAAGGCCGTACAAATATGAGCGAGTGTTTGCCAGCAGAAATGCTCAGTGAGATGATACGTTCAGAAATAACAAGCATGAAACATCACAGTTGCATCTCATCGTAGAAAGGCAGATAGACGTTATTTGAATGTCATTCATTGTTTATTATATCTGACTAAAAAGTCACATTTTCAATAAAAAAAAACTATGCCAAAACATTCTAGTACTTCTGACATTTGTACATAAAATTTATATTGAAAAGAAAAATGATTGTCAATAGTTGACTCAGCAGTGGTCTGTGAGGCTTTTTTTTATCTGTGCTTTTAGAAACATGGACAAAGATGGGACAAAATTAATGCGAAGTAGAGGCAAAAAGTTTTGTCAATATTTATACGGGATTATTAACGACCATTTAGTTGAACTTGTGACAATGGAAATGGAACCAAAAAGTCAGTTTATATTCATATGCACCAAATTTGGACTTAATCGGGCCAACATTTTGGAAGTTATGTCTTTTCTTAAAAAGCTCCCTCTAGAGAGTAGTGTATGAACTCTTAGAGTAAGACATGAATTTTACAAGATGAAGCTCCTTGAGTCGATTCAAATGCACCAAATAGGGACTAAACCGGACCAGAGATTAATCAACTAGCATTGGCGTTTTTCTTTTGCTGTACATTATCACCTTTGGATATTCAGCGTTAAAGATTTAGCACAACAACCCAATATACTGGGTATTCGCATCCACTCCAAAGATCTCACTGTCACCCCTGTTTTTTTCATTGTGAAAAAATAAAAACTACTACATATGATTGATAGACCAACTGTTTTATGGCAGAAAATACTTATGGACGTGTAGTTAACATATTACTTTACACTGGTGGTGGTGGTGGTGGTGAATGATGATTGTATCGAGACTTAATTAATGATATAGTTGGTGGATATGCGAGGCTTTGGGGAGGTGAATGTTATGTGTACTAGAAACATGAAAGACCTAGAAGGATGGAAAGAAACATATTTTAGAGGCAAGCAGCAAGATGATAGGCGATGATGGTGATGATGCTGATGAGCACAGCTGATATACGTTGACACCCCAGACTGTGTAATTGCAACTGAGCCTGTTTGAAAGGTATGAATGACCAAGTGGTCTGAGAAATAACTGTGACCCAAGTGTACAAGGGGATAATCCTCCTGACTGAAACTTTGTTAGATCTTCATAAAATGCTACGGGCTTGGAACCATCATAAATTATTATCCTTTTGTAGAGTAGCAGGGGTGTATGAGAAGAAGCAAAAATAAATCCCAAATTCCATTGTCACACACAAAATAAACACTATCAAAAGTTAAGCAAAGTAATAAAATGTCTCTTTTTAAGACTCTGAAAGCGCCGCCAGGCACATCGGTTTACAACCGTTGGGTTTCTCTCCATTATAGTCTCTCATTCACTTAAAAGATTATAGTGTTTATTATTATGGGAGGTAATATATCTCTAGATACGCCGTCAAGGACACTCTGACAGCTGTTAAAAAGTTACCGTTAGCTGCTGCTGGCACAACAATCGGATGTAAATACAAGATGTCTTCCACTGTCCTCAGAATTCAATTCAACTTATTGGTATTGATTTTCGCTTATTTCACTTATGATATCTGGTCTTAGTGAAATGAAATTATCCTACCTTCCCAGAATGCAGGGTTTTGTCTGCTTCTGTTTTTCTCTTTCTCTCGCTTGACTTCCCATGAGATTCCACTGGTTATCTATCTTGATGTGAGGGAGGGGAAGCCTGGGGTGATGCTTGACAGGGAGTTCTCTCCATGATTCCTGGCAGCTCTCTCCATTCCCCGCTGTCACTGTGGGGGAATATAACGCAGTCATAAAAGAATGCTGTCATGTCACTGTCGCAAACACTGTATGGAGCCGAGACGTCCGGCACCGATGCAGGCTGATACACAGAAGTGTCTGTGTGTGTGCGTGTGTTTACGTGTGTGTATTTGTGTGTGTTTGTGTCTGCCGTATCATCTCTGTCTTTGTGTGTCATGGCTAGGGTAAAAGAGAAACTGTTTATCTGTGTTTTCCTGCCAGTTTGACTTTTCATATGACTGATTCTGGACTAAACTCCCGGCATATATTACCCTATCAAAATAAAGTGTCATTTTTTCTGATACAATGCAAATGTCTGTTTTGATCTATATGAAACGTTTGTTGTTTCCTTAGCTTTCAAGAATGAATAATAACAATAACTGGGCCTACGCTTTCGTCTCCGCCAGCAGGGGTACGTATATCCCTGAAAAGCTCCCAGTCCTCTGCATTGTACAAGCAATCCCCCTGATTGAACTCCTTTAAAATTAAATGTGACTCTTAAATAATTTAAAACCAGTGCATCAACTATTTCTCTGAAGTCAGCAATATTGTCTGAGTTCCCACAGTGACTCAATAATGAAGATAAATACAGTTTTACTGTTTTTTTTCAGAGCTCAGTAATGAAACAAGAAGGATTTCCTTGTGTCTATTCACATGAACTAAACTTCGACACTATGGAAGATAGATCTCCTCAAATCGATTTATATGCACCAAATTTGGACTAAATAGGAGCAACTTTTGAAAAACGAGGGGCCAAAAATGTGAATTTGGGGATACAGCTCCCCCTTGTGATGTAAATATGCAACTGACCTTTCCCAAATCCAATCCAGTTCTTCCTCACATTAAGGTCTGTGGGGGTTAAAAATTTGAAAATTATCAATGAAGTAGTATTTAAGTTATCACGTTGACACAAAGGATCTGTGGCGGTGGCGGCGGTGGCGGCGGTGGCGGCGGCGGTGGTGACGATTCCATAATATCCCTGAAATTTGGGATATTATGAAATATCAATCAAACCTTTGCAGAACTGGGAATAATGGTATTATTAACAGAAATGGGGCTGGGAATTCTACTACATTTTTATTTTTTATTTTAGATGGATTGCATATAAAGTATACTACACCTTTCTAGTCTGACTGACCACTCAAAGCGGATTAATCCGTTCTCTCAGAGTTATACAATGGTGGCAGAAGCTACCATGGAAGGCGCCACCTGCTCGTCAGGAGCAGTAACCATCCACACCATCACTCTAACACAAATGGACCAGCGGTTGGAGGTAAATTGGGGCTCAGTATCATTCCACAAGACTGCAGGGGCCCGATTGAGCCTCCTCAAATGAGTAGATGACCGTTCTACCTCCTGAGCCACAGCCGCCCGCCCATCTGCTTTTTTGAGTGAGATGCTTCAGCTTCACTCCTCTGTTGTTGAGAGACATCCATTAGGCTGATGCACCCTGCAATGTCTTCATCACTGGCATGCAATGAATCTTGGGAAAGGGTAGGCTGCGAGACATTCTGTTTTCAAACGGAGCCTTCGAAAGATGTGGCCTACGAGTTGAGACACAGCTTGAATCTCATTTTCGGTTTTTAATGAGGAAATTACAGCATTTGTTTACTTCCTGACCTTTTTTTTTTAATGTTTACTCATTAAGCCTTCTGCTACGGAGCCCCCAGTTGTCATATAACTAAAAATAAGAGTCGTGCACATATCTATTTACACAGAATAGTAAACTGAAAGGTTAGTTTTAAAAAAAAAAAAGCACAATAAATACAGTGTTGTACAAAAAAAGACCTGAAATGTTCAATGCATAATATATTGCATTAAATGTAATGCCGGATAATTGGACTCATCTGGCGGATACAGTTGTTCTCAAAATGATCCCCCAGTAGAGCAGTTTTCAAAATGGTGCCCTCGGTTTACTTAACTATCCACAGCTCCTTTATTTTTCTCCTGTGACACCAGGGAGGCTCTGTACTCCGCTTTGGTTCACACTGCACAGCTTTGCTACATCATCACTCTCAATCATTTAATCGTCATTTGAGAACGCCGTAGTGTGCTGGAGCAGCAGAGCGAAGGCAGATGTTGCTGACAGAAAAGCTGGTTCTGTCCCGGGAGTGAAAGTGGAGTTGTTGGTAGAGATGGAGGTGTCAGAGAGGAGGATGCTGGGAAAACTACTCAGTGTTAAGGACAATGTGTCTCACCCCTAGCACGCCACACCGGAGTCATACCAGAGCATCTTCTCTGGTGGACTGACGCCACTGAGGATCATCACAGAACGCCACAGGAAATATTTTCCACCAGTGGCTATTAAACCGTGCAACTCATCCCGGTTCTGCAGGACGGACAGCTCAAACATCGGACACAAATACCAATTCAACAATAACACCAACAGTAAACACACAATATAACTGCATCATTACATGCAATATTAGTTAGCTCTTTGTCAATTTTTTCCGGAAAAGTATTATATTGAATATCATTACATTCATTGGTATGTCCAATATTATGTTTTAGTATTATTTATCTAGCCACTGGTTTACAACAGCAGATGCGTTAGAATGAGTCTCAGAAAGTCTTCATTGCTCTGAGTCTTATGGAAGATTGAGATCGAAAGGTCTCTGTCCTGAGCAGCAGCATGGAATGCTGGAAATTGGTGGTGCTGGCTGATGACTCTGCTGAGCCTGGTGAATGATGAGGCTGGTGGATCTGTGAGGGCTAGACGGGGATGGGGAGGTTGAGGGCATGCGAACCAGCAGCATGAAAGGAAAAGGCTTTTCCTAAAATGCTCCTCCTTGCGAGTAAATTATGAACCATTATAGAAAATAGGACAATATCTGGACGAACGTTTTGAGAAATTATGATCTAAAAACTTTTGGAGACACGGGATCCCCCGTAGTGTCAGAAATATGCAGACTTTCCCAAAATCAATCCAGTTCTTCCTCACACCAAGGTCTATGAAGGGAATACAATTTGAAAATGATCCATGCAGTAGTTTTTGAATAAACGCGTTAATATGACCAATCTGCAGCGATGAGGATTCCGTAATATCCCAAACTTTTTGGGGATATAAATAAGATATCTTCTGTAGTCTGACTCTGTCGTGGCTGTCGGCAGTCGGCAGCGTTCACGTATCTGATCACTATGTACTCATTAAGACCAATTTAACAAATCATGTAACCAACACAGGAAACTCAGGCAAACCAGTTAAGCTGTCAATCATTGTTTGACCTCAGTAGGAGAAAGTAAGTTCAGTCGCCCTCATCTAAGTGCAAACTAAGTGGCCCATCGTGAGCCGGTGGACCTTGAGCACTCATGAATAAAATATAGCATATGTGTGATGATCTTAGACAACAGCATGATGGGGCAGAGGGTCCAAAGCCCCCTGTGCCATATGGTGTGTCCTCTCTCATAATTGAGTATTTGTTTGAAATCAGAATTCTAAGCACAACAAGCTACGGGGTATTGATGAATTCCTCCGTGGCTGTGGTCTGTGTAGACAAGAGAGGTTTCAGGTTTACAGTTGGAGATTGTAATGAGGAGCTGTTATGTAAATGTTGAACAAAGGCACTTTGCCTCAGGGCTCTCTCTTTTATGTAGCAGGATGGTTTTACGGTAATTGCAATCGAATAGTGGAACAAAATGATCTGCTATTGGCAAAGCAGGCAAAGAGCATATGTCCTGGAGTATTAATATGTTAATTTAGCAATTTTGGAAGAAAAAAGTGAGACCTGATCTTGATTCCAGAGCCAAAAAGTGAAGAGAGTCGACACATAAAGAGCTCACGCTTCTGCGGTTGGATGCTTTATTAAATCAACATGTTTAGCAGCTTTTTATATGCTGGAAAATGTACTACAGTGGGAGATATCGGCCTCATGGAATGGCATGAGATCTTTTTGTATCGCAATTCTTCTTCACTCATAATTAAAGTATTGTAGTTAAGCCGTATTGTCTCCAACAATAAGCTTCTTGCTCTTCAGGGCCAAACCTTTGGTTTAATGACAAATCAATGAAACGAAGCATCACATCCAATGATCTTTGTAGCTCAGGGTGATGGGACTTAGTGAAGACTAATATTCAGAATGTGTTGCTTTGCATTTTCCCTTTTCAATTTTGTCCCTGTCACCTTGACTTATCAACTGTCTTACTGCAGCTAGTAAACATGTTCAGAGGAACACATTCATGCAAATGTTCTGAAAGAAAGAACATGTTGGATTTACTTTACTTTACCTGACTAAGCCAAATCAAATCAGCCAAATATACTATTTTATTCTAGGAATACATATTTTACTCACTAGGGGGTGTTTTTTTCTGAAAAAGATTGTTTTACGAACAGAAGGCAAGAAATATTTCATGGATCACTTTAAGTTCTACAAACTTAGATCTTGTTGTGAAGGAGATCTGAAGTGTTTCTGGGACAGATGAGTTGTTTATTTCCGACAGTAGGGGGAGCTTTATCTCCAAACATTTGCAAGCCATTATTCATCAACCATTGGTCTGATTTTTTCCAAATTTTGCGCATTTGAATATCTATCTATCTTGTGTCAATTTTTCTTTACTCTTATTGTTCATATTTTACATTAACTTTTTTTTAATGGAAAATACCTTGGACATAACTTCACATTTAACTGACGTTCAATCTGGGGGATGCTTGTACATCGACGGAGATTGGGGACTTCGGGAATATACCATTGTTGTCTGGGACAACTGCATAGGCCTAATTGCAATATTGGATTAGTTACACACAGATTTAAACAGTTTCGAGATTCTACATGAGTTCTTGCTTTCTACCTATATGGTGGATGTAGATGCTGGACTGGTGTCTCCCAGTATTGGGGAAGGAAGGAACATTAAATTTAAATAAGCCGAAGAAAGCTATGGTTCAGAAGAAAAATAATTTTTGGCCGTGGTAAACCTCCTTTCAGCTCGTCTGGTCTTTGAAACGTCCATCACGACTCACTCTGCCACATAATTCAAATCATTTTCAGAAAAGTCTGCAAGGAGCTGCAAAACAGTTTACGAAAGAGTAATGGAAACATTTTAAAAAGGGAATAAGCTGAAAGTTTTTAAGGTTTTAAAGAAATAGAGTGAGATATTGGCTAGTTACCTTGTTTAGTCTTCTGCTGGGATCAAGCAGCAGCGCTCTGACATAGAAGCTGCGATATGAACAGAAAACTTTATCAATTGTTGGACATCACCTTGGGCTGACTTTGTTTTCCGATCGATTGCGGGCAGATTGCATGGCTTCATATTTTTAATTGAGCAAAACCGTCAACTCGCTCACCCCTTTGGAAATGCCAGGAGCAAGAAAAGCAAGGAGAAAGAAGTAAATTGGGCCAAGGTTATGGGAACAGAAACGTGCATTTAGCGTTCCGAAACACACTCGGAGAAATTCTCCTCTTTCCTGTGACTGCTGACAATAAGAGATGGATCTGATGTGTGTGATGATGTGGTGCTTAGACAGCGAGCTGGATTCCTTGTCAAACAAGGAATAAAGTGCCTTTTTCTCCTCCACAGCTGGGAATAGTAAAAAAAAAGAAAAGCCCAGTGTTGGGTATCAGCTGCAGGACCTAGAGGGAGATGTGGTCTAAGTATTATTACTGCTGGAGATGGTGAGGGGAGATTGTTATCCCTACAGCATGTGTGACCTCTCCCAGGAAATTCAACCTGTAATGACTTCCGACGTTGTGTGTGTTTGGGGTATTGAAATTCAGCTTTGATTGTTCGCTGTGTGTATGCCAAATTATGGACAGACTAAATCCTTTTTTTTCCCCCTCTGTCTCTGCCTCATTGAATGCATAATGGCCTGAGCTTATTGGTTTCGGAAGAAATTTAAGTCCTTGGTAATGAGTAATTTACTGAGTTGGTAGCTTTAAATAACATCTTAGGGCAGGATGTTTGGTGGAGGATGATCGCCGCGATTCCCCCACATATATCTTCTTCCTCAGTGTTTTAATAAGCATTTAGGAGGATCATATTTGCATATCATGCTTGCTTACTGAAACTTGACGTAGACACCTGTAGCTCTCTATAATGTCCTTTTAATTGCTCTGCCCTTGAATGGTGTCATTAGTCCTTGTCAAGCAGATAATCTCAGCTGCCGTGATGTTGATACGCTCATGGTTACAACTACTATACAGTATAACGGCTCATTTCACTCCCATCATTCCCCATCTACCCAGATTAAGTGGTTCGCCCATTCATTGGAATTCATATTTGTTGGACTAATAATAAAGAATGATATGAAATCATGGGCCATTCTGGCTGAATACTGAGAAAAATATAGTTATTATATCCCCGAAAAGTCTGTTTTATTGGTCGTGTTAATGCGATAACTCAAGAACAATTCCATGGATCATTTTCAAATTTTATACCAACTTAAATCTTAGTCTGAGGAAGAACTGGAATGATTTTGGGGAAGGTCAGTTTTAGATATTTCTTACACTAGGGGGAGCTTTATCAATGACAGTTTCGGGCCCTAATTTCTCAACTGTTTGTCTGATTTAGTCCAAATTTGCTGCCTATGAATCAGTTCGAGGAGATATAACTTGCATATATCATATATTACTCTAGGTTTTTATGAAAAGACTTTCTTTCGGACCTATCTTTCTCACCGTTGGTCTGATTTGGTCGAGTTGTGGGACACAGGAATCGACTTGAGGAGATCTGTCTTTATTCTAATAGTTCATATTTTCTTCACAAGATGGAACTTTTTTATGAAATACACCTTTAATTTGAGGAGTTGAATCAGGGGGATTGCTTATACAACTCGGGGGATTGGGGGATTCTGGGGATGTACCCTTGCTGTCTTCCCCCAAGGCAAGGATAGCGTACGCGAGAGCGTAGTCCTAGTTTAGGATTAAGGAAGTTTGGGGTGAGGCGCAGCCTAAATTGAAGGAGTTAAAGTATCCCAGGGTCTTCTTCAAAGGTGAAGGAGATTGAGATGGTTAGGTGTGGTATCGGCAGTAGTGTGAGGGTTGTATTGGTGTACCATGGAGAACAGGGAGCTGAGCTGTTAAGTTCCAACCCTCACGTATGGTCTTCAGTTCTGCGTTTTGATTGAAAGAACAAGGTTGTGGATTAAAGCGACTGAAATAAGTTTCTTTAGAATAGGATATTCGGGCCTCAGACATCTAGAAGGGAGCTAATTTTGCTTTATTACTTCTTTAATTGCAGCTGTGTTCATGAGCTGTTATTATGACAAAGGCAGGTCATGACCTCCATTATGAATCCCACAATGCAAAGCTCACACCAGGTTTGACTCAATGAACTCTTGAATTCTGATGATTGTTCTTTATTGTAACTCACAAGTAACCTTATAAAGAAGTCTTCTAAAAAGAAAAGGGTATACCGAATTCCACTGGGGTCTTCAAGTTATTATTTCCGTGCCCCATTATCAGACCCTCTCATGGCTTTAATTATGAGGAAAGGTCCAAGGGGTTATTCTCCCCCGCACAAAGAAGGGGGGTCCATTCACCTACTGTATGGAGCCACATGGTGAATTGAATGAATGAGAACTGAATGCGTGAATTGAAATTAATTAAAAGAACAGTTTCACATTTGTAAAGTGAAATTAAAATTAACCAGGGTTGGATCAAATATGAACTGGTATGAACTAGTTTCATGTAGAGCAGAATGTAATAGATCACTGAGGCTTACAGTCGTATGTGTGGGATTTAAAGGTCCGTTCTAAATTTATGCAAAACCTGCTTTGATTTAATAAAGGTAGTGAATTAAATGTAGTTGAAGTTGTAATTCCTTTTACAGTTGATTAAACTATATTGATGTTTTTCTAGTAATTTCAGTCGCTAACAGTCGTAATAAGCAATTTGGGTTTTGCTTTTATGTAAATGTCTTAGAAATATTGAGAGAGGCAGGTTTTAATGTTTTGGGCTGTCTCTAAAGTATAGTTGCTTATTTGGGAGCGGCGTTGAACCCTCTGTCTTGTGGTTCATTAATCTCCCTCCCGCCCCTAACGTTATAATAATCTATCCAGCTAAAGTAAATAAGATGCTGTTTCGTTAAACAGAATCAAAATGTCATTATTCTGAAACAGATGGATGTATTGATCTACGTAATAAACATAACAAATAAACAGGCTAATTGTGCGGCTGTTCCAATCTTCAAACTATTTGAGAACGTTGCAGATCAATGCAGAGAGAACTTGAAAGCAATCTGATCTCAAAAGTGTTCTAATTAACCAGACACAACATAAAATTACAGCTGCTTTATGCTGGTTGTTCATAAA
Organism: Lophius piscatorius; assembly: GCA_009660295.1. Lineage (NCBI taxonomy): Eukaryota > Metazoa > Chordata > Actinopteri > Lophiiformes > Lophiidae > Lophius > Lophius piscatorius. Next base: position 109,593 of record VRLP01000521.1, on the reverse strand, counting down.
ATGCAAAATAAATCCAATTATACAAATAATTATAAGCCTCTCTCATGCAGATTAAGGTATGTCAGGTCACTCATGTTGGGCTGGGCAGAATCGGGCTTCCATAGAACTGGTTGCTTATTTCATCCGTAAGATCTGGCAACACCAAGATCTCCAGACGCAAAGCCTGAAGAGGAACAACCACGGCTACACTGACTTTGTTCTATAAAAACGTATATTATTCTGAGCGTTACTTATTGAATTTATTCACAGGTGGTCACAGAGAGTTGTTTTTTCTGTAGTAGTAGATTAAATGATTAATTATACCTGGTGCCTTACCTCCCCTTTGACTTTCATGGATGGCAGCCGTCTGCCTGATGGACACTCTCCATGTTTTCATGAATATTGAGGCGTTTCTGATGGCTTATTTATGAATGTGAACAGGTGGCCAACATTTACAGACCAGTGCATTGAGTGTCAAGTGTTGCTGGCATCTGCATTACATTCTGCTATCACTTCATATTCCAATGTTGTCGTTGTGAGTTATGGGTCCACCCTGAGGTGTCCTCCAGGAGAATCTCAAAAGGGAGGTGCCTATATCAATTTAAAATGTGTTAGCTTAAGCAAACCGTTTTTTTCTGAACAATTATAAGGATGATGCAAACGACATTAGACATTAGCATCACTTCCAGGAAATGCTGCCACTGTACAGTATTCATGTGAGCATCTAGTATCAGGAGTAATAATAACAGTTATTCAACAGTTAACAACATGTTTTTTTCATACTGTCGTCCGGGAAAGAATCTCTCAAAGTCCCCTCACTATGCTCGGTGGATAGTTAGTCCATCCAAGCATCCGTCCATTTTTATTTTGCTTATCTTGTCCTGGTGGCAGCAGGCTAAGAAGGGTGTTCCAAATATCCCTTTTTGCCAGCAACACTCTCCAGCTCATCCTGGGGGATCCTGGGGGATCCCAAGCCAGATGAGATACATAGTCCTTCCAGCGAGTTCTGAGTCTACCCCCTCCAAGTTGGACGTGCCTGAAAAACCACCCAAAGGAGGAGCTCTGCAGGCGTCTTAACCAGATTCCCGAACCGCCTCAACTAGCTACTCTGGATGTGAAGGAGAAGCGGCTCTACTCCGAGCTCTCTATGGATGTCTGAGCTCCTCACCTAATCTTTAAGGCTGAGCCCAGCCACCCTCTTGAGGAAACTCATTTCAGCCACTTGTATCTTTGACCTCACTCTTTCAGTCGCTAACCTGAGCTCATGAGCTCATAGGTGTCAACCAGCGGGTTCTCAGGCTGCCACCACTACAGGCACCAATGACCTTATGACCATAGCTGCTAGTAGCCGCCTCCATTATGGAGGACTAGAACATGGTCCACTCAGATACCATGTTACATGAGCAGTGATAAGTTTCTCTGATAAATGAACACTATAGCTTATGGCTCATGCTTTCCTTCGCTATTGATTTTTGTAACCCTCCAGGCTATAAAATGTGTTTTAAAGGACACAGATGACCCCACTGCTGAGAATAAAACCCAACTTTTGTGCTGATATGCATTGATCATAACCTGTAAAGGTAAAATCAAAGTTAAAAAAATTAAGCCATAAAAATTAAGCTTTGTACAAACCCTATAATGAAATCAAGACGATGGTTTAAGGGGCGATTGAATATCAAAATCAAGGTGACCATGGCGACAATGACATGAAGTTCTCTGAAAAGCAAATGCTGATAAAAAGGGCTTCTACAAAACGTGTCAAATGTAATTAACTTCCGTCCTGATGGTTTAAGGAGATGATGGTTTTAGGAGTCATATACCCTGTTGAGGATATGACTATAACCTGCTACGTGTTCTTGCACATAAGATAAGGGTCCAATTTGGGAATTAACCATCGATGGTTTATTTATTACTGAGAGATAATCCCTACTTACTCTTATTTGTTGGTCTTATAGCAATAGTCTATGGTTTTTTAGAAGCAGCCTCTGTGCCGTGGTTTGCTGTTCCTGTTGAGAGTCTCTCTCTCGCCAACCTTTGTGCATCTTGTGCCGGAATTCCCTTGAGGATTGTTTTCCTTGCTGTCTAGTCATTTTTTTGTCTGTTGTAAGAGCAGTGTGTGTGTGTAACAGTTTCCTTGTGAAAAGAACGGTTTCTTCCTACAAAAAACCTTGTGTTTGCTTGCCAAATAAACTTCACAAATAAATCCTTGCAATATGGGTTAGTATCTCCGGTCATGCACTTTTCATTTTTATGTGAATTTTATTTTCATTATGTTTTATTCAATCCCCGGAAAGTGGGGGATATTACGGATTCGTCATCGGGTCTGCTGCATCCGACAGAGACTTCGAGTTAACGCGATAACTCAAAAATGATTGAATGGATCAAATTTTATGCCTTCATAGACCTTAGTATGAGGAAGAACAGGATTGATTTTGGGAAAGGTCAGTTCTATATTTCCAACACCAGAGGGAGCATTATCTCCTAACATTTTCGGGACATAATTTCGCAACTTTTGATACAATTTAGTCCAAATTCAGTGCATATGAATCGACTCGACGGGATCTATCTTTTAAATTTCATATTTTACCCTGAAAGTTAATTTTTTAATCACATGGGGCAGCTTTTTTTTATTTTATGAAAAATACTGTTTTTCAAATGTAACTTCCTAACCATTAGTCCAATTTAGTCCTAATTTGGTGCATATGAATCGAATCTTGGAGATCTAACTTTTAAACGTTTTGTATTATATTTAGCTCTAATAGTTCATATTTTACTCAATAGAAAAAAAAATGTTAAGTTGAAGGGTTCAATCAGGAGGCACTGCTTGTGCAATGCAGGGGATTTGGGGCTTTTTGGGGATATACTCTTGCTGGTAGGCATGACAACATTGGCCTGGTTTTGATTTATGTTTATGTTTTATTATATTTCTTAATCAGCAAATATGTTTGTCAGGGCAAAATATTCTGCAGTAGTACTAGTAGTACTAATAATACTACTGTATTCGACCACACAGATCCTCGACTCCTTGACATCGCAACGGTTATCTTGGGGCACTTTCCAAAAAGAGCAGGTCCTCTTCATTCTATTGAGGACCAACAATTCCCACTTGGGGACAGTGCTGAGAAAAAAATCTGAGAATAACAGGCAGAGAGAGAGAGAGAGAGAGAGAGAGAGAGAGAGACCACAGTGGAAGGTGCAATCATGATCCACGGGAACTTGCAAGATTAGGAAGTAGTTGAGTTTGTAGAATTGCATTAATGAGACCTGAATGTGTAGCAAGGGACAGAGAGAGGGAGCAAAGAGAAGCTCAGTGCATCATGGGAAGTCCCAGTCCAGGCTTAAACTATAGCTGTATTGCCAAAGGCTAACTGAAGCCAGCCTTAATTATAAGCTTTATCAAAAAGGAAAGTTTGAGTCTTCACTTAAATGTAGAGAGTTTGTCTGACCCCCCCCGCAGACTAGAAGATGGTTCCACAGGAGAGGAGCCTGATAACTGAGGGCTCTGGAGCAGATTCTAATTTTAGAGACTCTAGGGGCTACAAGTAACTCTGGGAGCCGAACGCTCTAGTTGGATAATAGGCGACTATGAGGACTTTCAGATAGTGGTGTCGGACCGTTGAGGGTTTTGTGCATGGGGAGATTTAGAATTCTATTCAGGAATTTAAAGGGACATTACTGCAGCGAAGCTTTGTGGGACAGATATAACAAAGGTTCTGGTGAGTACGAGCGTATCAGAAGTCCGGATCAGCTGGAGAGACTTTAGAGACTTATCGGGTCAGCCTGATAACATGGAGTAGAATAATCTAGCCTGGAAATAACATTCTTAGACTGTATTTTCTGAATCGCCTTAAAAAAAGAAATCACGCAGACAGTGGCAAGTTGGTGTTTTCTTTAGTAACATCAATGTTTGTGTGTGTGTGTGTGTGTGTGTGTGTGTGTGTGTGCGCTCACTTCACTCCTGACAACAACACAGTTGTGCTGTTGATGTGGCAATCGTTGCTCTTTACGCAGTAGAAGTTTTATTGATGTCTTATTGCTGTTTTAGTTCTGTTGTTCTGTTTGGGAAGGCAGGGGCTGAACACAGACCGTACATGTAACGGTACAAGTGACAGCAGGAGGAGAAAATAATGGATGTTTCTTTGTTGGACGGGATTGCAGACAGACTCTTTTCTCTAAATCAAGCTCAGAGAGTTTTACAGAGGACGCTGAAGAGCTGCAATCTGCAGTGTAGTCTGGTATTAATGTTGCATTAACGCCCCTTCTTCTTCTACTATTCTGCATCCCTGATCATCCTTCAGAGTTTCCTGGGTAACTAATGCCGATGCAGAAGCTGAGACGGCTCATTATAGCCGGATATATTGCCCATATCTCATGGTACTGTTTTTTTTTTTATTTCCTTTTAGGACTTCTGCATTTTATTCCGTGAAAAAACTGACCCTCTTTACTCGCAGCTTACTTGTCCTCAGGTGTGCAGAGCTCATTTGTCTTTGCTCCACAAAAAAAAAGAAGCTTATTTAAAGCTAAACGCCTCATAGAAAAGATGTCCGAGCTTTGTCGCATTGCTGCCTCCGGGAACACAGGTGTCACGCAAAGAGAAACCACGCAGATGCCCCGGAGACTGCCAAGACTTTCTCCTATCTGACACACTCGCACCTAATTCCTCTTCTGCTTAACGAGCCGCTTGATCATCCTGCCAACATGTGCCTCCAGATCAATTCAAGCCGTCTAGGAGGGAAAAAGCGAGGGTAACGTTTCTCCCTGCTGGAGATGCTTGAAGGTGCTTTCAGCAGCAGGTAATAGAACAAGACAGACACCGCTGACCCTGTTGGTCCCGGTGCAATAAGGTGGACTTAGGTATGAAATTAGAGCTTTTTTCTGGTCTGGGTTTGGGGGGTTGGGGGTGGGGGGCGCGCTGTAGCTGTGCAAGCTGTCACAAGCCATTTTGCTTTCATTTATGAGTGGGTAAAAAAAATAAAAATGCTGCAGCATATTGCATTTTTCCTGTTCCACCATGAGGCCATATAACGTCTCAGCTCATCCGTATTTGTCAGCAATCCATTCCTATAAACACGCCCTCATTCACGACACCATGCTGCTAAGCGGTGGCCGCGTTTATGATCGTGGGGCCGTTGTCTCACATGCTCTTACATCCAGCCAGAAGCCATTCTGCGACTCAGTGAAAATACCCAGCCTTGACACCAGCTTTGCAATCAGCACCCTGCCGCAACTCTGCACCTCAGCACTTGCCTTCAGTTCCACAAAGCCAAGGTTAGCATCTCATTGGGAGACACGGTAATTCATCAGAATACAAAGGAATCTGGGAGGGGGGGGTCAGCGTGGACTCAGATGCTTTGTTTGAACTTTAATCATAGAGATGTGCATTACTTTCGACCGCTCTCGCTTTCGTCGCAGGGATCTGAAGAAGGTCTCCGGAGATGCAATTTTTGGCGGCAGGCCTGAAAAAAGGCATTTTTAATGAAGATTGATTGATTGTTTTTTTTTTTTTAATAGACAGCATTTGGCTTCTCTTAATGAGGCTAAGATCGTGCCCGCGCGCAATCGCTATGCTATTTACCACTCTGCTGTGAGATCTTCTCCCGTTTGTCCTGTCAGTTATCGTTGGGTAAATTAATCACCATGAAGGAGGTGGATGAAATGGAAATGAGTGTCAGGGATTATTCTGGATCCATTTGGCACACAAAAAAACCCCAAACAAAACATCTAAACACCACAAATGCCGGATACATTTGTAGCATATGCTGATTTCCTCATTATTATTATTTTCAGCTAAATTCAACAACAGCACAATGGATCTTATCGCTGCAGATGTTAATTATGTCAAATAAATATGTTTGCTCCTTGGTACACTCAAATCTGCACTGCAAATATTGACTGTATTCAATTACCAGAAATACATCTGTGATTCCCTTTTTAAACATTCCGGCTGGGTCCCGGCATTCTGAAGGACAAGACTCAGGGTTTTTTTTTAAACGCAAAGCAAACCTTAAAACAGACAATGGGCTTAAAAGATGAAATTTGATTAAAAGAAATTGTTCGCATCACTTGGGAAAACTCGGTGAGCTTGGATTGTTGTGGTTGTTTCAAGTTGTTTTACCAAAGTAACTTAATAACTTAGTTTCCCGGATGCAGATAAAAACTTATCGATATATCAATATATATATATATATGTATATAAATGTCAAAAATTACATTTCACCATATTTTAATGAATAGACATGAAGTCTTTGGCTCCACTTTAACTCACTGCAAGTGTCAGAGGACTGACAAAAAGAATAATTCTATGACAATAATAATAATAATAATAATAATAATAATCTGAGCTTTATTTTTATAGCACCTTTAAGCACCAACAACCGTTGACAAATTGTTTTGAGAGATAAGGCAAAGGCGGGTAAACGCAATATAAAACACAAAGCCATAAGGCCAAACAGATGATCAGAGGATGATATAAAACAGGAAGATAAAAAAATTAAAGAAAGTCAAAATAACAAGCCAATGAAATTGTAATGAAGGCAATGAAGCATGAAAAAGCGTGAAAGATAAATAAAAGGAGAAATAAGTGAGAAAAAAAAATGGATCACATCCAAAGCTGAGATCTACTGCAAAGTCCTAATGCAATAATAACGAAAAAGTAAACAATGACATTTAATTTATGACATGAAACCAATAAGACGAGGGATTAAAACAACAGAGGTGGTGTTCAGGCACTCAAAGAGGACATATCTCCATCCAGTCCTCTTTAATTCAATCACATCTATTGGATTTGTAACAGTCAACCATTTAGATCTGGAGGGAACAAAGCAGGTCACCGAGCCAAATCCACTCAAAGCTGCCCCGGCCGGCTGGTTCTGACCCACAACCTTCTTAATGTGGGTTTATTATCAAACAAATTAGCTCGTAGCAAATAAATTGGCGTGACGCTGAATCAAATATCGTCTTGATTTGAGATATTTTATTTAGATTCCAGTTTTTGCAATGTGTGGAGGAATGAGTTCTGAGTATTTGTGGAAATAAAAGCCTTCAACAAACGTCCACTGACAGATGCATTCTACAAAAAACATTTACATCTAAACTGCAACTTTGGTTAGTTTCTCAGAACCTGCTGCTCGCTGCAGGTAAAAGCAAGTCTCAGCTCCTCCTGTTTGTGATTCACTTTTGAAGCTGACCCACTGATGGCAACCTCATTTTCCACATCCTCGTCTATTTGACAGAAATCCCGAGGGAACATTTCACCCCCTAACTCTGGTACCAAGGTCTTTTATAGGAGAACGCGCTGGTATTTGACTAACCCTCATTAGCTCGGCCTTATTTCCAAGAGTAATGCCCTCCGCTGCGTTTAGCTCTTTTCCTCTGACACTTCAAAGTGGCCATTTCTTTGGAGAAAATTGCCACAATCTGCGCTTAATAATTGAGTATGTGAATGGAGACAAAGTCTCTTTACTCTCTTACTTCTCAGGCGTTAGACCAACTTTAAATGAGTCTGTTAAAACAGACGACGGTTTTACAGCTCCATCTACGCCATTAAGCATGTCAGACCGAACTTTAGTGCCACTTTTGGTCGTGCCATTGTCCCCGTTTGCATGACCGCAGCCCCACTGGAGAAGAAAGTTCCACTTTTTTGTGAAAACTTTGTGAGAGACTCATGTCCTGTGCCCTCTGCCTAGACTACACTCTAAAAACGGTGTTGTGTTTGAAGCACTGCGACTGAACAACCGATCTCCTGTACAACATTTAAATATACAACTGCATATTTAAATGACTGGATTATTTTAACTCATATTTGTTTTTGGAGATTGGACTCATTCATTTAATGTATTATTTTGTCATTTTTCTACTATATGTGGTTATTTTCTGCTTTTCACTTATTGTTATATATATATATATATATATATATATGAGGAAATCATTCATAAAATGATTCAATTTTATTCATATATAAAATTTGCTCAACGTGTTTTCACTTTAAAATAATAAAATATAGCCTTCATAATAAAAATAATATATAATAATTGTCTGCCCAGAATGTGCGATAAGAAGGAAACAAAAATATCCACTTTTATTTGTTCTCTTTGATGTTTTCTCTGTTTTTTTTAAAGGCATGAATTGAAAAGAAACTGCGAAATAAATGTTCGGAATGTAACGTTAATGTCATTTAAGGTTGGGTTATTTCCATCCGGTCATCGGTTTACTAATTAAAACCAATTAACAAATACACATTTGAATTCAAACTATTTTTAAAGGCTTTTATTTTCAAGTATTTTCTAAATGCAATTCTTTTGAATTAATTCATTGTCATATTTATTTACGGTATGTCTTTATTTTTTTCTAATTCCTATGCCAGTAGTCGGCAGCTTTAACAGAATAACAGCGAATGCTTCCTGCTACGGCTCTGTATTTGTTTACGCACCGATAATGCGTAGACAAACAAAAGCATGAAGGAGAAAGAACCAGCAGAACATCATTTTGTGTGGAGGGACCGTAAAGGTGTGATGTCACTCAGCGGAGTCTGCTGTGCAAACAGAACTTTAAAGTCCAATAACCACAATTGATGTGGCGCCTTTTTATCTAAGCTTTTACAAGAGTATGTTTTTTTTTATTATTCAGAGACAGTCGCGATCCGGAACAACACATGCACTCAAGCTTTTATTATTGGATATATGTTTTCCACCGGAGCATTATTGCACATTTTCTTATTTACTCCTCATTTTTACATATTTATACCAATTCTGGTTTTGCGCGTGGAATGGGTGTTTATCGTGTATCTTTGGAGCGTCTCATAATATCAATAAAGGTTTTGTATTCCACTTTGTATTCATAATCCAAAGGTTGGATGCACACACTGAGCAGCCATAACATTATAACCACTGGCAGGTCAGGTCAGAATAAGATTGATTTTCTTTGAACATTTTGTTTTGAATGGACGTATCTCTCAACAGCTGCCCTCCATCAATCTAGAATGATGTCTGAAAGCCCCCCCCCCTCCCATCCCCTCTAAGTGCAAAACCTTGAAATTATGCAGCATCTGTGTTATTTACTCAAAGCACCCCTGGATTTGAAAAGGCTCGTTGGTGCTTCTCTACAGCTCATGAGTGACATCATCCGAGGTGTTTGGGTTATCGGTTCTTTATGGGCAAATGATGAGCAAGCGATTGCTCACGACGCTGTGGTTCGGATCGATCCGGCACTGGGGCTAAAATCTAAAGTTCAAGCTGAGCGAGAGAGCCGTGGATCGATGATGTAAGACAGGAAATTGCAGAGCTGTTGATGCATCGGATCAGTAATTATGTGTTTGTGTAAGCACAGACATGCGTGTCTTTTTGTTTGTCTGCCGACAAACATCTTGCCGTCTTATTTATGCGCTTTATACTTTTAACACCTGTCAACAGAATACGCTGCGAATACGAAAAGATTGTCTAATTGCGGCACCGTTTCTCCACAAGTAACAGCTGTGTCCATTTCACAGGGCAGCGTTTTTCCATATAATAACTGTAAACACAGCAAACGCATTTTTACGCGGTAGCCCGACAAAAACACCGAACAAAGCAATGGTGTCGTACAGTCGGAGAGTAAAGAGACGTGCTGGTTAACGATGCTGTGTCTGCCTGTGATGTTTTATACGTGCATTCAGCAGTGCTTTGCAAACAATGGAATTATCATGGCAAAAAAAAACTTTTCAAAGCTCTGCCACTCCCCCTCGCTGTTCAAACGGCGGTTGATCTTCGGAAGGAAAGAATGTCCTGGAGGTTGGGATGTCTTACTAATTTGAAGACTTTTCCGGTGCCTCTTCTTCTTTGAGTTGGTAGCTTACTGCTTCCGACTTCTTTTGAAATCTTCTGATCTGAAACTGTTGGAAAAAAAAAAAAAAAGAAGAAAAGATTTGAAAAAGAAAAAAAGATAAGATATGAATCTGAAAACTTAAAAATGATACCTCCAATATGAAAATATGTTTAAGTGAAAGTTGAAAATAAATAATGAATTAGATTATCAGCATTAAGTCAAATTTATATTTTCGGTTCAAATTTAGATTAACCTTGCCCATGGTTTGGAAATATTGTTATTTTTTTTGACAATTGAAGATCAAAAGTGGAACAGTTTTTGGGGGTCCCAAACCGGTATGATATTCAAGTCGTGAGATGGACCTATGCAGGAGGAAAGCTTTCTCATAGCTCCTCCTCCCGAGACTCACCCACAAAAGAATGAGATTTCATACATGGGATGACAGGGCTCAACCTCAGAAATGGGACGAGGAGGTCGGACCCCTGGAGGGGGCTCATAGTTTCTGGGACCCCTGAGCGGTTCCCCTTGGAGTTTTACAGTACATCCTTTACATAGTGAGGACCCTGGGGGTGACATAGAAGTCCAACATACCTGATCTGGGCTGGGCGCGCCTTGAGGTCTCCTTGAATAGACGGCGAGTGTTTCTATGGAGAGGGACGTCAGGAAACTCAGTCAGCGGCGAAAAGACGTCAGTGAGTGGGACGTCATTAACCCTAATGCCCAGAGGGCCGTAGAGGGGAAGAGAAAGTCTTCACTATCCAGATGTCCACGAGAAGAAAAAGAGTGAAGACAAACCAGGGGGGCCACAAGGATCCACTCTGTCCACGGTCAGGGGCCGCTGGCTTCATGCCGACTCGAGTTGCTTGAGCTGGGAAACCGGCTCCATCTGCCCCGGAGGAGATCCGCGATGATCTGTTCAATGGATTATGGAGGATTCACGCCTCAGCTGAGCTTTTCCCAGCTCAGCTAACGGTGCCATCAGTGGGTACAGGGGGTCCAGGCCCGAGCCGACTGTGGCTGAATTGGTTGTGAATGGATTTGGTAAGGCTCAGCGTCTTATTGAGTCCAAAACACGGATGACTGTCAGGACAGTCTGGTCATGAAACACACTTTTACCGATGGACGAATGACACCATGTCATTGGTGCTGAACAAGAAGGTTCAAAATAAATCAAAACTATTAAACTTTAAAATAAAATCCATCAAAGCCAGATTGAAGATGGATGAATGGATCTCTGTTTTTTTTTTTTTACAGTAGACCATCTGTAATCTAAATATTACAGTGTTGCACTGTATGTAATAACAGATTTCACGGTAAAATACAGTTAAATTCCCCGTTATTATTTGACGTCCTTTGATCATGAACAAAAATATTTAGTAATCAACAGCTGTTAATTTTTTGGTCTTCAATTTTTACAGTAAATTCTGTATTTGTAATTATTGGTAGATTAGAAAGCATTTTTTTCATGGTAAATATATACCATAATAATATAATACATTTTTTACAGTGCATCCTTTATAACACTTACTTAGAAATATGAGGATTTCAATCATTTTAATCTGTTCTTTTTGTCAAATATGTCTCTTACTTTGAAATGTGTTTTGGAGAAACATATGGCCCTTTGTTGGAAATCTCCTGAATCCGAGGCGTTTGATTAAGATGTAATTGTAATGAGTGCACTCGTATTAACGATGCGTCTGTGAACCCTAATGAATCGCATCGACGCGACGGCGGCAGGAGTCTGTCATTGTTTGGTTGATTACTGCTGCTGCTTCCTCTCCGTCTCGTTGATGAAAAAAAAAAGCTTGCACTCATTTAAGCATCCGGTTTGCTTGAATAAAACTTAGAACATTTTTTAATCAGCGCCATCAATAGCACACGACTGGATGTTGTCTCACATTCTTGCCCGGTTAAATTAGATTGATCATTAAAAAAACCCCAAAACTTTCTTTTATCAAATGATCAAGCTAATAAAGTTCACATATTCATATTTTTTCATGTCCCTGAAGGCAGCACAGGTAAGTCTTTGTATGGAGCATCAAACACAATTACCGCAGATCGTTTAATGTCTATTACACCATAACCACAAATACCTGACGGGCATCGGGTTGAAATTTTACGACCAGAACTAAATGAAACTCTGATGTTTCTCAGGGGTTGCAGGTTAGAGTCTGGCTGCAGGAGCTCCTGCAAAGAGACCTACGCTGTTGTTGACGACATTGAGGTTACATCCCAGAAAAGTCCCCGATCCCCTGGGTTGTACAAGAAATCCCCCTGATTAAACTCCTCAAATTAAATGTAAGGTCCAAAGCCTTTTCTTTTTAAAAAGAAAATATTAAATTTAAATAAAATCAGCCCCACCCTAGCACTCTAGATGGTCAAATATGATATATACGTGATGGTGAGGTGGTTCCTATGCATCAGATTTGGACTAAATCGGACTGAGGGTTAAGAAGTTATGTGCGCAAAGTACAATTTGTTTTTGTACTAAAGCCCCCCCCCCTAGTGAGTAAAAATATGAATTTTAGAATTAAATCTGATGTTTACAAGATAGATATCTTTCAGTCGATTCATTGTGACTTAATCGGACAAACAGTCCGAAAACACTTTTCTTTTTGTAAAAGACGTCCCCCTACTGACTAAAATATGAACTATCAAGTGAAAAATATTCATAAACCAACAGTTGAGGAGTTTGGAAAACAGTGTTTTGTCGTTAAGAGCTCCCCCTAGTGAGTGAAATCTGAACTATCAAGAGTAAAACACGACGTAAACAAGACAGATGTCCTTTACTTGACTCATATTCACCACATTTGGACCTAATCGGACCAGCAGTTGAGAAATGATGGCCCGAAAACTTTTGGAGATGAAGCTCCCCTGATTGTCAGAAATATATATCCAACTTTACCAAATGAATCCAGTTCTTCCTCAAACTGAGATCTGTGTATGTATAAAACTTGAAAATGATCTATGATATAGATTTTGAGTTATAGAGTTCAAATGAAGGATCCGCGGCGGCAGCGATGGCGATTCCATAGTATCGATATAATACTAATATCCCCGACTTTTCGGGGATACTATAGGAACTATATACTACAGTTTCCAGATCTAGATTCTGCTAAGGTCTAGGATGGTTGACTTCACCTTACTAGACTGTATCCTTCGAAGGAGACGTGATTTTCAGCAGCTCTTCCTGTTGCTTCGCACGAAGCGCTTCTGCGCCTTCGACCGCAGTTGATGAATCATAGCTAAAATCATTTTTAAAAGCTGTGTGGTTGCAGTAGTCGTGGTAAAAGCTGTGGCGTAGTAATAGTAAAAGGACAGTCGGTTGTAATAAACGCTAAAACTGTAGTAGAACTAATCGTGGGGGCTAAATTATGGAAATCCATCATTAAATTAGTCGTAATTAAAGCTGCTGCAGAAGCAGTAGGAATACAGAAACAGCCCAGAATTTTTAATTAGGATTTGAACGCGTGTGTCCCGTAATTATTAAGAATTCAGACGTTTAGCCGTCACTCCTCAGCAGCGGAGGGGCATCAGGGATGCCTGTGCATGCTTTTGTGGAATCCTGGAATGTTGCAGGAGGATCCAAGGGGATCTGTGGCAAAAAAAGGCTGAATTTGACGGAGTCGTCTTCGGGGGATCTGGACCCCGAAGGGAGATACTCAACGGCATCAGATCACATCCTGAAGTCTGCAAACACTACGACCAGCTCCCGCTCATCTCTAGAGTGTGGAGAAGGAATAAACCAGCGGATGTTTGTATTTGTAGAATGTGGTGAAAAAGAAGCGGACCCTTGGCCGACATACACGCTGATATTTCTTCACTGTTTATTCTCAACTGTTTGGTCGAGGACATTTTGAGTCTCTTTGTGGAATTGAAATATGTGCGCCGCTTCGCTGAACCTGTTTATAATATAAACCCGGTGGCAGCATGTATATGATAAACAGTAAGGGGCCAAGAAGGACACCGCAGGTCAAAGGGCTGTGGAGAACGACGTATTGAATAAGTGGGATTTTTGGGTATATTAAAGCATTTGAAGACTTAACAAACACAATTATGTCACTTGATATCACCAAAAAGTGTCAGACAAGCGTCAAATACTTTTCTGAAAATAAATCGGTTGAGCTAATCTAATTCAAATTGACTGTTTTCCATGAAATAAAACATATTTTCTTCCATTAATTTCATTATTCTGATTTTTTTTTTACTGTTTAAAAACAAACATAAATAGTCTTTATGATATAAAATGAATACATGCTCCAAAAAAATGATAAAATATGACATTAACAGTATTAATGTGCCTTTTTTATGCTTTAGTGCTACTTAATTCCTTTTATTTATGAATCCTTAATCTCATTTTCATTCAAAAGTATCACCTTCAACACAAAAGGCACTGAAACGAAGGATTGATTGTTTTTTCACTTAATTTAATCTTTTAGAGCAACTCAATAATAATAATAATAAAGAAATTGCAGGAAGAGCTTTACATACAAAGGAAACTTGATGGTAATATTAACTGTTAAAATAAGAGTAATAGTAATTATAATAGTAATAATAATAATTTTTTGGATCCCTGGATAGTTGGGATAATAATAATATAATAATAATATTAATATATAACATTTAATGGAAGTTGGGACACAAGATTTAATCATTTTACATCCCTAATAATACAATATGTTACTAGTAACAGGTACGTTTAGCTTAAAAATAAGGTAAATGATGAGAAAAAAAAGCCGTATTCATTTATGTATTCATTCATTTGTGTGTCACCTGGAAAATCTAAGGCTCATGATGTATTTTATATGATGTCAGTTATTTTCTGCAGCTCTAATACACACCAGGACGGGTGAGATGTGTGGCTGAATATGTCATTATAACAAAGATGAAGGTGATGGACTGACTGCAGCACAAGCCTAGAGATAAATATCTAATATAGTTTATATCTTTACAGTCTGTCCAGGGAATTCCACAAAGTGGAGACCCTTTTACTGTGGAATCAACTCCTTGGCCATATTTGACCTCCACGTGTTATTGCTCAGGGGCCGAGAGGCTCATTCAGATTGTATCTGTTTGGTCAACAGAGAAATCGATGATTTTACAAGTCTGCTGATGCGCTTTTATTAATACGGCGTGGAATCCTTCTCTTGTACGCAGCCGATAGATCAGAGGCCAAGGACAGCTCCGCCGAGCAATTTACCAAACCGATGATAAGATGAGATCCCTGAATCAGCTGGAGCAAAGCTCCACCGCCCGTCTGCGCTCCTGCAGGGATGTTTGAATAGGTGGCTGGTGGGGCGGGGACGTAGTGGGGGTGGGGGGGTAAATCAAAGGAGACCAGTGTGTGGATTTCCTTAACCAAACAAGTTGTTCCAAGCCGTGTGTAATTCACCCCACAGATGATGGGTTTTACGGCCTTTTCGCCTGCATTCTCTCCAGTGGGGATCTGTAAATCTGTCAAGGAGAGACTCAATTCCATTTCCCCTGCCGTAATCTCATTTGCCTCCGGTGCCAATGGTGCATCAAATGTTGTCTCTGGCTCCTGTGGTTGGGTGCAGCGCCTGTCTGCCGCACTGTCGAGCCCAGCCCGGGAGTAAATCCCACCTGTCCCACATGAGGTGCTTCATCAACCACGGGAAAAAAAAGAAAAAAGTATTATCCTGGAATGTTTTAAGGGGCTAATGGAAAACCCTTATCTTTATTTTTCACTGAAAGGATTTAATTACGTGCCGCGGTAAAAGTCGCCCCCAGTTTATCGGCCCTATATGCATATCTGTCTCCTCTCAGGTGTCTTTCTGTTTATGAGGATGTTCCCCGGACGGATGTCTGTGTTTTACTGTACGGACGGTTCCGCGAGAACTTGCGCTGTAAAAGTTGAAAGTAAATTCGCATTGGAATCCCGACTTTATTACCATCGTGTTAATGTATTATGAAGAGTCGGAGAAAAACTCTTCACACAATGAAGAGGTCATGCATGGGAGGAAGACTCGGGTACAGAGTCTTAAGATGAGTGGTAGGACAGGCTACAGCATGCGTTTACTCCTCTTCCTCTTTTGCTCGAGTTTAATCCAGTTCAAGGTACTTCATTGATTCCATCTCTTCAAAACTAAAACTTTTAAGATTTCCTTCTCTGTACGATCTCCAGCAGATGTAATGACACATTTTCTGGTCATGAACTAAACTGACAAATGTATGCTCCTCTTATTTGGAACTAGACCCTATCTTCCAAAAGCCCCCCAAATCCTGTGTTGTACAAGCAATCCCTCTGATTGAACTCGGATTTTCTGTCTTGTCTGAAAAAGTGTTTTAAAAAAAAAAGAAAGCTCCCCCTAGTGACTCAAATTTGAACTATTACACTAAAATACAGTTAGATTCCTCTGCCTCGATTCATATTCACCAAATTTGGACTAGGATGGAAGGAACTATCGAGAAATTATGGCCTGACAGTTTTGTTCCCCCTATTGTTGGAAAATAACAATCGACCTTTCCCAAAATCAAGTTATATATCATATATATATAGCTATATCAGGTTATGGTCTGTCCGCATCAGCACCAATTGAGTTTTTCATTAATAGCGACTAAGAGTCTTCTCTTTATTATGTCAGAAGATAAAAATTTAACCAGTTTGATACATTTTTTCAAAGATATGTAAATCCCATCAAAGTGGTAGCTTTTCGAATGGTTTCAGAATGGTAACGTTGCTTGGAATGGTGTGCTTGTGTACGTGTGTGTGTATGTGTGTGTGCTGATGGAAGGGGTTGCATACAGTCAGTAAAGGGTAAACAGAAAACCAAAGAAGGGATACAAATCAAGCAGGACTCACACTCTTGTCCTATTTTTCTTTAAGGGATTGATTACGCCGAGATCTTTCAAATTGTCTCGGAGAATATCTTTCATGGCAAGTCTTTTCAAGTGAAAGCTGCAAATGTTCCGGCTTCGGCATGTTAAAGCGGAACACTTCTGTGCTCGCTGTCGAGGGTCCTGGTGATTAGCGAGAGAGCTAAAAAGGAGGTGTTACCGCGACCTCCTGCTGCACAACATTTCTTTTATTTCACATCATTTAAGGCTTTAATTTTCTCAACCGTTGGTCCAATTTAATCCAGATTTGGTGCAAATAAATCTTGTTTACTTTGTGCTTTACTTTAATAGTTTATATTTTACGCACTAGGGGGAGCTTTCTTTTACAAAAAAAACACATTTTTGGTCATAACTCAAAAAATATTTCATGGATCAATTTCAAATTGGATACCCGCATTACCTTAGTCCGAGGGAAAACCGGAATGATTTTGGGAAATGTTTTGCTTTTTTTGGGGGTTTTATATTTCCAACACTAGGGCGAGCTTTCGCTTTAAAAGATTCCAGCCCCTAATTCTGAACTGTTGGTCTGATTTATTCCAGATTTGGTGTATATGAATGGACACGCAGAGATCTATCTTGATTGTATTTTACTCTAATAGTTCCAATTTTACTCTCTACTGGGAACTTTTAAAAAAACAACAACATTTCTTTTCCGACATAACTTCACATTTAATTTGAGGAGATAAATCAGGGGGGATTGCTTGTACAATGCAGGGGGATTGGGGACTTTTCGGCCAATACCCATAGCCTTAGTTCTCATTTTATTACAAGTTTATTCTTGTAATATTTCTACTTCATTCTCAGAATATCATATTGCCCTTGATGTGGCCCTCATACCCCGGCATGGATAGCATGGAGCTATGCCTTTTTTATTTTTAACGATAACTCTATGAGGGGAAGGTGAACTCTTCTTTAATCAACTTTGCTGACTTTAAAAATAAAATGTCACCCTATCCAAACGCCGACCTTTCTTTTATTTCGACTCCATTGATGTCACCTGATGGCAATAAAATAGCGGTCTCAATTTTAGAATCTAAATGTCAAGGAGATCTAACAGTCATGGACAGGCCAGTATTAGTGTCCAAATAATGTTTTAGATTTAAGTTTGAAGCTTCTTTTAAAACACTCCCTCTATATTATATCCATTATTTCCATCCACACATGTTTTTCGGGAGAAACAGCTCCAGCTTAAAGTTGTTATGTAATAATACAAATACTGTTGCAAGCAAATCAACAAACCTCAGGCACCTTATTATATAATCGATTCAAATAATACTCTTGTCAGTTAGGCATTCATACATCCGCACTGATATATGCCCTGACATATTATACACCCAGAACCAGAATCACGATCATCTTTATCGTCATTATTGATGCACAGGTATAATGAGATTTCGAATAGCTTCTCTCCAGCGCAGACTAAAGAATAAAACATTTTTAAAAGCCCTAAGATTTTATGACATCTATAAAATAAAGTGCTTGAGCTGGTGATACAGTGACATTGACAGGGGTGGTCCGCATGGAAATATCTCATTGAGTTGAATAGCTTGCCGTCATTTGCTAAAGATATTTTCCATTCCTCAAGGGTAGCTGTGTGTTCAGTAGATGGGGTGACCCAGGGGTGGACCCAGAACTCACTGGAGGGATAGAGTATCTGCCCTGGGGAAACTTAGCGATCCCCCAGGATGGAAATGTTGATGCTGCCACTGTGACCCACTGATCGGTTATCGTAACACCCTAGAACTCAGTGGACCCAAGAATTGACAAATACATGCTTAATATACCCATTAGTCTCTTATTTATTTATAATAGCCACACACATCAATGTAAGCACATCTATATAATAAGATACAAGAGATTTTTAACGACATTTTAGTCCTGTCTTTTTTGGCGACAATACCCATCAGTTTTTTATTGAAATAAATACTAGTTAGGTCCATGCATTTAAAAAGAAAACTCTATATCTGCTTGTATTGTGGATTCTAATAAATAAGTCCTATTCTATTATAATGTCCCAGAAATGTCGGGTTATTCTGGAATCGTCAGCGCTGCAGATCCTTCGGGTTAACACGATAAATCAAAATCTATATTGACCTTTTTTATTAACCTGTCTTGTCCAGCCGCATCAGCACGCCGAGTGAAGACCTGGTTGCGTAAACTGCATTTTGGTTATTATTATTATGTTATTATTGCGCTATTATTTGTTGAGGCGGCCAGACTGGAAAGGGAGCTTACGCCGGTGGGGGAGGAAGAAAGTGGGAATAAAAGGGAGAGACACAAAGGGGGTCGGATTAATGGATCATTTTAAAATTTCATGCCCATATAGACTTTAGTTTGGGGAAGAACTTGCTGGTAAAGGAAAGGTGGACTCTATATTAGAGGGAGCGTTTATCTTCGTTCATATAAATGTTGTACGTCATATTTTAGTCAAACAGTTCATATTTCAATATCAATATTTAAATATTTTTCGGACATAACCACACATTTAATTTGAGGAGTTTAATCAGGGGGATTGCTTGTACGCAGAGGTTTTGGGAGTCTTTTCGGGGATATACCCTTGCTCTTTGGGATGACAGCTTAGGTGTAGTTGAATAAATAGACAGAACCCACACAAACATGGGGAGGGAATGCAACAACTCAACACAGAGAGGCCACCAGGCTCTCAGGTTGATTAGAACCCAGGAACCTTCTTGCTGCAAGGCGGCAGTCCCACCCACTACGCCAGCGCAATGCACCTCATAATGAGCCAGTAAGGTTTTATGATAGGCGTCAGAACACATTATTTCAGCTTGTGCGTGTATTCCGAGGTAGTATAGATCTATGCATCGGGTTTGCAATGTTCTAACACAAGGTTGAGAATAAATGGTGGTTCTGTGCCCACACAGAACACTAGCTGTTGGGGAAACTCTTCAAACTAATAATTTATAGTGTAGAGAAGGACACAGGAACACACACACACATAAACACACACACATGCGCACACGCACACACACACACACACACACACACACACACACACACAGAAGTGATGCACTACCTATGTGCTTCAGAACTCGACATTCTAAGAGGTGCCCTTCACTGCTTGACTAAGCAGGAGGATTACTTCTTGGGGGTTTTCAGGGGGGGGCAACATGGTGGCCGCCGGCTGACACAGCAAAAATCCGGGAAGCAATGAGGGTCTTTATGTGTTACAGAGGCAGCATGGCCATCAGAGGGTAAATGGGAAACTTGGCAGAGACTTCAACATATGATTAGCCGTGTGGACCTTTTTCATTCAAGCAACTTCATTTTTCTTTACTATTTTATACCAAAATTCCTCATTTCAACTCATTATATGGCAACGGAATGCAACAACGTAACAAAGTCCAATAGTACAGGAAGGTGGAGCATTATTATTATTATTATTATTAATATTTTTTATCCTTTCAGTGTCAGATTGTGAACATATTGTGGAAGACGTTGGATCTGTTTTGAATAGTAGTAGATATATAACGTTCAAACTCGAATCTTGTTTACTCGATTCGTCGATGTAGCTTGAATCCTGACATCTAAAAATGTGATTCAGGATGTCGTAGGCTTGTTCTGTTTAAATCAAAAATAATCAGGTTAAAGGAGGAATAAGTGCTGCCGTTTGTGTCAAAGTGAATGGCTGAGAGAGCGTCGCTCACCAAAAGGGATTGATTGAAGATCCTTGTTGATTTAAAGCCCTCGGGCCTAAAATACTTCCATTTTAATTAACCACTTAATCCTCCTGAGCACTTCTGTCCTCTGCAAAGTCTAATGTGCTGCCGCCACATCTGTCCTGACTCCACACGGCTAAGCCCTAGTATTTATTGGCAGGCTGAGGGGATTTTGCACCCTTGTGCTTCTTTTGCAGCACAATCCCTCAGCCTTCCACAGCCTTGACAGGCCTCATCAGCTAAGAGACAGGTCTTATGTCGGCATTTAATCTCAATGACCTCTCTGCCAGGGCAAAAGATTCTAGCATCACCGCAGCTGCATCACCTTCAGAGTTAAGAGACAAGAATAGATGGGTAACCCAAAAAATGTCCAGGATGTATGTGTATGTGTGCCATCATCTTCCTCAATGGATTTTCATGAATTGATTCATTCTGGTACCGTGGTGGGCGTGACCCAAAATGACAAACAAAACGAGCTTCAAATATCCCGACTGATTTACAGACATTAAACAAACGTAAAGAAAATATGGTTCATTGAACGTGACGAATTATATCCCTGATAGGATAGTGGTATTATGGGGTTGTCATAGCTGCCGCCGCAGCCGCCCAGATCCTTCTTGTTAACGCGATAACTCAAAAACCATGACATGGATTATTTTCTAATTTTACACCCGCATAGACCTTAGTGTGAGGAACAACTGGATTAATTTTGGGGAAGTTTTTATCTCCAGATGATTTAATGCCATAATTTTTCAACCGTTGGTCCGGGTTAGTCCAAATTTGATGATTACGAATCGACTTGAGGAGATCTTTCTTGTATACGTTACATTTTAGTCAAGTAGTTCAAATTTTACTCGCTACGACAGTCTTTTTTTAAACAAAAAGACTGTTTTCCGGACTTAAC
This sequence comes from Lophius piscatorius, assembly GCA_009660295.1. Classification (NCBI taxonomy): domain Eukaryota; kingdom Metazoa; phylum Chordata; class Actinopteri; order Lophiiformes; family Lophiidae; genus Lophius; species Lophius piscatorius. Next base: position 88,374 of record VRLP01000521.1, on the reverse strand, counting down.
TTCCTAACTGTTGGTGTGATTTAGCCCAAATTGGGCGTTTATGAATTGACTCAAGTATATATATCTTGTATAATTCATCCACCAAAGGGAGCCTCTTCTTTTTTCTTTAAATTATAATAAACCAGTTTTCGGACATAACTTCCACGGTGACCTGCTGTAATCCGTTTTGCCAACTGTAAACTCCACCTGTAACTCAAAGGTGGAACTCAGCAGGGTAGCAGCATCAAGGGGGAGGACAGGCAGGGAGGACAGCACACAACATTTGGGCGTCTGAAAGGAATTCATCCTTTGGGAGCAAATCTGGATAAATGAATCAGGAATATGATTATTTCTTATTGTTTTTTTTCATCAACATTATTTGATGAAACTTGCATGAAGAGTTGGGAAAAATCAGTTAAATACTGGAGTGGATCTGAAAAATTTGAGTGAGTTGCACATAATGTGTTTGAGGTGTTACCATGGAACCAGATGGAAGGGTGAAGAATGTAAGGAAGAATAAGTCGTTGGTGTTAGCTCTTTTGGTGCTAGAGAACACTACCATGTGTGAAATGTTGGGGTTTTGTTTCTTGAGTGAACTGTTGAACTATAATAATACCAATGTGATATGCAAATAGGGCTAGGTTTCCAATGTCACAGAGTCATATTATGAGGACCTAACTACCATTGGACTTTTGCTTCTCAGTGCAATGACGCAATGGGGGAACTAAGCCATGGTTTGTACTCTCTGTGTGCTGATAAGTATTTTTTAGCCAGTGTGCAAAGAGGATTCATGTTTTCTTCTTTTTGCTCTTTAGCTGCATATGGCTGTCAATTCTGAGCCAAAAAGACTCTAATCCTCATGAATCAAGGTTCCCAGAGTGTTAAGCTGATCCATAAGGTGAGAATGACTGAGAAGTTTGGAGGAACTGCAACTAATACTATTTATTTAGTTTGCCACCTTTGCCTGGAAAGTCCAAAAAGGAGATAACTGTGTTAGAAAAAAACAAACATGAGATGCAGATAGTGTACTCAACTATCAATCCATCCTTCAGTCCAGCCATCCTGGAATCCCTCTAGCTCATCTTGGAGGATACAAAGGTGTTCCCAAGCCAGATGAGATGATTAAAGCCTCCAGCATGTACTTTATTTAACCCCAGGTCTCCTACAAGTGGGCTATTCCTGGAAAACCTCCAAAGGGAGGCACCTTAAAAGCAGCATTCAATTGCCTGAACCACCTCAACTCACTCCTTTTGATGCAAAGGAGCAGCGGCTCCACTCCAAGCTCCCTCCAGATTTCTGTTCTCTCTGTCTCTGAGGCTGAGCCCAGCCACCCAGAGACGGAACCTTTGACTCCCTCTATCCATGTTGAGATTCTTGCAGTCACTACCAAGAACTCATACCCAGACTATAGATAAAAGTTGGAACCCATATTATGAGAGCATTGCCTTACGGTTTACTGCTCTCCACCACAATGAACCAATTCAATGCTTCCATCACTGCTGATGCCGCATCAATCCACCTGTCTGTGTTATGGTCCACTTTCCCATCACTAATGAACAAAACCTGATTGGTAGCCCCAACTTGAAGGTAGAAATTCACCCTTTTCCAGCAGTGAGCCATGGCCTCAGATTTGGAGGTGCGTGCCGAAGATGACGGACCGATGGCGTCAACGTAACCACGTCATCTGCAAATAGCAGAGAGGCAATTCTAAAGCTTCAGAAACCGAACACTCTCTCACCTTTACTCCACCTCGAGATCCTCTCCAAATATCAGAAACAGGGTCAGAGACACGGGGAAACCTACACAAAGTCCATCACCAAGAGAGAACATATTTAGACACAACTCTCACTTTTGTGGGATTGGCACTGGATAGATTGCAGCGCCGCTCAAGGCCACACTAGTACCTTCCCTATTTACCTCTACCAAGACAACCCGCACGCCGCATCTCAAGGTGAATCTCATGAACCCTCCTCCATAATAGTGGATGTGGTTGTCAGGTTCTGGAGCGCCTCAAGTTGTTGACACATGCATGAATGATATGGCCCATTTCATATCTATGATATGAAACGCAATTCATAGAGAGGTGCTGAAAAAGTCATTATTCGCTTTAACTGCACAGTATTTTTATGCTCACTTTATTTGAGAATACAGTTTATTTACAGCTTATTATCTTGCAGATGGACTGTAATGGAAGAGACTGAACTCCACGCAGTCTGAATAAGCAAAGGTGACTCCATGAGGCAAGCTGCGCTGTCATGTACAGTAGATAAAGAAGCCATTTCTGTGAGGTATTTCACCCTCAGCGTTTGAAAAAGAGACAGTTAACGTCAATTTATCTTGGGTTTTTTTTATTCCACGTTTGCGTTTGGAGTTCATTATTTTTCCGGCAACATGGCTGCAGGTTTAGGGCACATTGACCCGCTCCTGCAGGAGATAAACAATCAAATATATCATGTGTGAAGAAGGCGTTAATAGCACACAGTGAGTTATTTGAACTGAAGCCAAGGTCAGATCCACACTGCTCCGGCGGAGTGGCGGTATTTTACCTGTCCCAGCTTTGAGTAGTTCTAGGTAGTCACACAGATTCAGCAAGAACAGATGGTGATACTATTTTTCACCTCCATGGACAGGGTAACACTTATTTATAAGTAGTTAACATCTGAATATAAATCAGTTTGTTCTGAATGTGATTTTTTACTATAAAGTGCTGTGTGATTCATTCGAGTCAAATTTGAATCCCTATATTTGCCTTTATGCAAACTATGATCTATCTTGTGCTGGTTCTATAGCATTTACATTTTGGTTTTATTCTGTACCATTATACTTTCTGCTACGATGCTACATGCTACATAAATGGAAAGAAACCCTCAGGAGATAATCGGGACTCAATTCTCATGTAGCATTCAAAGCGAACTTAAACTGGATTACAAAGTCAATGGAAAGCCGTTGGTAGATGTGAGTAGTCACAAATCTACACCGGGCAATGCAAATTCTGCGAATTCATTCATCATTCCCTGAAGCTGGAAAACAATCAAATGTCACATGATGCAGAAGTTATCAGAGATGTCTGTAGGGGTCAGAGTTGTAGTTGTGTTTGTTTTGGTCACGGTTCATAACAAAGGGAAGTAGTGGATAAAAGTATTGTATATATATATATATATATCGTTCCTTAGATGCGTAATGTGCTTCAATTAACATCCGGATTGTGTTTTTATGTGTCGCCAAGGCAACGGCTTAGGTAATTATCTCGTAATCATGAGATAAGGGCCAAAAACTATTATCTCACATTAGAATTAGCCAACCCTACAACTGATACCTTTGAGATTGTCATGAAAAAAGCAAACATTTCACACATAAGCATGTGTCATATGTATACACGTACGTCACAGCTTAATACGGTAATTTTCTCACGCATTTCAATAACTTTTTCCTCTTGAATATGTATGAAACGCTCCCGCCTCAAAGAGTCAGAAGTTTGGGGTTGCCACAGTGTATTCAATATATTTTTGTTAATGTATTATAAGTCAGAGTAAGCTCCTTTTCTTAATCCCGTAGGAGAAAGGCTCAATTCTGCCAACAAAAAGGATATAACCACACAGTAAATAAACGTGTGCACTTTTCTGCCAGAAGATGACACTTTTTTAAAGCTTTCCGCAAAAAAAAAAATCCACAGAGCAGAAAAAATAATGTGTTTATTAAAGTGTCTTTACTCAAGGGAAGCAAGGCATGCGTGTGTGTGTGTGTGTGTTTGTTCCCATAAAACAGCTGCCATAACAGTGTGTGTGTGTGTGTCTCAAATAAAAAAGACAAACATTCCCACTCCATTGCCTGTAATAATTACCGAGCTGATCCCCAGCTCTTCGTATTATTACGATATCATAAGAGCCTTCCTCAGTTTGTGCCTTGATGCCAATTATTGCTTTGACCTTTGTGAAACGTAGCGTCCGTCGCCCATGGTGATCATTCATTAAGGATGTTGTTGATTGAAAAGATGTCTTCCTGTATGAAACGTGCAGTATGTGGCTTTTAGATAGAACTCCAGCTCTCATGTGGAGGCAGGAGAAGAAATGAGATGGGGGATAGGGATGGCGGCCATGATGAGCTGAGGATGCGTGAGTGCAAAAGTGCACTAAGCATGCCTCGCAGTGAGGAAGATCTCACTTAAAGGGGTGATGGGCATCAATCACTTTATTAGAAAGTAATGGTCACTTCCACTTGGGGCCGCCTTACACCCGAAGGTCATTTTGGTATTGATTGCATGAGCCCTCGGAGATTAAGATCCTGGCAAATGCTCGCTCTAGCGTCGGGGTCGAGGGTGGAGCGAAGCCTCCAGGCAAGACCGTCCTCTGATTCCGTGCCAATCCGAAACCTCTCATGGACCGCGGTTCCACCACAGGGCCACTCCCACGGCTGTTATCACCACTGTTTGCTCAGTCTTAATTATGTTTTTCTCCGAGAGCCCAAACCCCAAGTCGGGTTCCTGTCCACACATCCGCAAGTGCTTCTAGCACTTACTGGAATTACTTGGACATGCGTTCACTTGCGTACAATGGGGAAATCTTGCCTAAACACATTGTCTTTTTTTCTGCCTCACCAGCCTCTCTTGAGATCCAATTATACTGCCAGCTTAATTCTACACTGGGAGGAATGTGTTTGATTAATGCGTGAATGATTTGCCACGCATTTGAAATCATTTTCCAGAGTTTTTTTGTTTTTTTTCTCAGTCTACAGGAGGTCCAGCCGACCTCCCGGCTGAGATGCTGGGTGACATTTTATTAATGCCAATGACAAAGACCTCATTACCCCTGCTTCGCTAGTGGACAAAAAGAGTCTTAAAGATGGAGAATGACCATCTGGAAGTCATCAAGAGGGATCACAGAGCAGAGCAGCGCAGATAACCGTTTAACTCGCTGTCCAGAACGCCAGCATGATCCATTTCATGCACATCTGGCCTGTGGCTTCCAGACTTAAGTGTCAATTACAGCGTGGACGGTATTGCAGGCTGCAGCTTATCAAGGGCTGCTTTTTGTTGTTGCTTGATGTTGTTTGAGTTAGTTCCTATCATTGTCTCTGCCGCATGTTGTTTTCTCTCGAGCCGTTGTCAAGACAACCAGTGGCGATATCATCTATGGGGCGCTCAGCTGGTTTAGTTCTCTTTGATGATATGGTGTTCCATTAGACTGCAAAGCCCACGCAACATATTTACAGGCGGAATATGTGTGAATCACTGTTATGATGCCAGACTTGCCACTAGAATAAGGACATTTCTATTACATAAAATCCTAATTGAATGGTTGAAAATGGTTGAAGATTATGCAGGAAATCATCCTGCTGAGTGAGGAATGTAGACTGCTGCCAGCCTTTAGCCAGAAGGAGTCAGAGGCCTGAACTGGAATTAAATGTATTAAGTTATGTCTGAAATGCAGTGTCTTTCCTCCACGTGCGTGAAACTTGGACTAAATTCAACCAACAGTTAGGAATTATGTCCGCAAAAACAGTGTTCTTTTTTTGTTTCTTTTAAAAACTCCCCATAGTCAGTAAAATATGAATAATATATCTCCTTGTGTCGATTCATATGCACGGCATTTGGACTAAATCAAACCAAAGGCTGGGAAATTAGAGCTAGAGCTCCCTCTAGTGTTGGAAATATACCTTCAACCTTTTCCAAAATCAATCCAGTTCTTCCTCTGACTAATGTCTATGTTATTATAACATTTGAAAATGATCCATGAAACAGATTTTGAGTGGTCGCGTTAACAGGACTAAACTACGGACCAAATTGACCAAAGTTCCATAATATCCAGCACTCTAAAAAGTAAAAAAGAATGCTAGCATCGTGAGAAAAAAAAGCGACTTAGAAAGTCGTTGTGGTGCAGTAAAATGTCTGCTGTCATTCTTTTACTATTCTCTGTTTGAAGTATTAATACAGACTTCAGCCAGGAAGGAATTGTGTTTACTTTGTGAAAAGAAATGGACACAATGATGTCAAAAAGATGACTTTTGTATGTAATTGGTCAGTAAAAATTATACCTTTGCACTGGGAACAGACAAGGTACTGTCATCCATCAGATAACTAGATACTAATTTGATTTCCTGTTATTATCTCCTGAAAATAAAATCATGAGGCTATAATAATTTTGACTCAATATGCACTTGATTTAAGAAAACTACAATTCTGTTCCCAAAATAAACTATTCACTTGGATTTGCGTCCTGTAGGGAACCTTTGACATCAAACAGGTCAAACTGAATACTGAATACTGTTAAATCCTTGGGGTATCAGAACCCGTGAAATCAGATAACCTCAGAGGTCAGGATAGAATATCGAATGTTTTCTGGAATATTCCTTTCAGTTAACATGCAAGTGCTGAGAAATTGACTGTTCCAGCATAGTTACAATGACTTAAATACATAAAGAAATGATTGGCTGTTTGCTGTGGACATAATTCTATAAGATAGTCTAAGAGACATTAAATGTTTCCTGTAAGTCTTCGACAGTGGATTTTTTTTTTTTTTTTTTGAATTATGTTGGAGGGAAATAATTCTGTGTAAGTTTTTCACTATTGTGTCTTGTATTGCTGTCATCTATTTTCTGCAGAATTCCGTGTGGGGTTCAGATTGTATATCCTGGCCTCTTTTTAATTAGCTGGTGTATGGTCTATCGTGTTAATAGATTATTTTTCTTATCACAGGAAAAAACCCTGGCCCACTTCCACTGTCGGCTAATTTTCAGCTGAATGTGTTTCCCTCTTTTCCCGTCCTTGATTTTAGTGCTGTGATTGTTAATTACATTACGTCGGTGCCGAAAGCAATGCCTCATATTCTATAAGACCGCTGTAAGACCACTATGAATCACCCGGGAGGTTAAGTAAACAACATGAACATTTTTTCATCTGTTTTTTTTCTAATGACATTTCCGGAGTAGGCGAATTCACTCAACGCATAAATAAACACAAAGAAGCGCGGTCAACACATCCGGAGAGACGTGTTTTCTCCTGGATGGGAAGGAGATAAAAATATCGTATTTTCAAATGTAGCTAGTAATGTAACGAGTTAGACGAATGTAGCATAACACGCGGCTCATTATGTACTGCTTTACATAAAGTCAAACACGACGCAAATGTTCTCGCTATTTTCTGACCACTGAAGTTGTCATTTTCACTCCCACCACCCATTCAAGTCATTAAACGGACCGTCTGAGAATGTGCTATTTAAAAGTTGCAGTAAACAAATTGTTCGTTGTACGCTTGTGATACACATCAACTCAGATGACATCTGAACTCGCAGGTACATTTTCATTCATTCATAGATTTAGAAACTCGAACCAAAATCTGCATTTCACTCATCAGCCTCAGGACTGATCAGGAGGACGGCTGCTCTTCTCCTGTTTGAATTTATGAAATAGGGCCGTTTGTGTGCAAGTGTGTGTGTGTGCAAGTGTGTGTACGTGTTTGTGTGTGTGAGTGTGTGCACAAATATGTGTTTGTGCAAGTGTGTGTATGAAAGTATGTGTGCTAGTGTGTGTGTGTGTGTGCAAGTATATGTTTGTGTGTGTGTGTGTGTGTGTGCAAGTGTGTGGTTGTGTGAGTGTGAAAATTTATGTAAGTGTGTCCGTGTGAAAGGGTGTGTATTTTTGTGTGTGAGTGCAAGTGTGTGTTTGTGTGTGTTAATATGTGTGAAAGGTTGTATGCTAATTTGTGTGTTTTTGCAAGCACCTGTTTCTGTTTGTGTGTGTGTGTGTGTCTGAGAGTGTATGCACTCTCAGACACACTGAGAGTGTGTGTCGTTGTGTGTTTGTGTCTGTGCAAGAGTGTGTGAATGTGTGTGTGTGTGCGAGTGAGAGTGTATGCAAATGTGTACATGTTATTGTGTGTGTGTGTGTGTGTGTGTGTGTGTCTGTGTGAATGTGTGTGTGAGAGAGTGTGCCCATGTGACCTTTTGGATCGGTAGAAAAGCTCAAAAAGTTAATTAAGATTAGATCCTCTCTTGTGTTCAGGGGTTTAATTAATTATCTTTATGTGGTTTGATGTCACGGCGGCATGAACTCCAACTTCAGCGCTGACCCCACCTTTTTACACCACATTATGACTATAACTTCGCACAATGTGGCCACAGTTGTTTTTCATAATAGTCTGAGACTTCCCAGACAAAATTACCTCCTTCATGATCTGTGGCGTCGGTTGATGATATTCGCTGGGATGTCATCAACCAACCATATTCATCCAACATCAAGCTCATTCCCCTTCATAGTTAGTTCTCTCCATCCACCTAGTTCCTTCCTGCTGCTGTCACACACAACCACCACCTCTTTATCTCCGCTCAGTCTTCACGGATCAATCTACCGCATCAGTCTCAGCAGAGTCATTTGCCGCCACCACCAATACCCAGACTCCAAGGTGGGGGATATACCTACCTGCCGTTCAGGACCGATACTCTTCAGTCACAATCTCTGTTTGTGCGCCAAAGGCTTTCCGACATATTATCATATCATATCATCTGTTGGAATAAACATTCATGCTTATGTTGCTACCCGTCTCTCCACTTTGGAGTCTTTGTTCTCAACACATCATCTAATATAACCCGCCCACCAACAGTTGCCATGGTGGCATGTTGTTTATATCCCCAAAAAGCTGTAGATAAAATGAGCGTTGACAACTGAGAAACAAATCTTTGGATGATTTTCAAATTTTGTATTCTTTCACAACTTTACGTGCGTGAGGAACTGGATTGATTTTTTGGGAAAAGTCGGTTGTATATTTCCGACATTTTACCTCAAAAAGTTTTTGGGTCATAACTTCCGTAGTTATTGGACCAAACCGTACCAACCGCCGTTAGTACAGTATATTCCAAATTTGGTTCATATGAATCGACTGATGGAGATTTAACTTTCATTTGACTGAAATAGTTATATTTTACTCACTAAGAGGATAATTTCCAAAAACACTGTTTTTCAGATATAAATTCTTCAAGTTCAAATTCTCAAGGAGATCTGTTTTCATACATCTTATTTTAGTGTAATAGTCCACATTTTGCTCACGGGGTGGAGACTTTTTGATGAAATACATTGTTTTTCAGACATTAATCCAGATTTAATTTCAGGAGTTCAATTAGGCGCCTTGCTTGGGTCTTTTTGGAGATATAGCTTTGCCGTCGGGGACGACAACAAATGTCAATTTAAGGTTATTCTCTTCAATAGTTGGTGTTTAATCTGGTAGTTCTATATCTGACTTTGTCTTCTCATGTTTCATAAATCATTTCATATCCATAAACAAACTTTGGAATCACTCAACTGTTTAGCAGACATGACAGAATTATCGAAACCATCAGCACTTGGCGAACATAAAGTGTGTTTCCAGCACAGACTGACGACGGAAAACGCTGAAAGTCACAGTCACAGTTTGATTGACATATGCAGAGGATTGCCTCGTGGTCATTACGCTGATTATGCTGATTAGCCTGTCAGCCCTATAGAGCTGATGAGCTGTGACATTATGACACACCAAACACCAACGACGTCCGTCCGTCTGCCACTCTCTCTCTCACTCTGTAATTTACAACAGAGCAAACCGTTGCCTTTGGAAACACTGGGAATGTTGGATCTGGTCCAGATGAGTTGAAGGAGGTTAAGCATGTTGTCCAATAACGTCTTTACAGCATTTGTAGCTTCAATCACAGCCAACCCTCAGAATCAAACCACACACTCAGGCTCGCAGTATTAGCCTTAGCTTAGTAAGCTATCATCATGACATAGATGATTCCCTTTTCCTCTCCTCACAGCGCCATTAATGGCATTCCAGCTTCCGATGACATCATATCTCAATACATTCGGGGAAAATAAAAACTATATTACGACATTTTCAAACATTGCAGATCATTTCAAATACTCTGGAGCTTAAATAATATTAATAAATAATAAATTTTATTTTTGGGCGCCTTTCAGGACTCGAGAGAAAAACAAATCCATGAAAGGTCTCCAATCCCCTGCGTTGTACAAGCAATTCCCCCGACCGCAATCCTCAAATTAAATGTGAAGTTGTATCCGAAAAAAATGGGGTTTTTTTGTCAAAAAAAGTCCCACCTAGTGAGGAAAAATATAAAGTATTCGAGTAAAATCCGATATGTATGAGATGGATTTCTTCAAGTTGCTTCATATTAACCCCATCGGTAGAGAAATTAAGGCACTAAAGCATTCGTAGAGAAAGCACGTCCTTGTGTCGGAAATAGACCTCCAACATTTCCCGAAATCAAGGCCCCCGACTTCAAAGGGCCACAATGAATCCCACATGAGTCACAACGTGTCTTTTTGACATGACATCAGCTACAGATGTCATGTCATGTTACTAACTTTGTCACGTGTAACATACCATACAACGTTAACCAGGAACTTTCCCTGGTAGTTAAGGGGTGTACCAAACAACCGTGTTTGCTGACCTATTGATGACCTGGGAATGAGAAAAAGGTCACATGGGTCATTTCCACCGACACGCTGATGACTGAGAGGAAAACCCGCCGGACTTTGACATCAGAGACCAGAATTTTCACCATGCATTCCACATGTTATTAGCTGTGAGCGATTAAAGTATTTGATTAAGTTAGATTTGATGTGTGGTTTTGCTTAAATATAGAAAAGTCCACAAATTCTGTCTCTGGCGCCGCGGCTGCTGCATGTCCTTTTTTTTTTAAAGCACACAAAATAAAACACTTTAAAAAGCTGTCTGCTCTTTGCCGCTTGGGAGAGCCGATCAGGCTGGAAATACTGACACGCAACCATTGGCCTATAAAGAATATAAGCATATACATCTGTGAGGAGAATGCGTTAGCAAACTGTTCATACATCCAGCTGACTCAGAGCAGCATTAGCGTTCATTTGAAGTTTTCGAGCCAACCTATGAATTTAAGCTCTCTCCGGGTCTCCATCACCTCCTGAGGGAAATATCTGACTTATTATCTGCTAAATTCTCCGCTGTATTAAACAGAAAGTTGCTAAACTTGGTCTGCTGCTTGATGCAGGGCAGACAGATGTGGGATTATCACATTTCTTCGTTCCACTTGAACAAAAATATCCCCCTTCTGGACTCCGACACGGAGACGATGGTTTTATGATGCTTATTCGTAATTATCTTCATTATATTGCTTCAAGTGAAGAATTTAAAAAAAAAAGAAGGGGTTGGGATGGTGGGGGGTTGGAGCTGGAGGTTCTGAGCAGAGACACAGTAGTGTAAGGCGCAAAATAATGAGGTGAGACCACCGGTTCCAGAGTATTTAAGAGGTACTGGAAGAATTTGTTGGAGTTTTTGACAGATTTAGAGGCTGGCAATAAGTCAAATATAAATGGACACATTTTCCTGAGTAAAGTGAGCTAATTAGTTCTGATCACCATATTATATGATGCATAATATATAATATTATGTAATATATATAATATATATTATGATTATGATCCCTTTGGAAAGCTGCTATATGAATAATGATATGATGCTTTGACAAATACCAAGTTGTGCTTTTGTGACTGGGTCAGAGCATCTCCAGAACTGCCGGTCTAGTTGGTTGTTCCCAGTCTGCGTTGGTTATTACCTAACGCACTTGTCGTCCGCCGCTGACATCTGGAGAGCTCAACCCCGATAACATCTTATAAAGCGGTGTTCTCTTCTCGATATTTTTTTTTCCTAAAGTAAAGTTTGGTACGAAGGTAGCACCTGATGGGAAAAATCTGAAGGCGGTTGGCTTTCGATCTCTGCTGATTTATCAGTGTTGACGACCCACGTCATAAAATACACATTGATTCGCGCCGCTGTTGCATTGTAATTCAACATACGAGCGCTGCTTTATCCGTCCAGCCCAAGGTTTTTAAAGGACCTGTTCAACCAAATGCAAATGACTATTTTGCCATTAAATGCTCCTGAAATCTCCTGAAAGGGCAAATCATCTCAGCCAATGCCTGCTTGCATAGCCTCCGGCCCCCCGTGCAATCCTGATCAGGATAAGCAGTTACACGGAGTTAATGAATTCATTATCATTTAACGTCAAACAGCATTTTAAGGTGCTTCTAAGCGGAAAAAAGAAACACACACGAACATAAGATGAGCCCCATCCTCGCACATCATAATGCAAAACTCCAGTGCCGCCATGATCCCAAATTCATCCATCCATCCTTTTTCTTTCCCCGGTTACCCTGTGCAGGTTGATCGGCCGGAACCCATCCTAGGTGACACTGGGAGAGAGGCGGGATACAGCTTAGAAAATAATCCCTTTTATAACAGGGCTTACATGTAGAGACGAATGACAATTCACACCAAATGCATGTTTTTGGACTGTTGGAGGAGGCTTGAGTCCCCACTGGTTCCACACTGCACAGAAATAACCTTTCTCCGTGAAGACTCCACAGAGAAAAGCCCCAGATGCCCAGGTGGATCTGTACCCAGAAGCTTATTAAATCCTACCCATCATGCCACCATGCTACCCCAGATTGAACTGAAAAGTCATTATTTTGACCTTTTTTTATACGTCTAAGTGCACGGACTCTAAAGCATGGAGCCTGGAGACCTGCAGACGTTAAACAGAGCCCTGCTGAAGCTGCAGCAGACAGATCCTGTCAGATCCTATGTTCCATTTTCAGAATAGTGCAACTCACTCTCACTGTGTGAGGAGAGCGCTCTCTCTCTCTCTCTCTCTCTCTTTCTCTCTCTGCTGCATGTACACACTTTCGACCTTGTGCACCCTCCTCAGAGGCTCTGTACTAAACGGCAGCAGCAGTGCAGATAGATTTCGGTGTAAAACGGATGTAAATAGCAGCTTTCCAAGTGTCACTGTATAAATTTAGAGCTCCTGAAAGAGATGTAGATTATACCGGGATTATTGATTAGATGATGACTATCGAGATGATGACTGAGCAGATGATCATGTGCCTCACCCGTCCTCAGACAGAAATTAATGAGCAGTTGTGGTTTTTAATATTAAGATTGTTCTACAGGTTTTATGAGTTTTCCATAGAAAAGAGGGTTTTGGAGTGATTCTGACGGTTGGTCATCTTCTCATTAACACATATCCTCAAATACATTCAGTACTCTAGGCTCTGCAGACAAATGGATGTCAGATAATGATGACTCCGAGCAGCTTTTGGCTCAGGAAGTAGAGCAGTTGTTCACATGTCATGGTGTCCTTGAGCAAAGACGCCGAACTCCAATTTGCCCGAAAATTGCAGAGCACAAGTTACACTATGTTGAAATGACATGTGTGACGAGTCATTAACGAGGGCAAGCTTATATCCCCAAAAAGCGTCCAATTCCCCTGCTTTTTTACAAGCTCTCCCCGATTGAGCTTCTCAAATTAAATCTGAAGTTTGGCGAAAAAACTTTTTTCATTCAAAAAAAAAATGATTCCCCTTATTGAGTACAATATGAACTATGAGAGTAAAATATGATATATCAAATCCATATAGACCTCCTCGAGTCGATGAATGTGCACCAAATTTGGACTAAACGGGACTTGTGGTTGGGAGGTTATGTCAGAAAATAGTGATTTTCTTTTCTTTTTTAAAAACTCCCCCTAGTGGGTAAAATATGAACTATTAGAGTAAAAATATATCACATTTTACTCTAATAAAAAGAGATCTACCTAGACATTATGTTTGGGAAAAAAAAGTTTTTCGGAGAAAGTCTCCCCACCAGTGACTAAAATAAGAACTATTAGATTTGAATATGATTTCTTCCTTAAATCTCCTTTAGTCGATTCATCTGCATCAAATATGGACTAAGTCAGATCAACTGTTGACAAATTATGGCCCAAAACAATTTGAGATAAAAGCTCCCCCTAGTGTCAGAAATATGCAACTGATCTTTACCAGAAATCAATCCAGTTCCTCCTCGCACAAAACTCTATGTGGGGGCACAAAGTTTGAAAATGATCTACAAAATTATTTTTTGGTGATTCCATAATATCCCTGATTTTATGGGGATTCTATAACATCTAATTCTATTTGTTATCCATTTTTTTGTGGGGGGGTTAGAGGTTAAATAGCAGCCTGCATTTCCTAGGTTGTTTAGAAAACGTATTTTCAACACGCCTAGCTTATTTGCTGACTCAGCGTCCATACAGTTTTTAGATGGACGTTTTTTTTACAGGTCTCCACAGGAGACTCATTCATTTCGCTGACACCTTCTTTCAGGTGAGATGAAGAGGGTTGCACGGCAGCGGCACTTATCATCACTGAGGAGGAGATGCCTCCATCTTGAAGTGCAGCGCCCCGAGCTATACTCAAGCGACGTATAGCTTCCTGGAAATGTGCTGCCTGGAGGCTCGATGTTCTGGATGGTGACATCTCATTCTCTACCTTTCAACATCTGGACTATGAGTGTGCTTCGGTGCTGTTAAGCCCAAAGCACACCCGCTTCCTCCGGCCCTCGTAACCCACGGCTCAGAGCCCGCTTGGAGGAATTTGATGTAGAATATTATCCACATATTATTCCTGCAAACTAAACAAGACGTGATTTCTTGTCTGAAGATGCATGTCGACGCCAAAAGATCCGTGTGCCAGGAGAAACGTGCGTTTTGAAGTCCGAGCAGCTCTCAGCTTCATTCCGAATCGGATACAGGTCCTTATATTCACTTGTGTAATGACTTGGTTTTTTTTCTACATTTATTTGCCAGGCGGATCATCCTGGCGTCCTTTCAGAACAGGATCGGTCCAATCTTCTACCTTGACAGTCAGACTAATTAAAATGTATTATCCTTGTCGCCGTGTGTCCACCTCCACCTGGAAATCAACCTCAGCACGAGGCAGGAGATGTCGGTTTAGATGACGAGCACATTTGCATGAAGGCAAGAACATTATATGGCCTTGAGACAAATGATAAAGCTCCTTTAATGTGGTATTGAATTCTGTTTTCATGATGCCTGTTAAGGCTTCATTATCTCTATACAGAAGATGTTTTTAGTATGACAGTATGGAGATTGTTCTCTGCATTCTCACACATCTGTGAGAAGAAGTGAGCGACCAAGTCAGAGAGGCCAGGCTGAGATGGTTTGGACAGGTGAGAAGGAAGGATACAGGATTTATCGGTAGACGGACGCTGGAGCTACCAGGAAGGAGAGAAAGGGGAAGACGGAAGAGGAGGTTTCTGGATGTGTCGAGAGAGGACATGCAGCTGGTTGGTGTGACAGATTCAAGTCTGACATCTGCAGATCAATGACCACGAACAAATATCAGAGAGGTGGTGAAAAGTAGACAATGACTGGAACTAGGTTGCATTCAAATACATTTTACTAAGTATTCATTTTAAGCCTAAAAAGTACAAATTTCACCATAAAATGGCAAAAGATTTGGTCAAGAATGTTTTTAAGCAGTAAAAACAATCAAACTTACACAATTATTTCCTGATGTAATTTTTCTCTATCATCGATAAATAATTAGATTACTCCAACCGTTTGTAAAAGCATGTTTTTAGAAAACTATTCAACCTTATTTGGACCTAATCCTGATTGCCTGGTGGAAGACGCGGCCCCTGAGGCTGCAGGACCGGGCCTTGAGGCTTTGATACCGTTTGCCAGACGGCGGCAGCGGAAACAGGCGACGGTTGGAGTGGCTGAGGGCCTTGATGATCCTGCAAGCTTAGCTAAGACACCGTTTGAATCCTGGATGGGGGGCAAGCTCACATGCCCTGATGTGAGGATTGACCTCAGGACCCTCGTCGCTGCTTTGCCGTAAAGGGCAGTGCAGATCCTGAACAGACAGTCGTGTTTGCTGTAGGATGCTCTAAATGGCGCCTCTGCAGAAGGTCTCGCGGGATCTCGACCGTAGTTGTCCTCGCTTAAGTAGAGCTTCATTATGATTATTATTTATTAGAAAATTTTATGTAAGCATTGGATTTTAATGGAATGAATGAAATTTTTTCATAATAAGAAAGTAGTGATATTACTTTTTATATTTCAAACAGTGAGCCACCCACACGGTGTGTAAGCAACGTTAGATTAGAATAAAATAGGGAAAATATAAATATGGAGGATACAAACCAATGAGGAGAAGTATGCACGTATATATTTGTATAGAACTAATGGACGAACAGTAAGTGTAGCAAATATTCTTTAAATCAAAATAGTTAACGCTCATTAAAAAAAAGAAGAAGAAGGCAGAAAGTCTTTGTAGCCTTTTGGGAATTATATAATAGACAGTTTTTCACTTCTATTACACTTGGGCTGCTCTAGTTTCAGACCAAAAAAGTGGATTTTGATGATTTTCATAAATGTTGGGTCATATTTTTAACCTTTCGACAACAAAATGGTAAAGAAAAAAAGAAATCTACTTTTGTCGTTGTGAGTGTTTAAGATTTCCCCTCACTTTTTAATAACAACATGTTTTACTGTTACATCTTCCAGAACCGATTCAACAGATGAATTCATCATAAAAAAACATGCTGTTGCATTCACTTGCTCCTTGGATGGTTTTGTTGAAAGTCAAAACCTTTCAAAAATATTATATAATATATTATAATATAAATATATGGAATAAAAAAGGTAAATAAGAAATCTTGATCTGGATTCTGATCTACATTAAAAGTGAATGTATTTGTCCCTGGCCCAATCTCAGCAAATTAGATTTCCTAATAACTAATAACTTTTAATGTCATTTTTTCTGCAAACAAATCTAACCCAAAAAGTAACTAAATTACATTTAAATACAAGTTAAGTTATAGTCTTATAAGAAAAAGTCACGATGTTACAAGAATAAGGAAATAATATTAAAAAAAAAATCAACAAAACAAATGATTGGTTTTGGTTTATTAAGCTGTAATATAGCAAGAATAAAGTTGTAACTGTATGTGTATAGGTCATAATTTAAATAACAGAAAGAAAAAAGTTATATTGCAAGAGAAAAGTCATGATTTTATGAAAACAAGTCATGATGTTACAAGAATAAATTACTTCTTCTATAAGTCACAATATTTCAAAAGTAAAGTTATACTTTTGCATGGAAAAAAGTCATAATCTTAAAAAGAATATCAAAGAACTCATGACAGTTGCTTGTGCCCGACAATTCTGCTCCCTGCAAGAATTCAAATTATTATTCTAATTATTATTAGGTGCAACTCTTCATTTGCTGCCTAATATATCCCACCTGCTGACAGGTGTCATTTAAAGAAGAAACATCAATGTTGCTGGTGGTTATAATGTTATGGCTGACGAAAGATGGAGCGTTGAAGTAGACAGAGATGGTCCTGAACAATGACTTTAAACACAGTCCGTGTGGCGCAGACACAGATGCACTAGAATCCATTAAAGCACCACAGATAGTCGGAGGAGGCGCCGCCGTCTGCAGGATTAATAAACTGTGTTTGATGCACTTTAATGCAAATGCGAATCCATTTTCCACTCTCCACTTCTGCAGCCGTCGGGCTCTGACGTCACTAGGCAGGAGAGCGCTCGCAGCACCTGCGGAGACATTGACAAGCCGATGCAAAGTCGTCAATCTGGCATCTCAATCATCGACTCTGTGCGTGTTCGAGGCTACCCCCGCGCGCCCGTTCGGTGCCGCGGATCCAGGGAGAGGTTCTTGGCGATAACTTCCTAAACTTGCTGGACGACATGCGCTTTAGCAGCCGCTGACACACGGGGTTATTATTTCCCCTGGATGTTTCACAGTGCAGACAGATAAGGTCTCTCTCCTCCCCGGCGAACCTCGGCTATACCTTTGGCGAGGAGGAGATTTGGATTAGGGGCTAATGAACTGGGGTTAAATAATCTCCACGGGAGCGTTTACCGACTCATTGTCTCGCTGGGGGATTGTTGTTCCGTTGCGCTCCTGCAGAAGATGACGTCTCTCCGGGGATATTCAGTCGCCTTCTCGAAACGCGCTCTTCTTCTCTCCCTGAGGATTTTGCTTTTTGTGCCTGCAGGATTGCCAGTCCGGAGTCAAGGGGATTCTCAGTCCGACAACAAAGTCATGGACAACATCACCGTCCGGCAGGGAGAGACGGTCTTCCTCAGGTGAGTAACCGGTCTCCTCTTCCTCACGCTGCTGAGTCTCTGCGCGCAAAGTTGAGCGCTTCTCGCTGGATTCTTTCTGTTGTTGTTGTTGTTGTTGTAACTGAAGTGTTTAATGTGGGGAGAAGCGGACATGAGTGAAGTGTTGTCTGTTTTTTTTTTACAGCAGGCACTGCCTTAGAATAAAGGAGGATTTCCGAGGATTAGTGTGTGGAAAACACTCAAAGCAGGAGCGATGCTCTCCTAATCTACAACAGCTGTTAAAGAGAGACTCGGAGGTTTAATTGCTGTGTAGCGGTGCAGAACTAAAGGTGGAGGAGAGGAGGAGGAGGAGGAGGAGTGTGAGAGGAAGATGCTGCAGGTGGAAAAACATAGAGTCAACACTGCAGGCGCAGCGATAGATGGATTGCACTAGCAATTCCTCAAGATGGGAGATTGTCTGCGTTGACCTTTCCCCTCCTCTGCCTTCACAGGCTTACTGGACACAGAAGGATTTATGTTGCTTTCAAGTGCTGTCGGAATCCATAAGCACACAGACCGAAGGAGGGGATTGTCTTTGATACCAGTCTTGGCACTATGTGGACTATCCGAGTTAAAACTGGGAGAAAAAATATATGCAGGAGATTTTTTGGAGGATAAAAGTTTTTAATATTACCTGTAAAGTAGTTATAATGTTTTCAGAATGAAACATTTAACAAGAGAAGTTAGAATGTTGGCGAGGTACAGTGATGGTTAACAAATGAAAAATGTATGGTTTTAGGTGAATAAAGCTGGATTATTACAAAAATAAAGTTGTGATTTTTAAGACAGTAAGTCATAATTGTGCAGGAAAGTCATAATAATATAAGAAAAAAGTAATAATCAGCAGCAATAACAGACAAAAATTCACAGTCCTTAAGAATGAAGTCATTATTTTACAAGGAATAAAAAAGTTTTTACAAAAACAAAGTCGAGATTTTACAAGAAAAAGTCATTATGTTTAAAAGAAATAAAGAAATAATCCCAATATGTAGATTTCAGTGAATAAAGTCTTATTATCATTTAATGTATACTATTATTACTAGTCCTGTTAAACAGGCTCTTTAACCAAAGAATAAAGTTCACTTTGATCAATCATTTTACGAGAAAAACATAATTTTCACAGGAATATATTAGAACTTAAGTCATAATATTATGAGACTAAAGTGATAATTTCAGAGCAAAAAGTGATATTATCAGACTAAAGTCATAATCTTATGAGAAAAATTCATTAATTTGTAGTTTATTTTGTGTTACCACAAAATTAAAGTCATGATTTTACCCAAGAAGTAATAATATTACAAGAATAAAGTCATAATTAAAAGAAAATTGTACAGTTTTAATTAAATAAAGTTGTATTATCACTAGAATAAAGTTGTGATTTTACTTAGAAGTCAGAATACATGAAGAATTAAGTCTAAATATTGAGGGAAAACTTGTCATAAGGAAGATTAATGCACAATACTACTGGGAGAAATGAATAAAATTAAATGAGCGAAGTCATAATTGTAGACGAAAGAGGCATTAAATTGTTTTGATTTGACAAGTTATAGATGTAGGGGAATAAAGGCGTATTATTTCAAGAATAAAGTTGTAATTTTATGAGAAGAAGTCGCAATTTTTCAGGAAAGTCATAATATCAGGAGAATAAAGTCAGAATATTAGGAGAATAAAGTCACAATGTAATAAGAATAAGGTCATAATACTACAAAAGTAATTATACTCTTTTTTTTTCAGACTGTATGATAGATCAGAATTATCAGAAGAGTCTTTCCAGCATCAAAATGAGGATGATGAGCATCTTCTTGAGCAAATCTTCACAGGGGATATAATGCATTTGGAATCTTTTATCGTATCGTTAAAATCGTGTCGTTATAAGTATCAGGAAATTGCTTCTCAAGTGGAGGAGATCAGCGGTCGGGGTCAAACGCTCGCAAAATTACAACATTATTCTCATACTGCTTGGATTTTTTTTTTTTATTGTAATATTTCAACATGATGCACAAAATCTCAGATATTTATGATCATGCGTAATTTCTGGAAGATGGAGACTTTTTGAGCGGTGGGGAGCTTTTTGGCAATAGGAAGAAATAAAGACAGAGAGAAAAGCACCTCATACCCACTGTGAAGTATGGTGGTGAATCTCTCGTACTATGGGGCTGTTTTTCTTCCAAAGGCTCTGGGCATCTCGTTAAAGGACGTGGTTCCATGGACTCAATCAAATATCAGCAGATATTGGATGAAAACGTTGAAGCTTCTGTCAGGAAACAGGAAGTCGGCGGTAGTTTGACCCTCCAGCACCTCATTCTATAGGGGCAGTCCAGTGATCTTAAGGTTCTCGCTGAGGACTGGACTCATCTGACGATGATATCTCGCTTTCTCACTGTTCTAGCCAATAGCACTCGCTACTGTTTACACACTTTTACCTAATGTGACAGCAGTCAAAGAGAGGATCCTGGTAAATGCGTCGGGGTCTATTGTTGGAAGGGGCGAATAAGGGTGGAATTGTTCTGATTCTACGTAGTCTTTGCCCGTCTTTAAACTACGCCTTCACAGTTCTGCTAAAGTCAGAGAAGAATCTATTCAAATCTGTATCTGGAAGCTGAACGGTTGGATTCATCTCCGTCACCTCACACTGATTCTAAGACTGCTGATCTCCCGGGCCCCTTTTGGGTTCCAGCGGGTCATCAGCCGCGTGGGAAGGAAACGCAGCGTGTTGCTCATTTACATCGTGCTCACACCGCGAGGGGATGATGGATCAGGATTCCAACAACAGCACGGCATGACAGCTGAATCAGACGAGGGTCTGTAGTTTGATGATCTGATGTAACTCACAATTAACCGGTTCAAGAATCCCTGTCCAACACCGAGAACACGGCAGTGACAAACTGCGTCGGATTTATTTAGTCATTCATGAATGCAACGCCCAGCATTGGCTCCCGGCTTTAAATGTTTTTAGGCGGTTGTGAGATACAGGACACTCAGGGGCTGAAGGATTGATGATGCCTTTAGAGATAAAGTCAAATCTAGTCCTCTAGAATCACAATAAAGTGTGCAGCAGCCTGACTTTAGGTGGGAAGCCAAACTCTCCTGCCGCTGCGTGTTGATTTTGCATCATCGTAAACACAGACACAGAACGTGCAGAAGAACTGGATTGATTTTGAGAGTAGTCAGCTGCATATTCCTGAAACCAGGGGGAGCTTTTTGGGGCCATTATTATTATTTATGGTCCGATTTAGTCCAAATTTGGTGCTGTGAATGGGCTTGAGGAGATCAATATTAAATATGTCATTTTTTACTCTAAGAGCTTACAAGAGTTTGTATTTCACCCAATAGGAGGAGCTTTCTAACTAAAAACTAGGTTTTTTTGGCCATAACTTCCCAATCGTTGGTTAATTTAGTCAAAATCGGGTAACTTCTATTTTGTGTATATCATATTTTATTCTCATATTTCATATTTTACTCATTAAGGGGAATTTTTTTTAAAAATAACAGTTTTTCGGACATAAATTCTTTCCTTTTTAGCAGAACCTATGACTTTAATTAACATTGCTGCTTTTTGGTCATGTTTTTATATAGTTATTATTTTATTTTTTATTGATGCTTTTATCTGCTTTTACTTTGTAGCACTTGGAGATTTGATCCAAATGTAAAGTGCATTATAAATTAAATGTATTATTATTATTATTATTATTATTATTTTAAATTCAAATTGGAGGTGTCCAACCATTGCTTGTAAAAAACAGAGAATTCTGTCTTTTTCTGGTCTTTGACAGGAAATGGTTGAATATTAGCTGTTTTAGCTAAAAGGGTTACTTTGAAAAATGGCCAAATGGGTTGCTCTCAATTGCTCAATCAGGAGAAAAATGGCCAACAGGGTTTCAATTGCTCAATCAGGAGGCAGTAAAATTCCAATGATTTGTCAGAGTCATTGCTCTTACATGACTTACAACCTGGAACATTTAAGTTCCATTACATTATTCCAGCGTTTGAGTTTCTCACAATAACGTCAGAGAAAAACGGTCACTATATGAGGTCTGAGTGAAGTAGTGGTGAAGCAGCAGTTGGAAAGAATATTTCCCCTTCCTGAAGTCAACCAACGTGACCATGACACCTTGATGTCATTGATGCACACAGATCCTCCGCCCAGCAAATGCAATATTGGTAATTCCTTTGTTGATAGTAGCTTTTCATAATAGGCCTTATAATAAGCCGATCCAGATCTGCGCCTCTTGTGGTCCGGATTTAGCCCCGTGGCAGACAGTTGGTGACCCCTGCACCACAGCAGGGTCACAGTCTTAAGTTAACGGGTGCAGGCAAAGAAAAAAGAGCATTGGTTTGCTCAATAACAAGTAGATGATGCTAAACAGAGGCTATCTTTGCTTGAACAAAGACAGTTTGGGCTTTAAAAATCTCGACTGGGTTAACTGGGCTTGCACAGTACAATTAGAGAGTAACGTTAGTATTATGGTATCAGTGTGGAGAATGATTGATAGACCTGGCAAACAGAATAGTTGGTATAGTTTGTTAACAGTACAATCAAATCAACATGAAGGGTCCAAGTCTCTGTTTCTCAAACACTTTTGTTGTCTCAAGTTTGGTTGTGGAAATGTCTTAGTAGTTGGGTCTTGATCTGTACTGCCCCGACTTTCAGCCTTCGCTGCCGACCCCCTCCAGGAACTCCAACTGCCAGTTTTTAATTGCAGGCTGTAAGTGGGAGCAGTCCGAGCGGAAGTGAAGTTTTTCCTGTGTATTAAACTGTAAATGCTTGTTATTTGTTTCTGATCCAGTGCATCATCATTACTATATATATATATGAACCTGAAACATTGATCTTACCTTATATGGAAAGCGCCATGCATTACTGCTCCCATCCCTTTCCAAATTGGCATGGAGTACCATTATTAGTCCTCTGTCCGGACCGACACAGGTCAATAATACTGGCGAATCCGAACTCGCCTTGATGTGCATTCGTCCTCCATTCTGAGCAGTAATGGCTGTTTCAGGCAGAAATTGATTCATTCTGTGGCCGTGCATTGCTTTCATCTTGTTGGAGAGTGGCCACTCATTCGGGCACATGGGTTGAAAAGGCATTTGAATCTAAAGCGCATTGTGTTATGAGGCTGAACGCTCAACTTGTGAGACTGTCCATCTGTCTATAATGGCTGTTTCCAAATAAATTTGATTCTCTGCAGTTCATGATTTGCCCCGGAGGTCAGGCTCGAGGGATGGAAAGGATGCAGGCAGTGGATTCGGGGGGCTGTTAGACTTCAAATAGGGATACAATTCTCATTGCAGCCGGTAATGGTTAACATGCTGTTTGACTACAAGGAACATTTCCTTTTTTAAGCACTTTTTTCCTCTTTAACAGCACTAACGGGTGAGATTTTAAACCTTTGTTAGAGATAATTTACCACTGAAGACTGAAGCTGTTTCATATTATTCTAGGACCCCCATAGATGTGTTGAAAACAGTTCAGTCAGACAGAGTGAGAGATTGACCTCATCACTCCCCGCAGATATGATTTCGGTTTTATTATGGACTCATATAGTATATATATATATATTTTATTATTTTTTTCTGCATCATGTAAAAGTGCTGATTTAGTGCACATGCCCTGTGCTGTAACAGTTATGCAGCACTCTCATCAGGGGGTCGAGCAGAGATTTTATCACTTTGAGATAATACCTATAATCAGTTATTTAGATGTAACATCTGCACAAATCCGCCTCCCGCACCAAAACAGGGCAGACACAAAGGAAAAGGGAAGATGTGACATTCTTTAATTTTCATATGGGATACCACCCTCTGCTTTGGCAGTCGTCAAAAAGGGCAATGGGGAGCTTGTTAGCACAGAGCACAGCAGGGATGGCGAGTCCCACATCTATAACATCATTTGTGCCAGAGGAAAGTAACGCATCCAGATTTCCCGGGGATAAATCCCCTCGAGTCGATTCATACTGACCAAATTTTGGACCGAATCGACTTTGGCACAACCGGCGCCTTGTCCGCCTCGGCGCCAGATCCTTTGTGTTTACGCGATAACTCAAAAATCATTTCATGGATCATTTTCAAGTTTTATACACACAAAGACCTTATTGTGAGGAAGAAGTGGATTGATTTTTGATGTTATGTTCCTGACAGTAGGGGGAGCTTTATCTCCAAATTTTTTTGGCCATCACATCTCGACAGTTGATCCAATATAGTTCAAGTTATTATATTTTACTCATATTCAAATCAAATTGTTCATATTTTACTCGCTTCGGGGCGATTTTTCCTTAAAAACTGAAAGTACTGGGAAATAACTTCAAATTTTAATTGAAGAGTTCAATCAGGATTATTTTCTTGTACAACGCAGGGGAACGAGGACTTTGCTTTGAGCTGTGCATTCTATGTTGTCAACAATTATATCGTAATAGTCGTTTAAACAACACTCAGTCTGAGATTATAAACTCTGCAATAGTTGGATCATTAGCGTAGCGGAGGATCCCTGCGCTCTACCCGTCACGGTTTTGGACGCATGTGAACTTAAGATGTAGATTTTAACACAGTTAACTAGTTAATTTAACACAATAACTGCCTACATCTCACGCAAAAATAGTTATGTGGGGATGTTAATGGGCGTGTTAAAACGTTTGCTGTCATAGATACTGCAGCAGTTGAAGAACTTGAAAAGCCTTCCACATAATTATATCACCAAAAAAGTCGGGGCGATTATGGAATCGTCATTGCCGCTGCCACGGATCGGTGGTGTTAACGAGATAACTCAAAAGCTATGTCATGTATCATTTTCCAATGTACCTACATAGACTTTAATGCGAGCAAGATGTGTGCGGATTTTGAGAAAGGGTTTGCATATATCTGACACTAAAATGAGCTTTATCTCTAAAAGTTCCCCTGCCAAAATTTCGAGACCATTGGTCCGATTCAGTCTAAATTTGGTGGATATGTATCGACATGAGGAGATTTATATCTTTAATATATACAATTTTTCCTCTAATAGTTCATATTTTGGTCACAATGGGGAGCTTTTCCATGAAAAAAATAACTTTTGGTCTGATTCAGTCCAAATTTGGGGTGTATGATTCGACTCGAGGAGATCTACCCTTATATTTTACTTTAATAGTTCATATTTTACTCCCTTTTTTCAGACATAACTTCACACTTAATTTGATGAATTCCAATCAGGTGCATCGTTTGAACAATGCAGGGGATTGGGAGCTTTGCTGGTATATAACATTGCTATCTGGGCTGTGATAATTAGAGCTTTACTGCATTAAAGAGGTTTCGTGCTCATTTGAAGAATACCGCGTCAGGTTCATCTTATTACCGTCACAACCATATTTCTTCTGTCCCACTCGTTCTATTCTGGTGGATCTGCTCCCTGAGGTACGCCTCGTCATTTCTGGTTCCTCTTCTTCTTTGGGGGGTTTTGATGGAGGATGACATCATTTAGGTTCTACTACTTAATTGTTTCCAACTCATTTGCATGAGAATATTGAGATACCTTTTGTTAATATTGAAGACCCCCCAACCACCAAACAGTGTACCGTAGCTTCTGTTGGACTTCAGCATTAAGCGCAGAATTCTTTTTCCACCATTAATGTGAGCGCCACCGACCCCAGAGATTCATCCCAAATGACTAACAAGTCTGCAAAAATTATAATTGTTTTTAAATTATAAAGCAGACAATAGGCGCAGTGCATGAAAATTCCACAGCCCATTCAAGGCCCTAAAGAAAGAAAGAAAGAGTATTAGCATTATTAAACTTGATTCTGGTCACCACCCTCTGTCATTTAGCGGATCCAATTTGTAATATTTTTAGAGTCCTTGGGAAATATTGGATGCGTTGCGTTCCTCTGGCACAAATGATGTTATAGATGTGGGACTCGCCATCCCTGCTGTGCTCTGTGCTAACAAGCTCCCCATTGCCCTTTTTGACGACTGCCAAAGCAGAGGGTGGTATCCCATATGAAAATTAAAGAATGTCACATCTTCCCTTTTCCTTTGTGTCTGCCCTGTTTTGGTGCGGGAGGCGGATTTGTGCAGATGTTACAGCTAAATAACTGATTATAGGTATTATCTCAAAGTGATAAAAGCTCTGCCTCGACCTCCTGATGAGAGTGCTGCATAACTGTTACAGCACAGGGCATGTGCACTAAATCAGCACTTTTACATGATGCAGAAATACGTGTGATTGTGTTCTGTATAATCAGTAGCGGCCAGCTTTCAGCTCTGGGGGGGAT
Source organism: Lophius piscatorius (assembly GCA_009660295.1). NCBI lineage: Eukaryota > Metazoa > Chordata > Actinopteri > Lophiiformes > Lophiidae > Lophius > Lophius piscatorius. Next base: position 62,156 of record VRLP01000521.1, on the reverse strand, counting down.
TATTTTTCTTCTAAACTGTGATGCACTTTGGTTGCAGAAAGAATTAGACAAAGTGCTGTGTTTCAGTCGCATTATTTTAACACTTGTTTCCTTTTTTCACAGCTGACTTATTAAGACAATTTTTTGGCTGTGATAACGTAATTGACATCAATTTTGTAAAAGTTGCATATTTTTACTGGAGGGTTTTCATTTGTGCCTCAGATCCAGTCACACGCCAGAAATTCATTTTCTTAACAAAGCAGTTGCTCATAGCATGTAAATGACAAACAGTCCCATTAAAATGCAAACATAGATTATATATATATATAAATATATATTAATAGGGTCTTATTGGGAGATATTTTGGCAACTTAGTGAAATTATATCTCTACATTTGACCCATCCCTAAGGGAGAAGTGGACGGCCCCTTTGAAGCACCCGGTGAGCCCGGGTTTCTGGGTCTTGCTCAAGGAGCTTATGACAAGTAGACTCCGGTGGGTTTCAAACTGGCTACCTTCCGATCTTCCGATTGGGAGAAGATCGCTCCACCCACTGAGCTACGGCCGTTTTGAGTTGACTTACATTATCGGATCACCCCGGGTTAACAATTACCGTCACTGCTACAGTTAGCCAGCAGGGTACCTGCTTGACTCTGGTCTTGGTATTGGCCTCAAACTTGGTCTTGGTCTTGGTCTTGATCTGTTCCTTTGATCTTGAAACCAGAGATCTGCGGTCTCTGCATATGTCGGAAGCAGGACGACGCTCGGACTCCGTACCTGAGCAAGAGGTGAATTTACGTCAACACTTAAACACATTGAAAGGAATCACTACGATATAGCCACAATTTCACTTAAGAGGCAGAGTAATCTGGCGAGGAGTGACCGGAGAACCGGGGTTCTGGTACTGCAGGTGATGAGATGATTCATGGCAGGTATGAGCCTGAACCACTGTCCGGTGTGTGTGATTACAAGGCCACGCCCACACACCCATAGCCTTTAACAGGATTAACTCCTTACTTAATGCATGGCATACATGAAATATGGGAAACATTTAGCTTCATCTAACTACAGGTTTGATAAAAACCACGCCTAAATGGAAATCCGTTGTTCCCGGCGTGAGTAAAATAACTATCGTCCATGTAACCTTGTGGATCAAAATCTCTAAGATTGAACGGAGATATGTGGATGAAGTTTAAAGTGTGTTGTTGCTTCATTGAAAGGCTCGGCTTTTCTTTGTCTCCTCCATTATTATGGGCTCCGTGTTGATGGGCGGACGTTCGGCTGTGGTCGTTAAATCTCTCGGTGGAATGTAAGGACGGCAGTCAAAGGCGCCGAGTATCATTACAGTTTCTTTACAAGCCACTGAGAGAATCAGTATTCCTTACATCAGACATAAGGATGAACTATCCTTTTTGTCAAACCGTTGTAATGCATGCTAACATATTTGTCCTCTGCTTGCGCCGATCAGCCATAATATTATAACCACTGACAGGTCAAGATCAAGAACAAAGTAAACTTTGTTGTCGCATAAGGTGGGGAATTTGTCTCGGGTTTTACACCAATGCTGCAATAAGCCATAAGATTGACATTACCTACAGAAGATATACAAACACAAATAAAGTCAAGCGTGAAGAAACACTAAAAGTTAAAATGCGTCAATGTCAGCTACCCAAAAACTCTCCATCTTATCCGCAACCGTTCAAACGTTATATTGACAAGGGGATAAAAGCATTTTTTTTTAAATCTCTCTATAATCTGATGGTATCTTTTCCGGAAAAAACATGATGCTGCCATCGCAAAATTAACTAAGTCTCCTGAAAACAATCCTTCTCATGAAAACACAGATCATTACCCGACCCATACATCAACGTCTGACTGAGCGTCTGACTCCACAGTCCCTCCCGCTGCAGCTTTCATACAAGCCTGATGCATCAGGAGAATATTTTCTGAGGCAAACATGCAGGAAGATTTCTGTAAAGAATGGCTCCGGAATCAGATAACTCTGGAGGGGAGCCATCAGCTTCATATATAATAAAGATGAATTCAACCCTGACTTCATCATTCAGGCTAGTACAGACCAACCATCAAGATGGCGGCTACTTGTCATGTGGTTTCATCTCAAACAGCTATCCGTCATCTCTCCCTTTGTTCCTGGTATTTGCTGTGAAATTGTCACACTGAAACTTGAGGCACCTGACGACAAACCATCGTCTACAGCCAGAAAGGTGAAGAATTATTTTCACTCGCTTGAGAAATCAGGGCACAACTGACAATCGCAGATGATGAAGTGTGCAAAAGTGTCACACAAAGACTGCTGTCAAATGAGGAATTGGAAGAGAAAAGGCAACGCGTGTTAAAAGTAACATTAACGAGGCTTATGCCGTCATCCCTGAAGTCAAGGTTGTTTCCCCAAAAAGCCTCCAATCCCCTGCGTTGTACACTCAATACCCAGGATTGAAATCCTCAAAGGAAATGATTCATTTGCGCCAAATCTGCACTAACAGTTTATGTCCAAAAAACATTGTTTTTCATGAAAAAAAAAGCTCCCCATAGTTTATAAAATATGAACTATTAGAGTAAAATATGATCTATACAAGATAGATCTCTTCAAGTTGATTCATATTCTCGAAATTTGGACTGAAGCAGACTAACGGTTGAGAAATTATGGCCCGAAAACTGGCAGCTAAGGCTTGGCCTAATGTCGAAATTATGCACCCAACCTTTCCCAAAATCAGCACAGTTCTTCTTCGCTCTGCATTTTAAGTGGGTATAAAAAAAACCGAGAATTATCCATTACATTTTTTTTGTGTTATTGCGTTAACCAGGACCAGCATCTACCAGGGATGCAGAGTGCACCTTCTTCAGTTATATTTTCGACAGCGAGGAATCAAGGTCCTGCATAACTTTAGAGTGTGTCGTGACTGAAAAATGGTAGAGAAACTCTGGTCAAAGAACTTTCATCCTCATTAAACTACAAACATGATGAAAGAAAAAAAACTGGCTGTAATGAAAATCCATGTTTGACTGAACAGGAATTCAGTGTTTGCTGTCTGCAAAGCCTTGAAGAAGAAAGCCTAACAATGAATGGGAATATGAAAAGGTTCATGGAGGAGGTTTAAAATGCCCTCTGTGTTGTCATTTTATTGAAAGGCTCTGCTTTTCTTTGTCTCCTCTGTTATTATTGGGTCTTTGTTGATCAGCCACTCTTGGTTCTGCTCGTAAAAATCTCTCAGTGGAATGTAAGGACAGCAGTCAAAGGCACTGAGTATAATTAAAGTTTCTTTACAAGCGAGATGCAGCATCTGTATTCCTGACACTTGACACTAAATCCGAAGAGGTGCAAGGTTGAGCTACGCTTTTTTGTCCGTTGTTGCTGGGTACATTAGCGTTTTGTCTGCACCGCTCTGCATGGAACAGAAATGGACTAAATAGGAAGCACATTAATTTCCCATTCAAAAAGGGCTTAAAAAGAGACACGCTGCCTCCAGAGACGTGATTAATTAATGTCAGCGCAGTGGGCTGACAGCCTCCTGAGACGCTTAATCTACCTGCACAGACCATGCCGGTCTCAGAGCCACATCATGTTAACATTTATCCCTTTCTCTCCACACTCTAATGAATGCATGCAGGACGGACCTTGAATGTTTTCAGGGTTGAGGCGATATTCGATTCACTAAAACGCTTTTAATTGCCTTTGCAGGTAGTAATGTTTTCCTGCATGGATTGGTTTTGATTGTGCATCGCTCTTTTGAAAAGGAACACCACAGCGCTCAAAGCTTTGCTGTCAGCCATGCAGATTTTTTTGTAGCTTGAGGAGAGTGCGTATTCCTTTTATTCCCCATACGCCCTGGGCCAAAATTAGAAAGCTGATAATTTGATTTTACAGAGAGATGCTGACCATTCTCACAGTAATTCCATTTCCCTTCAGTTTACAGGCTGCCTTCTGTCAATCACGCCTTTTCACACCTTGGCGTGTTCTCGGCTGCCGTCCCAGGAAGAGGGTTTCAACGTCCAAATATAGAGGCTCGGATAGTGAGAATAGGATCAATATGCATTTGATTCTTTAAGATTCTATGGGTTCCTTTCAATGGAGCTGAAATACGGCAAAAAGCCTTGTTTTTATTTATTTCATGAGATTCAATTTTATTATTTTTTTTCTTGTGATGTGCCTTTAAAGGTGGAATTGATATGATTATGATTATGATAATATATTCACAATTTATACATCATAAATACATGCAGCGCTGCTTATTATGATAATATGTCGTGTGGATTTCACCAAGATTCTGGTGTGGTGTAATAGTTTTCATGTTTTTGTAAAAATGCACAGATCTATTTTGATTTATTCATTCATTCACGTTCCGTAGACGCTTATCGTCAATTGTCAGGTAAGCTTGATGGGTTGGTTCGTGTCTTTAAAACGTTTTCTTAACCATAATAGGATAGGGTTCTTATGGATGTTACGATAACTCATAAATTACTGGATGGATTTTTGATGACAGAGCTAGGTTTTGGCATATCCTACAAAATGACTAGATTTAACGTTACGTCTTGACCTCATTATGATGATATGATTTTCTTAACCGTTGCGAAATGTGGCATTTTTGCAGTTTTTTGACAACAGCGATGTCTGCTCTGGTCACTGTTGTTCCTTTGCCGATGTTTGCACTCCCTGGTTGTTTTTTAGTTGGGGGAAGCCTGATCTCTGCAGCGGATCTGCAGCGGCTAGTTGAAAACTTTTGAAGCTTCTATGTACGTTTAGCCCGGTACTGGCCTCCTTTTAATATCTGTTTCCCAGCCATCCCACAAACAGACCATCATTCCACTCACATCCCCATCTGGCTGTGTCAGCTGTGCACGCATGGAAAAAATTATAGCAGAACTTGAAGAAAGAATATACATTTTTTACCATAACCAGGCAGCTGAGAAGTTAATGGACACCTTCATCTTTGGCCAATCCTTCTTTATGATTGATGGTATCCGTCCTAATAAGCTACAACCACGTTGTGCAGACCCACCAACGTGGCTGACTGTTTACCTACTACCATCTCCTAAAGCGAAACAAGCGCATCCTCCATAGCAAGAATTCAGACCAATGCTCCAGAAGGCTCTTCTGAACGTTGGATCCCTTTTTGATAAGACATTTATTTTCAACAATTTTATCAACAGTGTGACATTGAGATGGAGCATTGACTAGGTTAGTAAAAATTGCTTTGATCTTGCTGCTGGTCAAGCATAGGCCAATGTCAGATAAAGACGGAGATAAACTTTGACCCACAAGGTGAGAAATTTGAGGAAACGTACAACGAGAAACCAAAAAAACACTAAACATTGGTATTTTTCTTCCAATGTTTAAAAATTGATGGCTGAGTGTTTGTGGTGCTAGTTTTGTGGTGTGTCACAAACTGTTGGCTAGTTTTATTTTTTGAAGACATACATGTCCTCTCCTCCACCTATACCCAAGGTATTGGTGGTAAGGTACAGAAAGACTTTAAACTTTCAATTTCTTTTTAACTTTGTTGTATATATATATAATTTCTTTCTTTTTTTTAATATATGTATATACATATATATATATAAACCTTTCTCTGCAATAAAATAAATAATTATTTTTTACTTTTTTTTAACATGTAACACAAGATGTTGAAGCGGGCTCCATAATCATATTGTTGGTTAATCCGTGGCGGAATGGAATTATTTCTTGTTCCAGCTAAAAAGTATTAAAAGTACATTTACTGTGTTTGCTAGTATCTCGTAGTCATGATCTATTCAAGCCAAATATTTTTAATATTTTTCAACAAATATGCTAACGTTTTTTAGCTTCATCGGAGAATTTATTTGGGCATAAGGCCAAAATGTCACTACTCAAAAATGAACTTTTTTTTTTATTATCAGGAATGCTATTAACAGGTCCAAGGTTAATAATTTCTTCCGTCAATGAACTACACACGCTGTGGTGGATTCTGGGTATTCCATGCGTGTTGATTATACTTTTAAGCCATTTAAAGCAATTTGAATGAAGTTTAAAAGGCTTTAACTACAGCGAGATTTACCGTGTCGTACTTGTATCCCATAATTAACCGACATCCATCAGCCGAAAGCATAAAACTCATGTCAGGTCACATGAGGTGCTGAAATCAACCGGGTTCAGACAAACTCTGATCAAAAAAGGCTGACGCGTATTTTTCTTGTTTGATTTTTCGTGGATATTAGCTTGAGCAGAATCTCGTTTTTTTGACGAGAATAATCTCCAGTGGAGGACGAAGTGAGGACTTTCCGAATGTGTCTCCCCCCCCCCCCCCCCCCCCCCCCCCCCCCCCCCCCCCCCTGTCTACCCTCTCACACTTCTCTGGCTTTGTGGTGATTTAATACCGCCTTGAATGCTGTCCAGGAAATTACAAAGCCTCTGTAATGAAGTGTGGCTGATTGGACAAGTGCTGCTGTGCGGACATTCACTTTTTCTGCTATTCAAGAACTTTGGAATGAGGACGGGGCGACTTGTGTTCTTCTGATGGATTTTTCTCAATTTGAAGCTGTCTGCTATCGATACTTTAAGGCCGACAATCTGACTTTTCTGATGATGTTGTCCAAAGAAGTACCAAGTATTTAAGTCAATTCGAGCGACTCAAGATTGAAAAAGGTAATAGAAATATTCTACTGCGTAGAAATATAGTTATTGTTGTCATCTTCAGTTAGTTTCATCCGTTCAAAAACAACGTTGTCACTGTGGTTGTCACAGATTAAGTTGTTGAAGAGTTGACAATATATGTACATTGTTACATTAGCATCACTTCATAGTCGGACAGTTTTTTTCAGATGTGATGTGGATGTCTGAGGCGAAATTGTTTTTCTTCGACCCAAGCTGGATAACTGGACTCAACAGAGGGGGGGCGGGGTTAAATGGTATCCAAGTCGCTGAAGCCCAACTGATAACAATGCATGAATTTTTCAATGTTTCCAAATAAAATGAATCCATGTATCCAGTCCTTTATCAGGATCCGCCATCATGATCTGCCCTTGCAATATTATGGACCACTGACCGTGGAACAGACTTGAAATAAGTCGGGCCATCCTGAACACACACCAATTCTATCATTTCTCTGAATGATATTGCATTTTTTTTTACCATTCTCCCACATAGTGGACAAAAAATGTCGCAACGGACAAGAATGTCAGTAACCGAAAGGTCGTTGTCATTTTAACCCGATGTCTACAGACTCTCATGTGATCTCGTACCCTTTAAAGTTAAGAAAAAATAAAAAAATCGGCCATTGTAAGTTCTGCTCTGCCCTATCCAAAGAAGAAAGAGGAAACACCTGCATCATCTGTGTGCTCTGTTGTTGTGTTGTTGTTGTTGTTGTTGTTGTCACATCCGGACTGATTGCACTCTGCAGTTTCTCCCAGTAAATACTTGACAATTAAACAACAGCAACAAGTTATCCAACTAGGTAATTAATTACAGAATGTCAGTGAAGCTGTTAGTGCCTCACAAGAGCTGGATGTGGATGTGTTAATTACAGCTGCTGTAGAAAACTCAGATTTAAAACAACACGGCAAACTCTTCAGCTTTCAGTAACGCGTTCAACCTGGTTCCAAAAGTTGGAATTGATGAATTTAAAATTAACCTAATTTAGTCTCAGCCCTTAAAAGTTTGGGATACAGAACCTAAGTCTACTTTTAACCCAGTTACATCTGCAATGAGCCCATATTAGGCTCAGTAACTGCTGCTACTATTAAATCGGGTTATATTAGGGAGAGCAACAAGGAAGTGTTGAAATGCGTTAGAAGCAGGAAAAAATACTCAACCATAAGGATCTGATTGATTCTAACAAGAACCAAACAGTACAACTAATGGACAGGTGACGGGGTCATGGGCGCCCCACGGCTAATTGATGTGTGTGAAGTGCAATGGCTAGCCCGCGGTTTTCTGAATCTATTCATTAATCTATTCCTATACTATAAGATAACATGCTAGACCATACTATACTATACTACACCACACTATACTACACTATACTATATTATACTATTCTATACTAGACTATACTATACCATATTATACTATACTATACCATATTAAACTACACCATATTAGACTACTCTACACTATACTATACCATATTATACTTTACTATACTATAATTGTTTAACATAACATGCTAGACCATACTATATTATACCATACTACACCATACTATACTTTGCTATACTTTGCTATACTATACTATTAACATGCTGTACTAGACCCTATAACATGCTGTACTATACTATGTACTATACTATGCTAGACTTGTCTGGACAATAACAAAACATAGTGTACTATACCATACTACACCATACTATACTACACTAGACTAACCTTGTCTAGACTACATTAAAAGATAAAAAGCTGCACTATACTCAACTATACTATGGTATGCTATACTATACTTTTCAAGACTATACTATAACATAACATGCTGCACTATAGTATACTATAATGTACTGTAGACTAGACTATATTATAACATAACATGCCGTACTATGACATACTATACCATGCTAGACTAGACTATGCTAAAACATAACACAATGTATTATACTATCTGATACGGTACTCTACTTCACTATACTACACTACACTTTACTTTCTATGCCATACTCTATTAGACTATAACATAACATGCCGTAATATACTATATGATACTGTACCGCACTATACTATACTAATTATGATATACAATATTATACTATTCTATGCCTATGAATGTATAATGGAAGCTCTTGAGATATGGGTTTTCTGGAGCGTCTGGACAAGGTAATGATGGCTGAAGTCCTGTATTGGTGTTATAGGAGGAGATGGGAGAGAGGCGGAGTGCCCAGGATTATGTGCTTAAAAGATTGTCTGCTCCTCCTCCCCTCTAGAGCCAAGATATCAATACGGGAGGACTGTGCCCTGATGAGCGTGCACAAACAGACCAACACAAGCCGTTAGCACAACTAACTCAAGGATTACTTATGGATATACCTCACTATTGCTTTGCTGGACCAGACAGGCCAAGTGGAATATAGAGAGTCCCCACAGGGAATAATCAAATCTGCAATGGCTTCAAACGTGTTTGTCTTTTTAAAAGTGAAAAAACTTTAAGTTAGGAGAAGGAAAATATTGGACAGCTAAGTCAAATTTATGTCATTATACAACAATGAAAATGCATATAGTGCTGAAGGACTGTTATTATAGACAGAACATTGTTCAACTGGTGCAATAATACAGTCATCATGAAGTTATAACTTTAAGTAATAATACCTTTAATAATGTCCTTAGCTTGGACAAAGCACATTATTTGAAGACGCCATGTTTGTCAGTGTGAAACTGTAGATACAAGGCAGATACCAGCTAAACCATCAATGTGATGCAACCGGAGTATTCTCCTAATGAGATCGTGAAACAATAATATATTTATTTATATCACAAATAAATAACCAATAATACAGCATATCATCGCATATGTAAATTTAAAAAAAAAGAAAAATAACAACAAATGCGAAAATTGTTCTATATTTGTTTTGTTTTTTTTTACCTTAATTTATATTCTTACACGTTTTTATGAACATAAAAATCTGATCTTTTCAGATCCGAGCGATTTTCAGCCCCTCTATCAGATATATATCCGAGTCATGGCCTTGCGACACAAATGTGAAAAGATCTCCAGTGGCATTTATTTATTTATTTTGTTCATATATTTCTCTAAGAGTTTATATTTTACTCACTAGGGGGAGCTGTTTTCTGAAAGAAAAATGTGACAGTAACTTTGCATTTTACGGATTTCAATCACGGGGGATGCTTATACAACGCAGCGGCTTGGGGGCTTTTGGAAGACATACCCTTGCTTTCGTGGACAACAGTGTAGGCCTAGTTGTACGGAAATGATCATATCTGAACGATAAATTCCTCCTCCGCCTGATTTACAATCAATAATTCCAAAAATCCCAGTATGGGAAGCAGCAAAGTGAGTCACCGTTACTTTAGTGCTGTTTTTCCTCAAATGGTTCTTTTAGAATATGAAAAATACTTTGATATCCGACCAATTTGGCAGCTTGTAGGCACATTTTAATGCGTTCACCATTTGCTCCTGGTGGCCCCTGACGAGGAGTAAGTCATAAGGTTTTTCTGGATTTCAAATTTCCACTAAAAATCCATCCTATTTCTTACTGGAAATAAAGGGGCTGTTCACAATGGAGGAATTCAAAGACTTACTTATATGTAGCACCAGAATCATTATTGATGGTATTGATGGTATTGGTATTATAATATGGTATTGTTATTGTAGGTGGTTTTGATGCTGGTGTGCCTTCATTCGATTACATTGGTTGATTTTGGAGTGACATTTAGCTCCTCTGCAAGCGTTACGCTTCTATTAAGGATTTTGAAAAAAAATTCGAACGACTTTTTGTTCCCTTTTTACAGATGAGTAGCCGAAAAGTTTGACATCTATGAGATGCTGAGATCACCAAAAGTCAGAGGATGTCTACACTTAGTGATATTTCGGACCAAAGTGAACCAGAAATGAAAGATATGGATTTTGTTGACTCGACCTCTTGAGATAATACAATAAAGGAGATTAGCTGTAAGGTATGGCACTTAAACCAATGCAAACAATGTTTGAACCTGAAAGGAAATCCTTTTCCACCAAGCTGGAAAAGTAACATATGGCCTGGTAAGATAACATTAAAACATAAAGGAAGGTCTTAAACGATAACAGAGCAGCCACCTACACAGCACTAATAAAGGAACATGAGAAAGACCTCCGCTTTCTCTTCATCTCTGTGGCCAGCCAGACGGAGAGTCGTGGCTCCATTAAGCCTGGTATTCCTTTAACCTCTGACAGTAACCACTTTATGAACTCAAGTCAGCTTTATTTATACCGCTCCGCTTATGAAAACAACATCAGAAATGTGGAAACAGCTCAGAATTAAATCAGAGAAAACATTTGCCTCAGGGAGGAGCAAGGTCACTTATGACTTTATAAAACAAGTGGAAAGAACTTGTGAAAGGCGGAGAATTGCATGTCAGGTCCGACTGTGATGGCAGAGCGGTTTGATCCCCTTCAGTCAAGAGTTCAAGATACTTGACCCCGACCCCACCCACAACCGGGTTGTCTGTCACACTGGTGCATGAGTTTTTGTGTGAATATTTATAGTTCCAGGTGAACTGGTGCCACTTTATGTGGTAGCCTCTGTCTCCACGGTGTAATTGTGTGTGAATGGATGAACGCTGCCGTTTGTTGTAAAGAACTTTTAGTGGTCGGCCATTTTCAATCGTTGAGCAGCGGACAATGAGTTCCCTTTTTTTAGCCAAGAGCTTTTATCTAACCGGTAGATGAATGAATAAGGCAATATGTCAAAGATTTCATCTTCTTAAAATAGGATTTCAAATCTAGATATTGACCTTAATCTTACTGTCTAAAGTTTCCGATTATTTTGAAACTGTTGTGTGAAGTGATCAAGCTTCGAATACGGCTACTATTAATATTAGCGAAACAAGCAATGAGAGCAAGACTTGCTTGTTTCATGAGGCGAAGACGAGTATCATCGGCATAAAGATAGTAACTGACCTGATGCAAGAGAATTGGAAGCATATGATGATAGAAATTCTTACTTCAATTTAGTTGGAGATTTGTAGGGAACATTTGCTGTATGCGAGACGGGGAGTGTAGGGTTATCCTTATACATATGTACGTACGGGAAACAGTCTATCCATATGTTCTCGCAATTTAGGTGACAGAAATCAATGAAATTTCACACCAGGCTCTGAAGATGTGCATCATATAATTGGTTTCTTTAATATACTTATTCTTGCAAGTTTATTCCGACATTTATTAATTTTCAGAACTGTTTCGTATATCTGTACAATCTTTATAGTTTAAAATTTTTATTTGACTATATAGATATATATATTAACTTGATATACATGCTGATTTGAAAACTCGGGTAAACAGATACACATGCTAGAGAAGGTCAAATCAGAGGAAACTGGACTTCATTTTTAGGTTTAAGACGCTTCACTGATCATCCAAAAGGTTTCCTCAGCTCTAACCGACCTGCCGGGATTATTTAAATGTCGTTAGGTGACAACAGAGGCAGCTTTACATCAACTTATATAATAATAAATAATGATAATACATTTAATTCATAACGCACTTTACATTTGGATCAAAATATATATATAGTAAAAACTAAACTCTCTAGGCACAACCTTCAAGCCGAAAAATTACATGAAGAAACACAAAAGGTTTTCAGGAGCAATTCAGCATCAAGACCAAATTAAAGTTATATCAAAGCTGTGGTTTTTTTCTTCTACATTCCCGTACGGCTGAGAATGCTGGAGAATGACCCCGCCGGTCTTCCACACAAAGAACCATCGAAAATTCCGAGGAGCATTCCAGCAAAACTGCTTCTCAGATGAAGGACCACTCGAACAAAGGCCAGAAAATATAGAAACTATTAAGTTCAACTTTCTTTATAAGGATAACCCCTGATAAATAAGTGTGTTCCAATATGTACCAGAATCTTTAGAAGACAACATGAATACAGATAATGTTGAAACAAGGTAAACAAGGATATGAAAACGAAAAGTCCTGCAGCTACGCCATCCACTCATTACGTATAATGATCCACTTATCCTTTGCCGGGTCGGGAGCCCATCGCAGCTGACCTCGGGCGAGAGGCGCGCTTCACCCCTCACACATTTGTTGTAAAAATCAAAAAAATAAATAAATAAAAATGCTCGCATTCCCAGATCCACATGTCCTTGCATCTGTGAGGCAGCTCATAAAATATGACATTGGATGATAAAGTGCAGCATCAGTAGTAAACACAGGCTGCAGCCGCAGGATCTGAAATCTCCTCGCTATGAGTGATACTTGAGAACATATGAATGATGGAAGGAGCAAATCTGACCGACGCCAACACCACTCACTCCAACGCCAGCCGGGATTTGGGTGTAAAACAAACGTCTTTATTTTTTTACTTTTGGCTGAATCTATGCCCACAAGGTACACCCTCTGGTAAAAAATAAATAAAATACGTTTTTACTGGCTTTACACTTCAAAGCGGAGATGTGGACGGAGGGTAGGTAGAACATGCAGGGCTCCAGGCAAAAATCTCCGACACACTCTTCATGCTTGATGAGAATGTCTATTTCTGTGTGTGTGTGTGTGTCTGTGTGTGTGTGAGTTGGAGTGGTTATATCTCGATGCTTGTGTCAGATTAGCATTTTTTCCTTAACCCTCACTCTACATGTAATACATTTGAGAGATTGCACATGGACGATCATCACAAGTTGGCGTTTTTTCAAAAACAGTAAACAAGGACTAACTGGAATAACAATTTTTTTGGCGACCTTGTCCTCAAAGTTTAGTCTGAGGGATCATTTAGTAAGCCCCCAGAGGAAAGGAGGTATGTCCGGTGACCTTTTCCCCATCTGTATTTGACGACCTCTTTTTCTTTTCTTCATTTTTAAACAATTTTAGGCGTTTGGAACTTCTGAACGATCATTCGGCTCACACTCCGAGGGTGAATTAGCACAAATTTAGTTTTTCCGATAGCGGGGCCATCTTTGTCCTTGGACACACATTGACAATTCTTGCCTTTTAATAAGGCAATTTCTCCTCATATTATCCTCACAACGCCTGAGTCTGATGTCCACCAAAAAAAGAAAAGAAAAGAGGAAGGTCCGTATCGGCAGGTGGGTGGTACAAGCTCAATCGTTTACTGAGCAACACCCTGAACCCAATTTGCTCCCGGGTGCCCCCTCCTCTTCAGGATTGGGTCAAATGCAGAGAAGAAATCTCAGTCAATGTTGTCCTGCATGTATAACTATGTAATAACTAGTTGTTATTACTCTTATTATTATTCTGCGGTGACCTTTCGGTGCGAGAGCTTCACGTTGAGTTTTACTGCAGGGGTCAGTGCCGATGTTGGCGGCGATGATCTCCTGAGGGATATGGGTGATGAAATGAGTGAATGAGCTGCTTATGTTGGTTCGGAAGTCTCCAAGGTCAACAACAGGTTGGATGCATTATTTACCGTCATAAAACAGCAAGATTTATTTGACAGGCAATTCAACTATGGTTGCCTGGTCATGTCATACAGTCAGTGTGCTCAATCACGTCTGGAAGGATAGCTGGAAGTCAAAGTTGTGGAGGCCGTTTGGTTTTGGTGTCCCTTTAACCGTCCCACCAAATGCTTTGTCCCCGGCAATCTGAAATGATACATTATCTTTATATAACAAGTAGAGTCAAACCACATTGTAAGTGAACCGCTCCACAAATGAAATTATAACGAATCAGATTTTTAATTTTTTTATTTTAAAGAAACATACTCCTACCGCTACCACTATATTAAAATGTCCAATTTTCTGCCTCATATATCCCACCCACTCGCAGATCCCAGTGTATTATTGTGTATATTATCGTATGGCCAAAGATAAAAGCAAATGATGCATTGTGTTGGGATGTTTTGCAGTGTATTGAGATGCAAATAAAAAAGTGCAGATACCTCGGGTTAAGTCGGGTAAAGAGTTTTGGTGCCCTTTACTAATGCAACCATTTAGGACTTATGGTCTATACATCTCAGTCCTGCATGAGCCGGGTGCTGGTCCCAGCTTTCTATTAATAAAATGTCCAGCTCAGTCTCGGTATAGAGGAATGGCTTGATAGCCGTTCTCAGCTAACTTGGGAATCTTTAACAGAACCAACAGGAGAGGATGAAAACGAGGCTTCATACTAAAGTGCTGTGGTGTTCATCACAATTTTGATTAGCATATCCTCCACTAGCTCATTAGGGATGTGACATCCCTCTTGGCACATCATGGCAAAATAGAGGAAACAGCACAAGATGCTAATTGGCTGCTTCTAATTAGCCCCTAGCTCTCTCAACCTACACCTGACCAATTCAGCCCGTTCCCATGACATTACACCGGGTCACGTTTGACCTGTTTTACCACATATATGAACAGAGTGAGCGAGTGAGCGGCGTCTTGCATGAATATGGATCATATTAGAGTGCGATTGGACTTTACGGGTAACAGAAAGAATAGACTGAGTGTAAGGTTTGTGTTATGTGTCGATCAATGTGAATATAACCCTGAAAACATCCATTGTCCATTATTTTCTGGAATTGATTCTTCGCAAATGCCAAGCTTGTCAGGGATCCTTTTATATTCCAAAATACCGTTCATGTGAAACCTCCCTGATGCCTGATTATATTTAGATCAGCGCGTGCATTGATTTCGAGTTATGAGTCGGTCTGCAGCACGGAGAAAAAAAAAAAGTTCCATTCCTCCTGGGTCTTTCTGCTCCATTAGCCAAATGTTCGGTATCTTCCGGAGGATGAAGTGATATTCAAAGCAGATTATCTTCCCCTGAGAATCAGTTCACCTTACTTACATGAATCACTCAGATATAGAGGGAACAGGGATCTATTTGTCGGAGATTAGTCAATTCTTCATTGTTGATGCACCGGAGAGCTTTAACAACGAGCTCAGGGTGGGATGTTCCCGCTCGCCACTACTTTTTCTTCGCAGATACTTCGGTCAAGTCTCAAAGCAATATGTATCACAGAGTAACACATTTAACTGGTGCAGGTTTAGAGCTGCAGAGGCTTTGGATTCATTCAGACCGAGAGTTTCCACTCATCCCTGAAATACAGTATTAAAAAGAAATACAAAGACCTCTTGTGTTGTATTTAATTCAACTTGTCTCCTTGAAAAAGTGTCTGCCTTCATGTTTTTGGTGGAAACCAGCTCGGGTAAAAATGG
This sequence comes from Lophius piscatorius, assembly GCA_009660295.1. Taxonomy (NCBI): domain Eukaryota; kingdom Metazoa; phylum Chordata; class Actinopteri; order Lophiiformes; family Lophiidae; genus Lophius; species Lophius piscatorius. The sequence goes on along the minus strand of VRLP01000521.1, from coordinate 46,379 downwards.
CAGAAATGAATAGTCAATTTGCAGCATAATTATTATAAAATCAGCTGTGTGGGGCCCCAGTCATATCTGTGTCCCATTTCATGTACAACACGTGCTAATGTACACATTTCAAGGCCCCACTGCTGTATTTGTACATTAATATTAGAATGGTAGTTTGTTGAATCCTCTGTTGGCTGTTCTATTTACTGCAAATGTGGAGGTTCAGTCTACTCGCGTTCAGTTGCATGGAGGAGAAGTGGATTCATTTTCAAACACCCTGTATAATTCTGATCATTTTTGAGTTTTTGTCTCCCTTGGGTCGCTTAACTCAAGTGATTGATCCTTGAAACTTAGAAACAAACGTTTGATAATTACTCATACAGCCACTGACAGACAGATACTGGTCCAGATTCTACCTGCCGTTGAACCTCCATAGCTTTTATCCAAGACGGTGAGGCACAATATAGGTGAAACAGTCGTTTTTTAAAACGGGCCTGGGCACAGAAACATTTTGAAAATGCACAATTAGGGAAAAGATGTGGAAAATGCAGACAGCTGAAAAAGGGGGAGCACATTGACTAAATACACAGGAGGCTAATCAGGCACAGATGAACCTATTTGCAGCGATAACGGAGGTGGAAAGCAAGAAAAATTTGCCACATGAGGAGAGTGCTCACAGAATAAAACAGTAACTAACTAAACCAAAACCCAGTAAATTGGTTAATCTGCGCCTGTAATGTAAAAGCGCTCTATTCATAATGACGATTCAAGGCACTCTAGCCGTAATCGCAGTTTGAACGACGTATTTTAGACGTATTGAGACAGCGAAGATACAACAAACGGATGGTAAAAGAGACGAAATCTTTCCCCTTAACTTGGATATGCAGCTTTGATTCCCTTATTCCGAAAGGAATAAATGCAGTATCACACATTCATGAGACTCTGTGTTGGTAAAGGTCGTGGCTCCCCCCGTGTTGTGAGCTACTGGCTGAGGTCATTCATAATTTGTCGGAAATGTGCGTGCGGCAATGTCAAATAGCCAAATTCTTTCCTTTTTAATTACTATATTAATAATTGATTTTGTTCAAAGGCAAGATGAGACAGCGACTCAGTGTCTCTAGAAGGGTTCTCTCCCATAATGCATTCTGATTCAAGACTTTTGCATGCTGGGCTGATTGCGAGGTGTGTCATCTCTAAACCAGTCAACAGTCTGACAAGCTTTCTATGTCAGTGGAGAGGAAGCATGTCTCTGATGGCGGTACCTGTCCGTCAGAAGTGTGTGTGTGTTTAAGATGGAGTCAGACAGAAGGAGCCTGGGAAAAAAAAAACAATGAAATGTTATGATTTTTGTCAGCTTTGAGCTTGAATGCTACTTTCGACTACTATTATAACCCTATTTTAACGCCAGGGAAATTTAAAACTAAAGAAATGGTTACGTTCTGCTATCCTCTCAGGATTAGCTTTTTTTTTTTAAACTCGCATAAAACAACAATCATTAAACTGATTTTAAATTCAATACAACAATAATGCAATTTTAATGTGGCGACTACTAAAGAATGAACTTTTGACTGGTAACACAAAGTGGAAAAAAATACTTCTAAACTCCTCTCTTCACTTGTCTCTTCACTCAGAGAACGGTGGTTACAGTTAGTAACTGGCTGCCAGTTACTAATGCAGTCTATTTCTCAAGTTAGAGTTACTCTTTAATTCTCCACACTTTGATTCTTTTATGTTGCATAAGTGGTTACTAAATTAGAATGTAACACTCCTGCTGTTCTGTTTTTGTGGCTTATGACATCCTGAACACTGCATTTTAATTATATATTCATTGCCTTCATGTGGCAGGATTGTATTTGCTGAAATTGATTTCAGGGAGAGATGGAGATAGACTTCTGTTTCTGCTGGAGTCACTCTAAGAGAGATTAAAAAGGCGTACCAAATTCATAAGCTCTTTTGAACAGGGACATTTTATGTGATTTAAAGACAATATTGAATCAATCAGCGATTGCGAGCCAAGAATGTTCCACTCAACCTTCCAAATTGTCTGTGTTGTTTTCTCCTAATCTCAATGGGAAATGCATTAGCAGCTATGAAATGAATTGCCAGTGAATTTTCCACTGATACACATAATCCAACTGCTGGAAACAAACTGGACTCTGTGGACTGCCTTTTAAATCTTCTGAGGTGTTTATAAATCATTGTCTGATTATTTTAAGAAGATGGGGATCTAAATTGAGGTTTGAGCCATTTCAGCATTTCCACCTATGACACATTACGTGTCTGAAGGAGATGATGATGTGGGCCATGATGGGCCAGCAGGATTTTTTCTAATCACTGATGGCCTCTCTGGTTAAGTATTCTATCCCTCTTCTGACGTTACCTTGTGACAGAAGGCCATCTTTGTTCTCTGAGCATGTCAGAAACCACTTCTGCACACTCAGCAATTTTTCTAATTTGCTGCATTAACAGTTCATTACATGAATTTTCCACCTTCGTAGTTCACCGGGGGAAATTCTTCAAAAACAATGAAACTGCTGACCTTGCATCTTTTCATTTTCGAGTTTGAGATGACACATATTTGATGGGTAATAAGAAGAAGGAAATTAGAAAGCATAAAACCGATTGGAGGAACAGGAAGGTAAGTAGCAAGATATTAGTGGAATTGGTTCATTTATTATTGCAGATAGTGACAGGAAAATGAAAGCAGATGTGTTTTTCTGTCAAGGACGACTGTTGATATTCCAAGGTTGTATACTATATTCAGTTTTCTTATTTTTTTTCCAGAAGAGCAACAGCTATGATTGAACAATCTGCTCCTGGAGTGGCAATCCGATGGCTGTGACTGATGTCCATTGATGCCGAAGCTTTTCGCTTTTCTCTCCTCAGCGGTTTTGATGCCTACCCAGTCTTCTTGACGTGATTGTCAGCTGTCTGTTCCCAGGTGTTGACAGTCATATCTGACTTGAATTGGTCCCCGTGACACAGCTGGAAATGCTCGGGTGGCCAGCATCCTGCGGCCCATAGAGGATGTCTTTGGGGTTTACAGAGTCGACCTGAATGAAATAATGAAGGAGTCGATGAGCTAGGAGGAAAAACACACCAATCATGTTGGTCCTGATTATGGTGTCTTTGTTAAGCAGTCTTTTCTTAACTTTAATACTAACCGGTGCTACAGTGGCCCTGCTGTGGGATCAAACAACTAAAACTAGCCTTCGCTCCATCAGTAAGCCCTGGCTGCCCATGACCTCGATGCCGGTTCACCGGTTGTCCTTCTCCAGATAACTTTAGTTGGAAGTGACCACTGCTGTCTGGGGAACACCCAAGAAGGGCTGCGGTTGTGGAGATGTAGTGAACCTGGGCCTTGACTGCTATTCTAATATGTGCTTGACGGAGATTATGCAAGTGGGCTCTTGCCCGGTTCCCCTGCTTTCTACCACATTCCAAAAACGTGTAATATGGGTGAACTGGCGACTCTTAATTCCCTTTAGGTGTGAATGTGAGGGTTAACAGCCCTGTGATGAACTGGTGGCTTGTCTATGGTGTATCCTGCCCTTCGCCCAATGTCAGCTGGAATGGGCTCCAAACCAACCCTAAACAGGATACGCGTTTACAGAAAAAGGACAGAAATGGATGTTTCATCAATGGTTTCAAAAACTTGGACAAGATTAGGAAGCCGATTGCCGGCTGCTGCCATCATAGGATCGTCTTTTTGATTTCCTCCTAGTGACTTAGAAACCCTCTTGACTTCTCCTAACTTGTCTCGCTATTAGGAGCTACTTTCAAAAATACTTTGTGAAATACTCCAACAAAATTAGGACACCTGAAGTTAGGAGTGGACACCTTTCCTAGAAGTGACTTAGGAAAACTGAATCAGCGAGTTCGGAGCCCCTCCTAGCCGGGTCTGTAACATGTGTCCCGCTTCATTAATGATTCTAAATACCCATCTTAATTTAAAATGAGTAAGTACATTTATTTTCATAAGCAGTGACTTATATCTGGTCTCAGAAGACATTCTGAGTAGAGACTCTGTTGGTTAATGAGAAACTGTGTTAAATGTCACAGATTATTGGTAATGTGTAAATGAGTGTCGTTCTCTGAAGAGGAGGACCAGCCATTGTTTTTATTCCTGCGTTCCCATGTCTCATTATGGAAATATTGTCTGAGCAGGAACCCTGTATTCAGACTTCGCTCTCACCTCTTGCTGTCCCCATTCTACCTGGATTTAAATATGTATAAGACATCTGTCTTTGTAGAGGACTACGCCTTCTTTCTCTGCTTTATCACGCTGCCGTTAGAAGTTCTTTACATCGGAACTATTCATCATTCGGAAAGTGTAATGCAGACAGGCAAGCTCCAAGTTAACATCTGACAATTATTTATTGACGGTAGGGCCGCGGTGGCGAGCAATGAAGTCAGGCATGGCGGCATTCTCATTTTGAGCTATGCCATTGATCTCGTCTGCAAGGTCAAGTTCCAGCGTCATGCTAGCCGTCAATTTTTCAACGGGATGTGCCGTGTGTGACATTTTCCATTATTTCTTTTCCAATAGTTGTCTGACGCAGAAACATATGATGATGTTTTCATACAGGAACTAGAGTCAGCTCAATCTTTGGAGAAAACAACCAACTGCGATGCTCTTCTGCATTCTACAAGATGAAAAAAAGACCTTTAAGCAGCATTAATAAGATATTATACTATGCTACTATTACTATTACTTCTACTACTACTATTATGGATATCGGCCATAATAATAGGATCCAACCATTCGCTTCTGCTTTTAGCTAGGGTAAGTATGGTACTCCAAAAATCCCTCTCTTTAGCAACACTCTCCATCTCATCCTGGGGGTCCAGGTTAATAATAATAATCATAATAATAATAATAATATAGATAATAATAATGATGATAATTAAAATAATAATAACACTAATATAATAGGATGATTGCATTTGGTAGTAATTATGATAACTTCTGAGAAAGTACCGTTAATACTATCACTACTACTACTATTATTATTATATATAATAATACTAAGTGTTATTATAATAATTGCTATTATTATATATAATAATAATGACAATATAAATAATAACGAGGAAGCACAAAGATTCCAGGAGAGGAGTAACATGAACTAATAGGTGAGGAGATGGAGAAGCTCAGTGCACCCTGGGAAATCCCCTAGCAGTCTAAACATATGGCAGCAGAACTACCTTACGCCAGCCTTTACTATAAGATTTATCAAAAATGAAAGTCTATAGCCTGGTCTTACATGTAGACAGGATATGTGGAGCCAGGATTTCAAAAATTAAAGAACAAACAACTAAATGAATTGATTGAAATCCGCCCCCCAAAATTAAAAGGCACCTGTCCAGTACATCAGGGTCACAAATGTTGCTCTCCTAATACCCCAGTATGTTTGTGGGTAAATTTCTCCCAAATGTCCGTGTCCAGCTTCATAAAGAGGTTAAATATTTTAACTCTAACAACTGTCAAGCCTCTGTGTTCCTTTCTCCTTCTGTGTCTGTCCTGTGATTGGTCATCATGCTCACCTGTGTTTCCCCTCCAGCTGTGTCTCATTGTCTCGTTACGTCTGCGTATGAAGTCTTTCCTTACCTTCCCTTCTGGGCCAGTTCGTTGCATGATGTTCCTCGTGTCGTCACGCGTCCCAACCCCTCCCAGTGTGTCGTGAGTAATCTCTAGTATTTCTGTTCCTGTTTTTTCCTCGTGTCTTTTGGTACAAATAAATATATTTGCACCTGCTGTACGGAGTTCGTAACAGAACGAACTGGCGAACTGGCACAGTTCCCTTCTGGCAGACAGACAATCACATGACAGACAGAGGCAGAAAGGAACACAAAGGCTTGACAACAACTGCAACAGACTTCCTACAAACTAGGCAAACAAGCCTCATTGACATTAAAGCAGGAATAATACATATACATATTTTTAATCCTGTAATCTCTGACGGCTCAGTTTTCCCTGTTAACACTCCTCACTTTTGATAATGCCACCTTTCAAAGAGGGCCTCTGTAGCTGAGCGTAGCTGCAGCACCAATGCAGATCTCAGGCTGTGGCTTCTCTTTGTAATCAGGCGGATAACAGTCTGTATTATTACACCAACAAAATCGGCTTTCATAAATAACATGAGCATTTCAGCTCCCAGCCTCTGCTGCAGCGTAATTTAGTCTCTGATGCTGTTGTTCACATTAAATGATGTGCAAATTTTCACATCACTCTACTCAATTTATTTTAGCCGCTTCACTCGCTCGAGTATTACGAACCCGGCAAATATGCAGAAAAGATATATACCGTGTTTCTTTCCGGTAAATCTCTCTTTCATCAGCTGTGACTGAAGGAAACAGAACTTTCATTTTGGATTTGCTGCGTCACAGACACGTCTGAAAACCAATCACCACCCTGTCTGAGCTCACCTTACTATCCAGAGGCGGACTTCGACATCCTACGGATGTCCTGACGCGTCACAGCGTCCGGCGCTTGACTTGACAGGATGTGGTGAATGTGAACACGAATTTGCGTTATTACGATATTACTCTGACTACTACAACTCGTCTGTTACTCTCTCAATGCAAAGAAGGTTTTTTGTACTTTTGTTGGTCGTAGGACAGTTGGACCTGTTTTATCTGGGGAAAAGTTTCTCCTCTCTGTTTCCTAGGGATGAATTTATCGTTCACTGTTGTTCACTACATGGTGTCTTTGTGGGTTTCTATGGCCGTGTTGTTGAGCTGCTTCACCCAGCTCTGTTTCCAGACATCAAACAACTTACCAGACAACTTACGGCTGGAGGTGGAGATCAGACAACTTGCTGAGAGCTTGAAAACATGAATGAAAATCTGTCTTGACAGTTGCGTCTGCAAAATCTTCAGTATGGTATCAGGCTGGACTGTAAGTTTTAGTTTGGAAGTAAAACACGTTTTTTTCCACCATTTGTACTCTGTATCCCAGCCTCCTCCTTCTTAAGGAATTGGTCAGGTGGTACGTTGTCACGCTACTATAGAGTCCCATGCACTAATGTATGACATCGCCCGCAAAGGACGATTAGATCATTATATCAGTTATATAAAAGTATTTCATATTTTACTCACTAGGAGTTTTTCAGAAAAACAACCGTTTTCCGGACAAAATTTCCCAAACATTGATCCAATTTAGTCTAAATTTGGATCGACTCAGGGATATCCATCGTGTATATATTATATTTTTGTCTAATTGTTCATATTTCACTCACTATGAGTACTACTTTTGTTTCCAAACTCCCTTCTTCACTCACCTTAGGTGATGATGAGAACGCACTTCTCATCGGGATCCCTGATAAAAGTCTTCAAAGACTACAGTATGTTCAAAACAGTGCTGCAAGGATCCTGAACTACTCACCCCACTGACCTCAACACGTTCCCTCCGTTCTTCCCACTCATACCGCCTCCTCCTTCCCCGGACTAAGCTCAGCACCGTGGGTGATCGGGCATTCTGTTCTGCTGCCCCTCGACTGTGGAATGCCCTCCCTGACCATCTGAGGGCTCCACAGACGACTAACACATTGCTGCTTTTTGGTCATAGTTTTCTGTAACTATTATTATAGTTTTTTATTGATGCTTTTATCTGCTTTTACCTTGTAGCACTTTGAGATTTGATCCAAATGTAAAGTGCATCATAAATTAAATGTATTATTATTATTATTATTACCATGTTCAGGTTTTTTTTTTTTTTTTTTTTTTCACGAGAAGCAGTTTCCTGGACATAACTCAAAGATTTCTTCATCATTTTCAAATTGTGTACCTCCTCAGTGTAAGGAAAGAGAGAAGTGGACTGGAACACTGCACTTACACTGTCGTTTTAAAATCCTAACCACAAGTGCAACCAGGTTTTGTCACACACATAATGAAAATCTCCGAAAAGCATCTCATCTCCACAAACTATCTTCTCTCTAATCTTGAGGATGCACACACTGCAAAATTTGAAAGTAATGGGGCATCACACACCACAGGATTTCATTTAGATTGTTGGGCCTGAGGGACAAATTATTGCACCTCCTAGTGTGATCTCTCAAACAGCATCTGGCTAATGTAAAGAAAATGACTGATGCCATAGCGATCAGCATATTTTGCAGAAAACCATAAACCGAGGATGAGTTTTGGGAGATGTGGTCAACACAGGATGAGGAGCTGTGTAAAAAAAAAATATATATATATAAAAATAGGGGTGTGTCTTTGAATAAATTGATGAGGATATTCTTAACTATCTCTTAGATAGTTTGTAATCACTTTTTTTCAATATTAGCTTAGAAGAAGACCCTTTTGTAACCCTAGGGGAAGCAAGTCCTTTTTCATGGAGGCCGCCATGTTTTTAATGTTGCCTGAATGGACAAGTCAATCCCTGGCTCTAGAGATGAAAAAAAAGTTATTGGATTACTCTGTTCACATCTGTAAGGACGGCCACAAAGTGTTGGAGGACCCCATCATGGGACCTCTCTCTTGCTCTGAGTGGCAGCATGGAGTACCCCCCCTTGTAGTCCGGGTACTTGTATTCTGGTGGTGGTGGCTGGTGATGGATCTGTGAGGACTGGGTTGAGATGGGGTGGTAAAGGCATGTGTAACAGCAGGAAACAGATTAATGGAGGGACTAATCGTTAAAGAGAAAGCAGCAGTTGGATGTGGCCCGCTGATGTGAAGCCCCCCCAGACCGAGAAGTAAGTAATTGTGCCATGACAGAATGGTATTAGAAATACTTTTGGCCTGAATTTGTAAAGTGATAGTATTACAGACTGAAACTTTGATAGGAGCCCATGTATACTCCTGTAGCTCTGACGGGGTCAACATCTCAGGACCGTGGCTGTAAGATGTTTAAATGCTGAAGCACGGTAGCAGAAACTCAACGCTTCTTTTCATAAACGTCCTCAAATCTCCTAAATCATCATCATCATCCTCCTCTTGGCACCATTATTGTCTTTGTCAACATGCTTTCTCATATTGCTGGAATATGGTCCACGCATAAACTTGATGTAAAACATACTGTCAGCTTAGGTAATAAAAGAGACTAATCATTTGCATAGATGGATCTAAAATCAGCGGCTCTAACTCATCTTGTCTTCTGTCTTTCTTGCCTTCGTGTTGGTGAAGTCATTTGATGTTGAAGTACGGCTCATTTCATCGCTCATGATGCCTCATGAGAGCATCTGTTATTTGAGAAGACATTGACTAAATGAGGAATTAACTCCATTACCATTATGCATTGCTTTTTTTGGCTTTGAAGTTATTTCGAGCCTCCGATGAGTTTATTGGAGCCAACAATAGGCCCATGCATTTTGTTTTTTGTCATCCCATTGTTACCTGCACTCCTCAAAATCCTTCTTTGTATTTATTCTTCTGAGGTGTTCATTAGTGTTAAGGTAGAGTGAGGGAGATCTGTTGGAATGAAACAATCAGTTTTTCTGTGTAGACTAGAATAACACTGGAATGACAGCCAATAGATTTGCCTCAGAGATATGAAAATTAGGAACAGTACGCCAAGCCTCCTACAGTCTACAGTATGGCTTCAGAGTTTTGGATTCAGTTTGATATTTGACATCATTCCAACTTCTGTTACCATTTTTTATGAAGCGCCGTAGACACCAGACAATAACCTGTTTGTTTGTTTTTTTGTATTATTTTTAACAGGCAGTTGGCCCAAACCGACTCATAATAATAATAATAATAATAATAATTTATAACGCACTTTACATTTGGCTCAAATCTCAAAGTGCTACAAAGTAAAAGCGGATAAAAGCATCAATAAAAAATAAAATAGCTATATAAAAACCTGACCAAAAAGCAGCAATGTTAATTAAAGTTATAGGTTTCTGCTAAAAAGGAAAGTTTTAAGTCCTTTTTTAAATGTGTCAGTTGTCTGTGGAGCTCTCAGATGGTCAGGGACGGCATTCCACAGACGAAGGGCAGCAGAACAGAAGGCCCAATCACCCATGGTGCTGAGTGTAGTCCGGGGAAGGAGGAGGCGGTATGAGCGGGTAGAACGGAGGGATCGTGTTGAGGTCAGTGGGGTGAGTAGTTCTAGAAGACTACATTAGTGAATAATATTATTATTGTGTGAAATACATTAATCAACTTTTAAATGGAATGTCAACGATGGATTGGATAAGATAGATTGAATATAAATGCTTATAACTTAACTATATCAGCAATGCTACATTGTTCTTCCTGACAAACGTTAGCGAAAACACCTGATTTCTTTTTTTGTCTACTGCATTTCTCTTTTTCAGTATTCAGAGTTAATTTTATATTTCAACCGTAGTCCTATTACAAATGTGCTATTTTGATTTAATTATCGTGTTCAGTCAAGAAAATTATTTTTCTATCGAGCTAAATTTTGTTTGCCCAAAAGTCAACGAAAACTCTTATGCTCTTTTACTTCTAGCCATCAAGTTATTATTAACATTTATGTCAGAGTAGTTGAAGCAAAACTGGATTTTTTCATTTTACTCTTATTTCACATCAGATTTATTAATAATTATCTGGTAAAAACTGCTAGAAATGATTCAGAATGCACAAAGTGTCTGGTTTGATGATGTCACTTTAAGGAATGGCCCCCTGACTTTGATCACATGGCTTTGATCGTTCTTTGCGTATTAATGTCGGCCCACTACCGACTTATTTATATAGTATTGGCTTCAGCAAAATGTACTAACTGATTTTATTTTCCCTCTTACAGTTTTATGGTTTGTATTAAGTGCCCTCACTTTGAAGGATTTTAGTAAAAGTTGAGTAGGCCATGAGAAAATAAAGTATGAGCCGTCCTGTTCGTGTTACACCACATCGCCTGCATATTTGGTTATTTTGTAGTTTCAAAGTAAAAGCGTGTGTCTTAGATCCTCTACAAAACTGCTGTATAAAAGCAAAAATAAAAATACTGTTCCAAATCCATCGTCATTAGTAAATTTGTCAGGGCTCAAATTTGGCCATCTACCAATAAGATGATCAGCAGGTCAGAGGTTAAAGCCCCATGAGAAGTCTACATGTCGAAGGGTCCACAACAAGCCCACAAAACCTTATCTGCTCCCAGGGCCCCGCAGATAGCTGCCAACTATTCCTCCGGGATGGGTTAAATGCAGAAAACCAATTTTGTTACGTTGTACCCACTTGTGTGATGGTATTTGACAATAAAAACTTCTAGCTGACTGCTAAGTTAACAAGGTAACCGATAAAACTGTATTTTCTGAAAAAGTCCCTCTTTAACCACAAACTTCTTACAGCTGTAGAGTATTGAAGAGGGAATGTGGAAATTCTCATTAGACTAATGCAATGTCAATATTGTATTCTGGTTGCTGATTGGTCGGGAGGACGTCCTCCCTTGCCGCATCATTTCCTGCGTTGTGGCCAATAGTAGATCGGAATAAAAAAAGAAGCACAGTGAAATACTTTACACTGATCTAGCAGATTTTAGCAGAAGTTGTCACATCTTTCAGTAAGACTATAACTTTGTAGTGCAGTAACTGAACAATCTGCATGCAACCTCAATGTGAACGTGAAATATACATTTATACTACAGAGCAATGATCGCAAGGACCCGCAACGGGTTATTGATCGATTATTTTAAAGTGAGTCAGCTAGAACATCTTGTTACAACCATTCAGATGTCATTAGTGGATGTATATTGCACAAGAATGTTAGGGGTTTAGGTTTAGGGTTGGGAGAAATCCTACTTCTTTTCCTTTTTAGCAAAAGTGCTATGCTGCTTACCAACATCCCATTTGAGAACTGTACATTCAGCCTATGCTTCCACTCTCCTTGTTGTTCACCAAGTGAGTCCCGGATTCTTTTGAAGTGAAGGGTCTGATGTTTATTTTTGATGTTTCGGCATCCTGAAGGACAATTTGACAACATATTTTTCCGTTTTCCTTCCATGACAACGAATGAGCCAATTTTACAGGCGCATTCCCCAGGTGACATTTCAGACAGCAACAAATACAGACAAAGCGATAAAAGTATATATCTCAGCCAAAACAACAATTAAAATAAACTTCTATTGATTTTTTATTTTATTTTGTTTTCAATTTATCTCATCTGTTTAAGCCCGGAATCGATATTTTTTAAAGCGATGGCATTAATTGCCCATTACTTTTGCAGCAGCGATTTTGAATTCCAGCATCTTCAGCGTCTGTGTGGAAGTCCAGTGGCGCGTAACATTGACGAAGCAGCCGGAGAGATAATCAAATAATGAGAAATGTTATGCTTCCCCTTTGAAAATGACACCGCCTCATTTTTTTCAGAACACACGTAGATTATGTTGGCTCCTATCCTGTCTGCAGGTTGGTGTGTGTATTTTTAGCTTTGATTCAGAACATGACTTTGTAATTTAATTTCCTGCACGGGCGTGAGGCAGCGTTTTGATTTCTCTTCACACTCTATTTGTGTTCAGACAAGAAAAAAAGTATTTATAATTAGTGTGGCCGCGTCTGACATTTACTACTGAGGGGAAAAAAAAAATGGGCAGAGATGGAAATCTCCGAAGTGACTTTGCCAATTGAGGATGTTGTTCAGGTTCAGTGAGATTCTTGATTCAAGTCAAATTGCGTTGCGTGGAATTCGGAGGCATTATAAAACATGCGTCGGTATTTATGAGTCGCGCGATCTGTCTTCAAAATAATATGTCATAGCTGAAACGTTTGATTATGCCAGGAGAATGAAAAAGGGAATTGAAATTTGCCTCAGCTTGAAGAACTTAAATGTCAACTATGAATATGTATTCTACCGGCAGAATGCCCTGTGACCCCACTACCTTTGAGTGAATTTATCTTGGAAATTCATCTGCACACTATTTCGTTTTTTTAGCATCAATATTGAGATGTGCAAAAAATAACATTGTAGGACAAACTGGGCCTCGTTTAAACAAAGTGATGTGAACAGACTGACGTGTATCCTGCCAGTTTATTCATGGTATATCCAACTCCCCTTTAAGAACTGCATCGTATGGGTGCAAATACTGCAGGTGATTCAGAATCCAAGTCTGGATGAAGAAAAACAATCAAGGCCTACGCTTTGGTACCAGACAATAACGATACATCCCCCGAAAAGTCTCCAAGCACCAAATAAAATGTGAAGTTATGTCCGAAAAACTCTGTTTTTCATAAGAAAGCTTCTCCTTAGTGGGTAAAATATGAAGTATTACAGCAAAACATGACAGATACAAGATAGAGCTCATCGAATGGATTCATATGTACCACATTTGGACTAAATGAGACTAACGGTTGGAGGTTATGTCCGAAAAACAGTGTTTTCTGTAAAAAAAAAAAAAGAGAGAAAAATCTCCTAGTGAGTTGAATATGAACTACTAGTATTAACTAGTACTAAATAGCCCAAAAGATGAAAAGCAGTGAAAAAATCCGCAGAAAATACAAGTAAAAGATAAAAAAAAAAAGTCTAGGAACAAAACGACCATGGGAGTACAATAGATGTAGGAGGAAGGAGATCACTGCAACTTAAGTCACAAGAAGCAAAGGGGTTCTATCGAGAAGGTGTGTTTGATCCATGATATGATTAAGCCAACCAGAAACTGTTTCCCAATGCGAAGTCAACATCTGATCTGGATGCATCATCTATTTAAAGTTAAGACTATTCAGTCTATTCTACGCAGGAATTCACCAACTCTTCCTGATTTCCCCCTCGCATCATCAAAAACCACGCCAGAGAGAGCTGAACTTATGACGTGGTATCTTTCCATGCTCTTCCTCAACTTTTTTTTTTTTTTGTGACTGTAAATGCCCATTTCTCTCTTTTAAATTAGATCCAGATCTCAGACTTCTTCTTAAATCCCTTTAATGTCCTGCTCAACTGTTGGGTTGAGCACATTTTGTGTCACTAGTTCTTATTGTAGAATGTGACTGAACCCGTTTATAATATGACATAACGGCAGCATGTATGCTAATGAGTATGGAGCCCTGGGGGACACCACAGGTCAAAGGGGCCATAGAGGGTGGGGCATTAATCAGCGAATGTGAAGACATAAGCAGAATTATGTAACTTGATACAAACGAATAAGTGTGAAATAGTCTTCTAAAAATATAATTTATTTAAAAGTTGATGAATCATTTTGGTCAAATGAAATCTGTGTTGTAGAGGAATTCATGGCAAAAGCTGTCATGTAGTAAAAATACCACAGACGTGGCAGTATTAGAAGAATCGGTCGTCATTGAAGCTTATTTTAGAAGTGGAATCAGTTACAGTAGCGGTGTGCAATGATTCTTAGCCATCTCTTACGGCCTGAGAAAAAGGAGCGCTGCTTTTGAAGGAGTCTTCAAATAGGACCGGCCTCGTCGCACCGCTGTGACGCATGTGGTCTTCAAATTTACGCTTTGAAGACTGTGGCCTCTGAACTGGGACGTGTCATCTTCCATTCTCTTTAAAAGCCCGGTGTGCTTTTAAACCTGCTGCATCGCTAGTCGCATAGCTCTCCTAGTCTCACTGAGCGACAGACATGTGGTCTTTGGTCGACCTTTCACGGCCGCCTCTTCCTCCCGACCAGCTGTCCCTTCGCAAACTCCATCCATGAATGCAGCTCTACCAATATTTAGCTGGGGAAGAGGAGGCGTGTGCTGAAGGCTTATGCAGGGATGGCAGTCTGCAGGTGAGGCTGGCCAGGTTCTGAAAATGATCAGCCTGAATAATTGCAGATGGCGACGCGGCCGAGTGAAATAATAGACGATCGACGATGTAACTTGCAGTGATCCCTCAGGAGCGGAAATGAAAAGTGTGATCGGTGTAATGAAGCTGGAACCGCTGGTGACGCGGGACGTGGGTGTCAACCTGATCAGTCTGATTATTTTAAACCCTTCCATTTCGGGAGATGCAGACCGAGAGCTGGGATATGAAGGATGGCATAAAAGGGGTATTAACATTTTAATTTCATGGGAATTCATGATAGTAATCCGGGGTGCAGGCTGTGTCGGGGGTCACATATCTCAGGCGTTGACAGTACGCTGCTGCTGACGACCAATCACGGCGCAGGCACTCGCTGCTCTCGCTGTCGCACCAGTGGTGTAACCTTATCCACGCCGCCGACGATAAAAAAAACCGGCACGCCGAGAAGGTCATCTAGGTCTCAGCTGTGCGTCCGGGTCCTTATTATCAGACTACATTAGAATTAATACCTTCTGCTCTTTCAATTATATTCGGAAAAAAAGATAAAGACTTTTCCATTAACTTGCGGCCTGTCCTACAGAGAAAAGAAGCCTTCGTACAGCAGTCACACAAAATGACTAAATATTATCCCTGATAGCCGTCTTGTATCATTTTCACTGGGCTCCAAATCCTGTTTTCATCAGATGCTTATTACAGACTGATCATCACAGCTCAGACGCTCCTGCACTGCCCAATAAACTCAGCCTCCCCCCTCCTCCCTCCTCCTGTGGCCTCTGAGAGCTACACAGCACACATACACACCACTGTGCTGTACCATCGGCTCACATCCATCCATCCCTCCACTCATTCATCCATCCGTTCATCCACGTCTGTCCGGCAATATTCATCCATCCATTCATTCTCACCCATGTCTGTCCATTTCCATCCACTCAGTCATCCATCCATCATCCATCTATTCATCCATCCACCCATACATCAATTCATCCACCCATCAATCTATCCATCCCTCCATTCATCCATTTAGCCATCCTTATATCCATCATCCATCCATCCATCCAACTACCTCTCTCTAAAGGCAATAATTATAACTTTAATCGGTCTGTCTGTCATCATTAAATATGGTTACATGAACCTCAAACATATTACCTATATCCTCATACAAAATTGCAAAAAAGTGGTACATTTCAAAGGTTTACCTGAGTTTATGTCACATGACATCTCTAACCTGTTACATCTTCATGCTAGAAATGACATATTATTCGCTTTAGGGTCATCACACACACACACACACACACACACACACACACACCTCAGTAGCCTGTGAGCAGAGGAATGCACATGTCAGCTGCAGCAGGACTTAAAGCAGCTTTGCAACGCAACCAATTTATTTTATCAGTTATCAGAATTCTGCAGAGTTCTGTGGTCAAACACATTTTTCACCGCAGCCTTCAACTCAAACCAACTTTGGAACAATCACAAGCTGTAAAAGATGCTCAGTAAAGTTTGAATTAAATTCCAGTAGCCTCAGAAAACGAGGCTATCAAATGACTGCTGTGCATTATCGCCATTTACGCAGAGCAACGGAATTATCTGGAACGAAGCGATTTAAAATGTGTTTTTCCTTTTCATCTCAATCAATGTAATGTGATAAACCATTTTTTCAGCATTTTACTATACATGATAACATTACAGCAAAACCTTCCTGCTCATGACTTTGCAAAGATTTGGTGCTGTTTAAAGTGGGGCAGCATCTGCAATCCGTTTCCGTCTCATGCCAGCTCTCAGTTTAGATATTCTGCACAACACTGTTAATATGCATATAAATGATTTCCCTTGAAGTGAAGGCCTGCCATTTACATTTAATATACCTGACATAATTGTATATTGCACCTTGTAGCAAAGTAATTTTAAGCCGAGTAAGTGATATTTGCAGCTCGGCTTTTTCCAGTTTTCTGCCAGTCTAGATTGCTCCCTCCTCTAAGGCAATAATTTAATGTCATTGAAAGATCGGAGCGCCAGCATCAACCTCTCAGCTTGAACCACTCAACTTCTAGTATTCGCATCGTGGTAGAGGAATGAAGATTTTTCTAGATGGGATGCATGTGGATGTAAACATTTTCCAACTTTTTGACGTTGTATTACCATCAGCAAATAAATCACCAGCGCATCCGGTCCCAGTCTATCGGCTGCAGGAGCCGATAGATCGCACCGTCTGAGCACGCCAATCGTGAGCGTTTATATCACACAGTATGAGATGGAATCGAACAGTTACGACTCTATATGCGTACATTGTAAGCCCAGCTTTAAACCATCTAGTATGACAATAAGTACGATGAGTTTTTGCATTCATCTGACATTGTGGGCGGTCCCTGAGTTTCACCATAGGAGATTTTTTGAATTCCTGTGGAAAGTTTAAAATGCAGGAAATCTGTAAGACCCGAAATTACAATTCATGCATACCAACATATACATACATACATACGACTATTACATATTACGACATATTGCGAACCCACGTTGATCGGAGTATAATAAAAGAGTTGTAACATAAGAGCTCATTTATAATCCTTTTTATAGCGCGGACTAAAGTCTCTGCTTCTTTAGTGCTCCAATTAGCGATACACAAATACGAACAGACAGGCTGCCTTTTGTGAAGTCTTAAAAAGCTACTCAGCTGATCACTCATTGCTTTATTGGTTTTAGAGTGCCGCTTTCTGCTCAATTTTCTTAAATCCATTTACTCGCAGTACATGGAGGTGGGACCATCAGGAAGCTTTTGCCAAATGAGAGCATGTAATGCGCCTGGGATGGCGGCCATTAGGAAAGAGATGTCATCCGTTGTTGGAGTTAGCCTCATAGAAAACATCCTAATGTGAAGTTGTTTTAAAAGGCTCACAAACTTTATCAAAACAATTTTCCCCCTTTCAAATATTTCACAATAGTTTATTCAGAAGCTGCAATGTATTCGCCGATGATTGTTCAGCTCATCCTTTCTTCTAAAGAAATGTCGAGAAATCAACTTTATAATTGATTCTATTCACTGTCATCAGAAAATGAGGGACACGATCGATTCAGACGTAACCGATCGTAGTTGATCAGTAACGGACAAGCAGAACAGTTGCAAAAGATAACCGTAATAGTGTGAACTTCAGTTTCAGAGTCACCTTTACTCTTGAAGGTGATGGTATCCTGGAGGTCTGGATGCAGAGCTAAAGGGAAAAGTTACAGGCAAACTTGTGCGGTCGCAGGAATCCGCCATATCAAAAAGTAGTTAACAGATTGACAGTTATGGATTCTGGACGGACTGGGGATGATTTAGCGTCACTTAAATTGCAATTATGTGAGCCGTATGGCTTCCCTGCAGAATATGCTGATGATGGTTTGATGGTACGACTGTAGTTTTACCACAAGAGATCCATATGAAAATGGCATTACATTGAGCAGAAGTGCACATTTGGAGCAACATCACACCAGCCGAGAGAACTTCTTCTCTCCACGGCATCAAAGGCCCATTTTACGTGACGCCAATTTGGCTAAAAACGGGAAGCTTTCCCGTATTCAAACAACGCTGTGAAAATGATCCTGCTGCACAAACAAACTTTGTACATTATTTTTGTAGTTATTCTGTCCGTGCTTGGCTGCTTATGCCGAAATTTAGGACAGAAACATAGGAATCGAGGGGGTGACCTCACCATTTTCACAGAAAATACATTAAGTCAATTTACTATGAGATGGAAAAAGTGTCCTTTTAAAAAGATTACTCTCCTATGTGACAACTATGTCTGTGGAAACAGCTGCTGAAAAGAATAATACCGGGCTAAAGCTACTACAAATCTATCTAGATGTATAAGGCTGCAGAAACGGGGCAGAACTTTCATGTGGAAAACAAAGGGTTTTCCAAAGTGGCCAGATCTTTATGAACAGCGACGATCAAACTTGCTGGTGAATTATCTGAGACGCCGTCTGTTGTCCTCCCCTCGGACTGGTGAACCTCGAAGGAAACGTCAGATGTGGAAAATGTAAGTCATTGCAAAAACACGGGACAAAGGAGTCTTTAAAATGTGGAGGTTGGTGGCTGGTAATTAAGATAGAGGACATGAATCTGGTCAGAAATGATTTTTTTTTTGTGTGCCTGTTTGATGATTGGATCCTCAAAGAGAGAATTCTGACTTGTCAGATTCTGACAACTAGAATACTCCTCCGCCACGACTCAACAGCAACGTAGTTTTAGAAAATAATTTTTCTGAAGGTATTGTCGACCAACAACTCCGACAAACTCTCTGAGTATCCGTCAAACACTCTGTAGCAGCTCCTTTCCTGCACCTTCCACTTCAGAGTCTCTGCTCAGCACACTGAGCCCCCAGCACCACTCCCAAATAAAACGTGAAAGGCGCAAAGGCAGCGATTCCCCCACGTTGTAACGTTTTTACTCCAAACGGCTCATTTCAGAACCTTTAATTTGTCCAAAACAATTTATTTTTACTAGTTAATTAGATATCTTAGACATTCTACATTTACAATAAAATTACATGATTTGAATATTATATATGCGCGTATATTATAATATTCTCAATTTTATTAGTACATTATAATATATTCGATGAATATAATAAAAAATCCTACTTACCGAATAGGATCTGATCTGCATCTGTGGTGTCCCCCACGGCTCTATCCTCGGTCCCTTATTCTTTAGCAAATAAACATGCTGCCACTGGGTCATATTATAAACAGGTTCAGTCAAGTGGTGAACAGTTTTCAATTAGAAATAATGACTGAAAACGTGCTCAACCAAACAGTTGGATAGGACATTAAAATGGAAACGACTCTCTCTGTCGGACCAACAATCTTTGTTCTCTGCTGTCCGCTCAAGATTACTGCCCCACCTCAGGATCTTCTCAACCATGGTCTGGATACCAAATGAAGTGGTGGAGGCAAATTATTCGCCTCGAGGCATCAATTAGATCTGGACTATTACCCACTGTGTTGTAGCGCGCCGCAAACTCATCTAACCATTACGTCACGAACACGCTTCCCCCCCCACACCTCCACCTTTACCTCCACCCACTTAGAGAGCGACTGTGGGGGTTGGTGAGTGGGTGTTTGAGCCGTGATTCCTTGGATTCTGCACTTGGATAAACTGAGACATTAGGGGGGTTTGCGTGGCACATTTATTAAAATAAAATAATATAACCATGTAAGTAGTAATAATGTAGTATTTTCTGTTTTCTGTAGGACTATTGCTCCTGAACGAAGCAAAAGCGATTTCATTTAAAAAAAAAAAAAAAAAAAAAAGATTGCAGAACACGCAATATTTCTTGTTCGATTCCTCCATTAATCCCCCAGAATAATCAATAGAATACTCAATTACTGCCGCTCTTTGCCGTATAACCTGAATACGGAGCAGGTAGAGAACCAAATGTAATGAAACGGTTATTTGGATCAGGAACAGAATCAGCATCTAGTTGACCTCCGCGTCCGTCGTCACGCCCGCGCCGCCTGCCTTTCTCCCTTCTGCATCGATACGGGTTATTTTTTGATGTCACCCCACCGACTCGGGCTTCTTCGCGTTGTCGGGCCACGTGACTCCTCCTGTAAAATGCTCCAGCATTTGCTTCCGTTTTAATTTCAAGCTTATTAAAGAGGAGTGAGGAAACCGAGAGAGAAGTATTAAAGGGTAGAATTAGCATGTGGAGACAATCCTCTGTGAAATTACTGCAGCCCTGGGCAGCAGAAGTTAGCGTCGAACGTGCGCCTTGTCAAGCAGATTCAACGTTTACCTGCTTCCCCCGAGCCTTCGCCGACCCATCGCACACTACCTACGCCTGTAGTCTTTGTGAAATTGGACACGCCATCGTTTCACCTGTATAATTGTGAGAAATCATTAAATTTAGTCAAGCTGGTTGCTCTGGGAGGAGTAACATGGGGTAGCATGGACAAAAACACATTTAAGAGTTTTATGGCTCCACATAGAAACATAAGATCATCCTTGTCCATCTAAACGAAACCGGATCTGGTCTGTCCACATCTCCTCCATAACCACCAGACAGAATCCAGAATCAAAGGTTGCAGGTTTTGTCGGAGCACCCCAAGATCTACATCTCATAAGTGGTTCCAATAATAAGCAGACAATAGACATTTTTGTCCCTTGTAAAAGTACTTTTGATTTTTTTTCTTTATGAATTTGGCTGCGAGAGTGTAATTGCAATCTTTTTGGTGAAGGTGGTGTGTGGGGGTGAGTAAATGTTGTCATTTCAAACTTTTATCCTATGTCACTAATTATATCCCAGAAAAGTCGGGGGCCGACTTTCAACGCCGCCGAGATCTCTCCTGTTAACGCAACAACTCAAAAAATATCCATGGATCATTTTCAAATTTTATACCCAAATATACCTTAGTGCGAGGAAGAACTGGAGTGATTTTAGTTGGAATGGTCAGTTTCTGACACTAGGGGCGGCTTTCTCTCAAAACATTTTAAAAACACAATTTGGCAACCGTTGGTCCAATTTGATCCAATTTTGGTTCTTTTGAGTTAATTCACGGAGATCTATTGTTTATACGCTGTGTTTTACTCTTAAAGTTCCGGTTTTACTCATTATGGGGCAATTTCTCCGAAAAACACAGTTTTTCAGACAGAACTTTCTAACCGTCGATCTAATGCCTGTGAAACGCAGGGGATTAGGGCTTTTAGGGGATATACCTAGCTAAAGGAGGAGACAGCGTAGGCCTAGTCCACTGCGCCAACTAAATAGTTTGTTATACCTTATTAAGGACGGAAACAATTGATCTAACTGGTATCAAACATATTTTTAAAGTGCATTCCTTGTTGTCAGGCTTTCATTCTGCCACCTTGTTGTTTTCACATTTTTCTATCTGAAGGCGACGTATTCAATCGTTTCCACTTGATTGCTCTCTGGGGCTCAGTGGAGACAAAGGGATGGAGCGTCTGATATACGTTGTGACTTCTTTTTTACATGATTGATGTTCAAACGCAGGCCTTGCCCAACTGGCCCCTACTGGTGCCGCTGACCCTGGCACAATGGATTCGATAAAACAAAACAACCTTCTGTAACAAAACCATTTAACTATCTGTAATAAGGACATTCATTCTAAGTGTTTTTGCAATATGCAAAGAAGGAGAGAATGTAATCACCTGTCTGATACGTTGGTGTTGTTTCTTTATCATCCCCGTCCACTTTAAAAAGAATGGGGAAGGGATTTATAAATGGGTTACATCACATCACAGACATCAGTCTTACCGTTCGTCTGTCTGTCACATTGTGTTTCAAAGCGTAACTCAGACACTGTGAATTACTTCTCACCGCAGTCTTAACACACAGCAGCAAAGCACTGAAGGACAGCCCTTTGTAATCTATTTCTTGTCTTGTCTTGTCTTTTTTCTTTTCATTCTTTTCAGCCATTATATTAAAACCACCTGCCCGAATATAATATAGCTCTGCCTTTTGTCACCCAAACAGCGCTGCAATTCACATTGTGTTCTGAGGGACTTTCTTTCAGAACCGGCTGTTACATTTCCAACAATATGTGCTACAGTAGTTCTTTTGTGGGATCAGACATTATGAGCGAGTCCACGCTCCCCACCAGCAGCAATAAACCTTGGGCGTCGATGACCCTGTCGCCGTTTCACTGATTGTTCTTCTTCAGGCCACTTTGGTAGCTTCTGGCCACTGCAGATTGGGGACATCCAACAAGACCTGCAACTACTTAGAGCGTAATGCTTGTCCGTTTTCCCTGCATCCAACACATTAGCTTCAGGAAAAAAGAAAAAAAAAATGACACAGCCATATATCCCACCATTTTAACTAGATAATCAATATTATTAGAACTTCAACCCTCAGTGGTTATAATGTTATGGCTGATCAGTATACATATACCAACAGCAAATAGAGGCGATATACTATCAGGCTACTGACCATAGAGTAACAAAATACTATTGGAAGGCAGGACAGGCAAGGACTAGTTTAAAGTAACAAATAAATCTGTTAATAAATTGGTAAATTCACATTTATTACTATATTCCGTTTGACAAATCGCTCACTGTTATCACCTTTTAAGATTGGGCGTGCTGTAAACATGACATGGATGATGATCCTTACACTTTCACTATTATGTGATCAAATAAAAAAAGATTATCCAGTTAGTTCAGAATTGTTTTTTCATTTTTGAGAATTTAGGCTTCGTGAAAGTCACTGAAATCCCGAACCCTTCATCATGTCGGCAGAGAACCTAACGCCGCGGACACGAAGCCAGGAAGCGTCGTATTTTAACGATGGCATGGTGAATGGAAATAATATAAATGAATAAAGTTCATTCACATGTTTAAATAAGGAGCCTGACATAAATGTGTGTATGTCCCTACCGCTTAGGTCGGACAAGAGATCACAGACCCGGCTGAGTTCTATGAGCCTGGACGGCGAATTATATCTTTCCGTCTCAACCGCATATAAGAACTGACGACTTCATTGAATATTCATCTTTTGAAAGGCTTTACGGAGAATCCCCCTGAGGGGCCCGGCGAGTTAAATGTCTGTTCATGCTTTAAGTTGAAGATCATAAAATGGAAGCAGACAGCCCGCAATCATCACCTCAGCCTGGCCGCACTTTCAAATCCATGATGTCACGGAAGCAGGATATCGAACTCAAATTGTGCGTTGAAGATGTAAAGTGAGTTTAGCGTAGAGGACTTGAGAGGCAAGCACCGGGAAATAAGGCGTCCAGGGATGGTGGAGGAAGTCAAGAAACTTGAATCAGGGATTTAATTCGACTAAAATCAGATGGTTGTATCTTAATTTAGCAGGTTACCACTCCGTCTCGGATACTTTGCCTCTGCCAACAAGAGTTGTTCTCCTCTGTGTGAGTGAGCATCTGAAAACATCTGATTAATGAATTAATATCATAAGGAAGAGGGTATGGATCCAGGATTTGTATTTAAAGAATCCCACTATGGTGACGCCTTACTCTACCTCTAAGGCTTGAGATGTTGACATTTTTCTCGCAATCAAGAGAAATGAGGAAGTACAAGAGAACATGCACCAAATTTGGTTCATATGTGTTGACTTTAGGAGATTTCTATTGTATATAAATCATATTTTACTCTCTAGGAGGAGCTTTTTAATGAAAAACGCTGTTTTTCTGGACATAACTTCCTCACCATTAGTCCAGATTTGGCGTAAAGGAATTGACTCGAAGGGATCTTTCTGTTAAAAATATTGTTTTACTCTAATCGTTCATATTTTACTGAGTAGGGGGAGTTTTTTTTTTTTTTTTAACTTTGTAACCATTGGTCCATGTTAGTCAAAATTTGGTGCATATGAGTTAACTCAAGGGGATTTATCATCTTCATAGTTTACTCTCAAGGGGAGCTTTTTAAAGAAAAAGAGTTTTCTGGAACATAACTTTCTCACCATTAGTCTGAAATTAGTCCGGATTCGGTACATATGAGTTGACTTGAAGATATCTATCTTCCACATATCATATTTTACTCCAATTGTTCATATTTTACTCTGAATGTGAAGGTCTGTCCGAAAAGATTTGTTTTTCAACCGTACTGAACAACCATACTATTTGTGGAGTTCAATCATGGTGCTTGCTTGTACAATGCAAAGGGATTGGTGGTTTTTAGGCGATATACTTTTGCGGTTTGGGAGAATAGCGTAGGGCTAGTTATAACTTCAACTACTAAACACACATTAAGGACTAAACCAACTTTCCCCCTGTATAAAAAGTAAACTACTGCAGATTATTCTGATACTGTGTCGGCCACAGATCATATGAGGATTAGAAAAGATATTCAAAAAGCATTGTAATTTCCCACTAGGAAGCCTCTTAAGTAGCACTGACACCTCTTATGTATGAGTTTCCACTTCAAACCTTTCCATAAAGTTGCAGAGAGTGACCGGGATGAGTGGTTGCTGTGATTTTTCATCAAACTTTGACTGGCCGTTCCATGTTTTGGGTTGCTTTAGGTCTCCGTCAGGAATTTCATCCATTCATTCATGCTTATCTGGGTTCTGGTCCCAGTGGCAGAAGGGCATTCCAGACATCCCTCTCCTCAGGAACACTCTCCAGCTCATCCTGGGCGATCCTGAGGCCAGATAATATACATAGTCCCTCCAGTGTGCTCCGGTTATCCTCCAAATTGAACGTACTTGGGAAGTATTCATGCTGGTGTGGGACACAGAACAAAATCAAAGCTCCTCCAGTAGCCTGAATTTGTCAGGCTGCATGAAATTTTGATTGCTCCTGATAACTCGAGATGATTAATGTGCTGCATCGGTCAATATTTGGAGGGCAAATTTATTGTCACCAACAATAAATGAGAAACTGAAAGCAGCAACATTTTGATTAGCATGCAGAACGTTCACAGCAGAAACTTCAAATGGCCAAAACCCCATAAAACTAATTAATAAAAGCAGTAACTATCATTAATGCTATTTACGTTAACTCTACAGTCCCTTAGATCGTTGTCCCCACACAGAACTACAAACAGTTTTTAAAACTCTTCCAAGAATGATAGATGGTCTTAATGGAAGACAAGTGAACTCACTGGACGTTGCTGCCGTCCATTTTTTTCTGATGTTTGTGAGTTTGTTGCACCGGCGATCATAATTTAATGTTGTCTTAATTTGATCCCACAATTATGCAATGGTAAGGAGGATGCAGCGAAATGGATGTCATAGCTGTCTTTCCCCACAGACAGATAAAGCACGCACGTGGCAGAAGGGTAGCAATTCAATTATGACCATAGTGGGGGAGCCACTGAATGATGAAAGCCACTCAGGAGCTCATAAACGCGACAATTTATGAGCATCAGTTCCATCGTCCTTAATCTGCGCCGTTGCAGGGAAACAGAAAAACCTGCGCCGCTCACACATTAGTCTCTGGCAACCGTTTTGTTTCACGCTTAGCTGAATTCATCACTAGACAGGCCCGAGTGGTGAAGGATGGGAAATGTGTATTTAATAAAGTCATGCCGGAATGCCGATCAGCCATAATAATAGAACCACCTGCCTAATAATGTGTAGGTCGCCGTTCACTGCCAAAACAGCTCATTGATGCGTTGTGTTTTTCTGATGCCTTTATTTTGGAACCAAAATTAACATTTTCAACAAGAATTGTTACAGTAGCTCTTTTGTGGGATTATACAACGTGTGCTATCCAAAATGTTCAGCTGGTGTGTATTATATCCCACGCTCAGACTGCCAACGAGATTGTGAATGTTATTCTGACCCTACCTCTCAGTGGTTATAATGTTATGGCTGATAAATGTGGGAGCAGAGCTAGGATTATATCAATGCTAGAGAAGGCAGATATCCTGGTAGGAAGAAGAACAGGAAGGCTGTTGGCACTTTCAAGAGTCAAATGTTCTGGTAAAGGAATGTTCTGATCTCACCTGTCAGTGGTTATAATGTTATGGCTTAGTGTGGTGGGTAGCAGTTTGTGATTTTTTTATTTCTTCTTCTTTATATTTTTTTTGTATTATTTGAAAACAGCTTTTGTTCCCTCTCACACAGGATTGTATGACCGTAAAGTGAGGCAGCGAAAAGTTCTCAATATAGCGAAACATTAATTACGTTTGTAAAAATACGTTAAGTTGCTGCTCCAAACTAAAAGTCTGTCAACAACAATCTACAACAGGTAAACATAACGTGAACAAATAACGCAGGATTAGGAACCAGGAGGGAAACATTTCCCTCATGTCAAGCCAGTCAGAGTCAGAGTAGATCAGCTCAGTCGTCAAAATCCATCCGCCAGTTCAGGCTAACAAATGACAGAACATAAAATGGTCCAATCCTGAGGTTCCACCTCTATCTGCAGTTCAGCTCTAAATCATAATCCGACAGAGACGGCTGACGTTCTGAGAAATGTAGGAGGTAAAAGAGGATCACTACTTTTAAATTCTTTTACTGGTGACTCGTAAGCGGGGTGTGAGATTCCTGCCCCGGGGAATTGGATGGGTTTACTGCAGATGATGTCAGCATGATCCTGATGACATCATCAGAGTGAGTCTGAACGCCCGGAGTGCAGCGAGGTGAAGCTCAGGAGTTAGGAGACGACCCCCGGTACCGGCCCTGCGGTTTACCTTTCGTACCTACTGTAGGAAAAAAATCCCTTATGATTTATGCTAAAATACCGGCAGCTGTGGTTGTCAGAATTTTACCCAGAAAGATGCGGCGAGACGGTACACTGTAAAAAATTGTCCATAGAAATGATGAATGATGAAAAATAAAATGGCAACATTAAAAGACTGTAAAATTTAAAACAGTATATCACTGATGTACTGTAGATCCAATCACTAAAGAACTTTTTTTCTGTTAAAGTACGAATTACGGTAAAATAACGTATAAAAAGAAATAGGTTAATTATCCAATTGGAAGAGAAAAAATTGAATAAGCGTAAGAAAAGTACATTTTACAGAATTTCCTTTGGCGTGTTCGAAACATCACATTAAATAAAATATTATATAGTTTATAAAAAAAAAAAGTAAAATTTCTGCAGTTTTTTCTGTCCTAGTTCTGGTATTTTATCAAGAGAATATATTTTTACTGTAAAAAATATTTTAAAACGACTGTAAAAAAGAAAAGAGAGGAATTAACAGTTTTTTTTTTTTGATAGCTGGCAATTCATTTTTATCTTTTAGAGTTTTGATTTTTCAACCCTCTCCCGCTGATACCTCTTTGAGAATTTCTGACTTTAATTAAGATGTACAGTTTTTACAGCGTAGGGGTCTAACATGGAGACCCAGAACAACAATTCTCTCCCCGGGTGATGGTTTGAATGCCAAAAAAGGAATTTCACAGCCTCGTGATGAAAGCATGCAGCGTGTTCTCAAGTGATAACGAGAAGTACGCAGTAATATTATTATTAAAGATATCAGTGACTCTGTTTGTTCAGTTTCTGACTTCTTTCTTTGTGCTTGTTGCGAACAGCTGATCCAACATAATGCCGGAGGAAGAGTCATTTAGGGAAGTTATCAAATTGGATAAAATGATGTTTTTATATCGGCTGTCTAACGAGAACATTTCAGTTACACTGTTTAATAGGAATTCTTTCATTTAGAGTGTTTTTTTTGGTTGCTGTTGCGAAAGATGGATCCAACTCCGTCACAGATTCTCACAAAGATGTGAAAATGAAAAAAAGAAGTTACTTTACTGATTTCACATTCCTTCTAGGAACAGATTCTCCTCATATTGTCGGTTATCTGCTTTTTTCTGTTTTTCAATTTTCAAATAATCTATTCCTAAAAGATGTAAATTTTCCTTTTCATGATCTGACCCAAATTATCCTGAATGGATCATACTTATTTCCCATCGTGAAATGAAAGATTAATCCGCCCTAACTGGAAGAATATCCTTCGTAATGGTCCCTTTTTTTTTTTTTAACGTGAAGACGTTCCCTTCCTGTCTTTTTGTTGTTTTTCACATTCTGCTCTTTTCACGATAGAGTGAAACTGCAGCTGTAAGAAGCTGTGACTTATAAAGTTATTTACTCTTAGATGATGCTACATCCCAGTGGAAATATCCGTTCTGTCTACATATTAACCGATCGATCGGCCGTTTGATGTGATCTGCGATAGGCCGCCAGATTCCCTCGCCTAAACCGGAAAAAAGGTTTTCGGACAATGATTTCTTAACTGTCTGTCTGATTTAAGTCCAAATTTATTGCGTTTGAGTCGACTCGAGACTGTCCATCTTTAATATATCAGATTTGACTTTAACAGTTCATATTTTATCCCCTAGGGGGAGTTTCTTAACGAAATACACTGTTTTTTTCAACATAATTTCCTGACTGTTCGTCCCATTAATCCAAATTTAGTGCGTATGATTCGACTGGATCAATTTTATTAATATTATATTTTACTCCAATAGTTCATGTCTTACTCACATTTTACTCCCTCGGGGAACTTTATTTTTATGAAAATACTTTAGACAAAACTTCACACTTCATTTTTAGCCTATCAGTAAGGGGGGGTAACTTGTGAAACAGTGATTTGGGGACTCCTCGGGGATATACCCTTGCTGTTGTCACCGTCAAAATGGGTCTAGTTTTTTAAGAAGGCAGTCCGAGGGCAATCCTGAGGATTCGATGACACACACTCTAGATTTCCTGCTTGTTTATTTATCCTGTATTTTCTTAGATTTAATGGAATTTTAATGATCTCAATGCGTAAATAGCTTTCTTTTAACCAAACCCTTTTGGTTTGTTTTTTAAATTCTAGACTATTTTCTCTGATGTAAGGGTCAGGTCCTCCTCTTCTTCTGTTTTGTTAGCTGTGTATCTATATGTGCACACCGATCGGCCATGACTTGTATCGCTGATGCTGCTCAGAGAGAAAACAAGTAAAGCAGAACGAGCCCAGAGGAGGATGTGGGTCGGGGTTACACTTTCAACACATCGGTGGTGAGTCAGTTGACACTGGAGTGTTTACTGTTGAACCCTCAGCTGCTCTGGGATACCTGGATATGTCTATAATTTGGCACTGACTTAATCCTCCAGGTTCTGAGTTGTAAATGTGGTACACGTTTGATATTACGGGCCCTGATGAGTCTGAGAGCGGCGTTCTCCGTCTGCAAACATGTCACATGACTAGATAATCTGGGCCAAACATCGATACCGACCAAAGTCCCGGACCGTATTACTCTTTCGATTGTCAGGAGGCCTGAGTCAGGATTTATAGTCCAGAAACTCCCAAAGACTGAGTTTGCCGTTACTTAAGAGCGTTATAAATCATTGTCAAACAACTTTGAGATGGGACTATAATTACCATGAAGAAAACGAGCGCATCGCTCAGAGGATTGGCAGGTTCCGTGCCTGTTTTGTATCGAGAGCCGGGATTGGTTGACTCCACCGAAACAATAGCAGGGAGCCGCGCGACGTGAGATTAAATTGACAGGCCTTCGTGATACGGTCGATATTTGTGATGCAATAAAGAAGATTTATGGGAAACGCAGCTGATATTGAGCCGCATTATTCACGGGGGGTCGGACAAAAGCGGCTTCTTATTCAGCGTTTCGATGTATGTACAGTTTATGGTATGAGATTGTGTAAAAATAGTATTTTCATCCGAGCGGAATTGGTTTTAGTCCATTGTGGACATTGTTGTTTCTTCCCTCTCCTCACTCCGCTGCACACTATCAGCCGTCTGCACACTTTGGCCCTGAAGACCTTCCCAGTCTCAAATCTCTACGGCCAGAGCAGCTTTCTCTCCTTGGGTGGATCCAATGAGCCTGAGGCTCTGAGTGTTACTTGCCGCCATATCATAATCAATCCTTCAGGTTGATAGCGGCGCCCCGGGTCATGTGGGATATGGAGTTCAGATAAATGTGTTGGCTTTTACTTAGCAGGAACAAAAAAAAACAGACACTCACACACACAATGACAAATTGTCCTCCTCTCAAAGGGCAACGCTTTGGCATATTGAAAAGAGATCAGGAAATTAGTCATGTTTACAAAATAAATGGCGCTGCCGCTCTGTTTGCCAGAGTGATTCATGAAAAAAACAGCTGCTACGCCGCTGCACTCGTTAAATGAGTAACACCGGCAGAAACCTGACGAAGCATCGTAATGAACACGCATCGAATCTTTTTAGATTGGGGAACTACGAAACGGGAACGGCCGCTGCAATTTTTGCATGATATTTACTTTGCAGCAGAAGTTTCTGCAGGGATTCTGATGGACACGCATGAAGAAACGGGACGCTGCTTCAAATCATTCACTCGCAGTGAATTCAGAGAGTGATTCCTCACTCCGGCTGCAAATCCAATGATTACATTACCGACCACGCACCCTATGTTAATGAGACGGGCTGTGGATGATTCTAATAGTCTCTCTTGAAATGGACAGAGGATTATTGAAATCACGCTTAATGATGGAAAAATTCAATTTATATATCCGGCAAAGCTCTGACCTCTGACCTCCTTCCTACTTCAACCGTTCATCCACCGCCTTCAGACGCTTTCACGTCTTTTTTTTTTCTCAACTAGACAGCATCATATTTGATTTGCATGATTACCTAAATAAAAGAAACGATATGCCGATCAGCCATAACATTACAACCACCTGATAATATTGCATAAGTCTCCATTTTACAGCAAAAACAGCTCTGATCCATGAAGACATCTAATCCAGCAGACCTTTGAAGGTGACCTGTTTGAGCTGGCACCAAAACATGAGAATCGCATACGTTATGTGAGGAGAGGCCTCCGTGAATTATATTTATTCTTCCATCACATCCCTCAGATAACAGATCGGATTGCGAAAAAGGGACAATCGGATGTTAAGTCACCATCTTAAACTCATTGTTGTGTTCCTCAAACTTTTCCTAAACCACTTTTGGTTGTACGTATTAAATTAACATCCACATGGATGACGGGACTCAAGGTTTCCCATCAGAACAAAGCATAAAAACGTTC
This sequence comes from Lophius piscatorius, assembly GCA_009660295.1. Lineage (NCBI taxonomy): Eukaryota > Metazoa > Chordata > Actinopteri > Lophiiformes > Lophiidae > Lophius > Lophius piscatorius. The sequence goes on along the minus strand of VRLP01000521.1, from coordinate 15,330 downwards.
AATGTTCTCTCCCAGCTTGCCATCTTCCCACAATGCATCCCCTCCTGATGTGAACGACATACACTCAACCGACCATCCACGTGATTTTAAAAAAAAAAAAATAGTGTTTCATCATATCCAGGTGACTTTCTTCCGTTGCTCCATTTTCCAGTTCCGATGGCGCCAAATGTATTCACTCACAGCAGTGGACAGGGGTCACGTGATGTCATGGATTTGACCTACTTACATACCTACTGACTAAAAAGGGAGGATTTTTCAAATATTTGTTATAATAAAAAAAAATCGATTTGTCTACTATGGTTGACTATGGTTTTTACATAAAATCAATTTTTATCATAAAATACCACCGGGCAATTTACTGTATTGTGGTACTCTCACCAGCAGGTGGCGGATGTGTCTGCAGCCATTTTGCATGAACACCGCCCGCGTTAAGCGTATGAGATAGTTAAAAACATGCATCACATCAGCTTTGTTGCAGGTTTTTCTAACTTCCGTGGAGTTTGTTGAGCCAGCCGAACGCAAGACCGGAGAAATCATATGAAAATGAGCGGCGGACTCGTTTAGCGTGTCGAAAAATTCATGGCAATTATGGCTAGCGTTTACAACTGAATCAAATGTGACTGTCTCCTGTCATTACATCATTAACTGGGAATAAGGGAGTACTGTTTTACCAACCAAAGCAATAAAATGGAGACTAAAAGGAAAAGTCACAGCGTGTGAACGTGATAACAACGACGGTCTCCATTCTTTAGTGCTGCTGTTGGCGAAGGATATTATTTGAAATAATGGGGTAAAAATAAAGGTAAAGGCTGTGGAAAGCATGTTGTGTCAATTGAAATCCCCACCCCTACTGCCTACCTATCTATGAAACGCCACCCGACTCTTCATCGCCTTGGGGCTGAGTAAATGATGACTGGATTTCCATATTGGGTTTGATCTGTTTTTTAATCTACACGTGTCAGTCTTCCGCTGAACAAAGCCCACAGCCACATCTTTTGTGTTCCTGTCTGCGGTGGCGTAGGGAGCTGCTCTCCGCCTCCATCTTATTCCCTTTGATTGCCATCATAGCGAAGCAAGCTGGTCCAAGACGGATAAATAAACGGACTCTTCCAGCCATGTTTATTCCCCGGATCTTCCGTTTACCCACCCCACATATCACCGCTCTTCCCATCGGCGTTTAGGTCCACTTAAGTCTGAATCAATGTTCATCAGCAGGGGTCAGGGGTGACTGTAAAAGCCTGACAACTCTGCACTATTGATTAGCATCCAACCATACTCATTTAAGCTGCATATGGCATTATCAATACCTGGTACTGACCCAGATTCTGTATTAATATTCAGGAAGCGTTCGCCCCGCTGCTGGGTAGGCAGAGCGGCATGCGAGAAGCAGCTGAATGCTGGGTAATTACAACAGAGATTTGTGGAATCCCCAACGAAACTATTTGCCAGCAGCCCCTTTGTTTGCTCTCTTGCTTGTTTGTTTGAACTCTTCCTCCATTATGGACTGCTGGGTAATAAGGTCATGAATGTAGAGCAGAAGAATTGTTTTCTTCTTCCTCTTTGTCTTTCTGCCGTTCCATCTGAATGCACATGACAGCAGGGTAGTCGGAATGTACATTTCTTTTTAGAGTTATACATGATTAATGAGATCGTCTTTTTTTCAATTCAAGATTTTCTTTGGTGCTCCAAACCCCAATGAGAGAAATATAATGTCTCATTTTACTATCCGCTGTCATGAACAAAGTGAGGAGGGGAAATGAAAATGGGTCCAACTCGTCCTTTGGTCTATTTCTCCGGTTCAGGATTGTTTATTACTTTTTCACTAAACTTTCTACTCCCGACAACAAAGTAGGGAAGTTGTTTATTCTTCTCATTAGGAAACTTTGAGTTCTTGCTGATTCTGTGGGTGGGATAAACTGATCAGCCATAACATTATAACCACTGATATGTTGCAGTGGGGTTTCTCTATCCCCCATGAGAAAGATTGGCGGTTTGATCCCCAGACAGCCCCTGTTTTTCTAGATGTCATGGGGTCCCTAAGAATGACCCTCAGCCCCCATAGACCTTAGTGCGAGGAAGAACTGGGCTGATTTTTGGAAAGGTCGGCTGTATATTTCCGACAGTAGGGGCGCATTACCTGCAAAAGTTTTCCGGCAATAATATCTCAACCGTTGGTCAGATTTAGACCAACCTGATGCAAATGAATCGACTCAAGTAGATCTATCTTCTGTATACTATACTTTACTCTAGTAGTTTGTATTTCATTCACCAGGAGACATCTTTCCTATGAAGACCACCCCAGAACTGGATTGATTTTAGGAAAGGTTTGCTGTACATTTCTAACCCAAATGTGGTGCCTGTGATTCGACTCCAGGAGCTCTATCATGTGTAAATTGTGTTTTACTCTAAAAGTTCATATTTTACTCACTAGACGGAACTTCTTGGGAAAATACTGTGGATATAACTTCATATTTAATTTAAGGAGTTCAGTAAGGGGAATTGCTTGATTGAGGACTTTCGGGGATATACCCTTGCTGTCGGGGATGACGGCGTAGGCTTAGTTTGGGAATGAACCTTGCTGCAGAGAATTTGGAGAGAATCGTTTTCACAATGTTGAACTGTATGTATCGTCTTGTTGGGTCTTCCTGGTTTGCATTGGTATGTACCTGCCAGCATGGTTTTAATGGCGGTTAAGTGGTGAAGTGGAAACATGGGTGCCCAACCCTCATTGTTGTGTATGCTGTGCAAAGGTCAGCCTGTTTTGAGCGACCCATATCCTCTAAAAACCACATGACAGAATTAATTCTCCTGCCCCTTTTGCATTAATGCAATTTCCATGTCATTTTGCATATTCAACAATGACAGAGGTTCTGAACTATCAGCACAAAATGGGTTTTCCTGTAGCGGGGGCATCTGTGTCCTTTGAAACAAATTTTTATAATTGTAGTCTTTCTATGATATGTAAAACATGTTTTTGAACTCCAAAAAAAACCCCTCTAATGCAAATTTGAGTTGACTGTAATCAACCTGACCTCCTGTAAATGTTTCAATGGAAGATAATACTTAATAGCAATTATCAGACCAAGTGAGGCTGCAATTTGAGGCACCAAGGCTTTATATTCCTCTCCAAACATTACATTACCGCTTAATGAATGACCTTTCGTGCCGCAGTTAATGACTCATCTCCTCAGTCTCAAGTTTTTCTGGTTGATTCAAAGTTGATGAAAGATGAGGAGAAGGTCACAGTAGTGATCAAGGAATCTTAAGGCATCTCTAGAGATGCCACCTATATCTAAACCAACTAAGCCCAGTAATGTGCTTTTGGATTATACGTCTGCGTCTGATTCAGGCACAGAACCCAAACGCATTGGAAAGAGAAACACTGGGTTTTATTGCAGACCAGTTCTGCTTCCATGTGAGATGATCAGAGCAAAATAATGAGGTATTCTACACATCAAGAAAGTCCCAATTTTGGCGCTCGTTGACGTCACCAAGGAGACTTTCACCTTGGGGAGTTTGCATTGCAAAATTGGCAGTGTAGAATTCATCTATCCACCCCTCCCTTTTCTTCTGCTTGTTATTCTTATCATTATTATTTCATGTGTGTGTGTGAACGTTCTCAAAACCTGATTGTGTGCAATAATTTTGTTTTAACTTTCATCAGCACTCAACCGTTTTAATTTGAATAAAGATGTCACCTCCTCTATGTGTTATAGTTCCTCGATAGTTGTTGATGTGCAGGGGGACTAATTAATGCAACACACCTAAGGTACAGATGCAGCGTGGTTGCTAATTACCATCATAAAAACGTTGCAGCACTCGCGTTGGGAGCTAAATACAGTCAGCCCTCACAGACATCCCAATGTTCCGGATGTCTTATGATCAATCAGCTATGATTCCAAAGCTGCTAACCCTAACCCTAATATAAGATTAAATTATCTTCATGGAACTCAAGGGGGTCTGTGCCTTTACCTCAAATTCACTAGGATTTAAAACACATTTAAATTAAGTTGTCTAACAAACTGTTGTTCTTATTTAGCTCATTTCAGACGGATACTGACGGAGCCTTTTGTCCACTGCTTGTGTTCATCCCATCAGTATTTTCACTGTTTTTACGACGATACTGAACACGTTTACTTTCAACTTTGGAATACGAATGAACCGGAGTGCCACTGGAGAACATCGGGCGCAGTGTTTCCATAAATCCTGGCAAATGTCAATGGATACATTGAAGAAGAGAAACGGAAGTGAAAAAATCAATTTATTAACGAGGTACATTTTCTCAACCTCCTCCACGATCATCATCTGTGTTGTTGAGTCGTTTTGATAATCACTGCTTGTCTTGTGGATGTATCGCTGCCACTGTGAGGGACGCGTGAAAGGACTGCGTCGTAGACCATTTGAAACGGATATATTAACTCTCACACGTAGATTATATGGAGAATAAACGAGCCTTTGGTTGTTCTCTCCACTCATGGTAAATCCAGAGGTGTGCCATTACTCAGTGGTTCATTGATTTATTCATTCATGTTTATGCTGCATTCAGCAACACCGACCCACTATGCATTAATGGAATATATAGCATAGCATTATATTTCAGTTATTCCAAGTTTACAGGAAGAAAGACATTAACAAACTGATGCGTTCTGTTTGGCAAATCCAAAATACGTCTGTCGCATGCAACATTTTTACAAATGCTTCACACTCTGGAAACAAATGCAGCCTTTGTAAGAAGTTAAACAAAATATTATACCTGGCAAAGATCACATATAATTCATGGCACAAAGTTGATGCATTCCGCTTTTGCCTGATGTTGCTTCACGCCGAAGGTGACAGGAATTTTCAGGTTGCTCTATCTGCTCTATTTGAAGAAGGCTACTCATGTGAATGTCACCGCAGGATGATTCATATCACTCGCTCAAGCGGCGCAAACCTTCAAACGTACGCCCTTCTCTTCTGGGAACGATAAAAAACAGGTTTCTTTCTTTTGGTCTATTTACATTTCACTTTGTCATCAATGTTTTCATCCGTCCGCCCAATTGCTTCTACGTATTCGCTGGCAGCAAGCTAAAACGAGCATTGCAGTTGTCCCTCTCCCCAGCAACATTCTCCAGCTCATCCTGGGGGCTCCCGAGGTGTTCCCATGCCAGATTAGATATATAGTCCCTCCAGTAAATTCTGGGTCTACCGCGGAGTCTCCGCCCAGTTAGAGGTGCCTGAAAGAACCTCCAAAAGGGGGGCGTCCTGGAGGTCATCAAACATGACTGAAGTAAACAAACTTGCAAACATGTTGCAATGTCTTAGTTCACAACATAGTCGGGAGGTGGACACAGAAAACTGGGTAAATTGCGTCTCGCCAATGCAATACCATGTCTAATCAACGCATTGCGTTGACAATGCATGAAATTTTGCCTTGCAAAATTTGTGCCACACATGTCATCTCTCCAAGGAGGTTCCAATCTGGACTGGGGTCCGTCCTCTGTCGGTTTCAGATAAACTGTTCTAGAAAATCTATTGACAGATTGAAGGCACAATTACTCCGGGTCAATCCTGAGTTTCTCGCCAATGGCTTCAATAATTCAGCACCACAACAGCGGGCAACGCTACAAGTCTTTCATAATCTATCGAGATGTGGCCCCCAGATGGGAGATTGTGAATCAGTTGATCAACTGTTGGTCATCTCTTATGTTGTTGAATCAGGAACAAAAAAAACCCTCCGTCGTTCAAAGTTCTAATTTCATCAATACAGCAAATTAATGAAATATTCATGAAATACGCTCAATACACTGTATTGATGGTTGTTTGTTTAATTTTGTTAAACGAACAACCCCCTGCTATGTTCAGGTGAGCTCCCCATAGGTTCGCCGTTCTCCTGATGCAGTTCAAAAACAGGCAGTACTGGTCAACTGGTGACTCTAAAATGTGCATAAGTACGAATATCAGTGTTCGCTTTTTCTTTTTTTTGAGTCCAAAAATCGGAATTGGTTACTCTAAATGACCCTTAGGTGTGAAAGTGAGCCTTAAAGGTTGTCCGACTCTATGTGTTGAACCCTGTGATGAACCCCACCTCTCACTCATAGACAGCTGAGATAGCCTCAAGCAATGCGCCGCCACCCTGAACGGAAAAATGGTTACAGATAATGGAATGAATGAATATTTAATACAGGACAATAACTGTTAAGATTCTAAATCAATAGTTTATGCACTTGAACCCCTCTTGAAACCCCCGGTGCTGCTGCTGAAGCTGGTACCCACACCCGGTTGATGTCCTAAAGTGATGCCCCCCTCTCAACGGGAAGAAGCTTAACAAACTGAGAGCTGCGAAGAAAACAAACCCTGGCTGCAGAGCCAAGCGGCCTACGTGAGTAATGATACCGCGTGTATTCAGGATCATATTCATTAATCAGGTGTCGGAGCCTGTTTTTATGAACTAAACAATGATAATGTATTCATAGCCTTACGCCGTTAAGATGAGCCGCTTCACCTAAATAATGCATATTTATATTGTTATAATAGTTCCTTCTCTTCTGCCATCTTCCTCTACACGGGGTGTAATGGTCACAAATAAACAAAGCAATATTAATCCCCTGCTAAATCTGCGTGGCTGTTGCCGCGTCTACAACAACCATTTTACCAATGGTGATGAATAATAAATGAATATGACAGGATACACAGGATAGAGGTGGGTTCATTCCTGGGTGGTGGGCGGAGGTAACAGTGAACGGGTCTGACTAAAATCAACGTGTCCCGGACACTTACACAGATCAGCCATTTCATTATAACCACCAACCAAAACTTCTTTGTGTTGCCGTGTGTTTTCTGACACTGATGTTTCCTCAGTTTCAGTTTCAACATTTTTGGTTGAGTTTCTTTTTTTCTTTGAATCAGCTACGAAACCCTTTCCGATACACACAAAATACGCAGAAGTAAGAGGAATTCTATTTGGGCTTCACCTGTTATAATACACAGGCTTGGATTTGTGTTTTGTCTGAAGCAGCTCCGACAGCAACCGACAAAATAAGACTTACGGCAGATAAACTGAGCAGATTTTTCGATTGAGTTACTTTCTCACCCTTAAATATTTACACTGAAAAAACTGACTTGACCTAAGTTGCTCAAGCTTTCCACGTGACTCTGTTCCTGCTGGCGTGTCTCTACTTTGCGTATCCTGTCTTTTGACATGCTGGATAATGACAATGATTGACAGTTCACGGTTCTAGCAGCTCATTTGGGGAATTATAAGCCTCAGAGTGGCAAAATTAAGAAGTCATTGATTGCTACCCCCCCCACATCCTCCCAATGTGTGCCCTGCAGTGGCTCAGCCTCCTGCTGCGCTTTAAGTGACCCACATTGACGTCTGCTGTTGTGGAGGGCTAACTATTAAGGATATTTTTGAGCAAATCCTGACTGAAAATGTTGTAGGAAATGTTTTTTGCACAGCGGTATAGTGGTTAGCACTTCTTGCCTCACAGCAAGAAGGTTGCGGGTTAAGATTTTTTCACGTGATGCATGTTCTTCCCATGTGTTGATGGGTTCCCTCCGAGTTTTCTAGCTTCTTCCGACAGTCCAAAACGTTCTGTATATGTTTTACGGCCTCTCCGTTTCAGTCTTTCTCCAGGCAGAGCGGCGTGTTAGACTGAAATGACCTTATATACAGTATGCCAGTCTCTCCGTGTCTCCCTTAGACCCAGCAAGCCCTGGTTTGGCTTGTGTGTGCTTTTGTTTCGCATGAACAACATCTTTCACCCACCCAACACCTCATACCCAACCGATATTCTGAAACCTCACGTCATGCTCTTTTGTTGTTTATGTTTAATATTTGACTTTGATTTTTAAAGCGAAATTACTTAGATAAGATTTTGAATTCCAATCTTTTGTCACAGGGTATGACCCAGCATGTGACCTCTGGATGACCCTTAATTGCCCCGAAGAGGGATCTTTAAATGGCGGTCACACCCAATGTCTTGAATAAGCTCCACCCACCTCGTCCAACCCCGAAAAGGATAAGCTGTAAATGAATTAATAGACTAATTATTTGCAAATCTGGGTCTTTTTTCTTTTATTTCTTATCAGAAATTTTAATTCATACTTTATGTTTATTTCGATAAACAAGCCTTTTCTTTGAATTTGCGAAACAAAAAGCAGGAGATTATTTTTAAAGCATGTTTGCATTAGGATTTATAGAATTAATTTGTTTATTTGTGAAGTCATAGGTTCATGTCTATCTGTCCACAGCTTATCTGGGACTAATAAGCCTCTATCTATTATTTGATTCTTAAGAAGCTCCAATGCTTGTGCCGTTCTGCTTTAAAACTCGGAAAATCCTCAAATTATTTTCGGACTGATCCTCTTGACTGTCCTTTGGGGGCTGCATTGGTCAACAACTGTTTGGGTCTGGAATCTTTTTTTTTTCCTGTAAAAGAAAAACATATTCCTGGCAAATGCCTCGACTGAAAATCAAAACTTCAACTCGTGTGTTGGTGGCTTTGAAAACTTTACTCTCATCTTGAACAATGTGCAGAATGACATCCATACTTGGTAAATACATTTTTTCCCCCATTTTTTTTATTGCTGTCATGACCGTGTGGATATCTGCTTGATTATAATTGGATGGGAGATGTGCGTCTATTTAGTAAACCAGGATTTTACTTGCATGTATTTATTTGAATCTTGCATCTGCGTCTACCGTCATCTTCTTGAGAGGAAAAAACAAAAAAAGAGTATTTTATTCCCTTATAAACAGACATACTGCAGATGACATACTGCCTACGCAGGAACCGATGTTTAACCAGCGCTGAGTTTGTGATATGGACATTGAATTAGTCTGCACACAACACACCACTTGTCTCTTCAACTGTGAGTGTACCGAAGCCCATTGTTCAGCGTTCAGATAATTCACAAACGGGAAAATAGAAAGAGAAAAGTGTGCCTTCTGCACGTTGGCTCCCCACAAATCTTCATGACTCCATATCCATGGAACATGGCACACAATATATCCCTTCCACCAGGATAATCAGTCTCCATTAAAAGGTTCTGCTTTAGTCGCAAAAAGCAAACAACCCTTGTGTTAATGTGTCACACTCCTGTTCCGTAGAGTAATGTAAGCGTTTGGCTCATGTATCCTCCTTAAAGAATGCAGTTTTAAAGTCAGAGCTTGAAATATTTAATTCATGTAGATAATAACGCACAATTCAAAAGTTAGAGTCAACAGATCGTACAATTGGGGTGGTAATGGAATTTTAAAAAGAATTTCACCAATCTGTCGTAACTTTATAACCAACAGGTGAAGTCAGTAATTATATTCTTATAGCAGTGAGGATTCTGTTCTGAAGTGAATGTGTTGGAAGCAGGAAAAATGGAGCAGAGTCAGGATCTGAGTGGCTTTTAAAAAGGGCTAAACTGCGATGTGTAGACAGAGATTCTTCAGAATCGCATGTTTTGTTGGTTGATTCCATTCTGTAGTAAGTAAATGCCTTCTGGTGACAGGGTCATGGACGCCCAAGGCTCATCAATGCACATAGAGAGTAATGACTAGCCAACGCTGAGTTATCCGATCCCACAGAAGAACTTCTGTGGCACTGCTGAGAAGTTCTCGCTGCTTTTCATAGAAAATAGTCAGAACTCACATTGTACCACAGAGCTGGTATCAGAAGAGAAACATATTAGGAGCAATTTTTAGGAATGTTGTTTTTTGAGCCTGGGCGATTCTGGCTAAAATGAAAATTGGGATTTCTTGCCTCCTCCTCCCTTTGATTTTACCATTCAGTTTACATCATATTGCACTTTGTTATGGATATGAGAAAATGGGAAGCCCCATGCGTGGCCCTTGTCTTTACCAGATAGATGTATGTTGTTACCTGGCAGCTCTACTGCACATCTCCTCCATAGAGAGAGAGATGAGTAGCCTTCATGAAACAGCTGAGAAGTAAGGCAGTAGTAAGAGAAAAGCTAGGATTTAGGTGACATGAAGAAGGATTTTAGGATTTATAAGAAACTACCACTACTGTTTCTTCCTTTGCTACGTGATGTTAGCTCTCCAGCTTCTCAGCCACATTGCTTAGCAAGCCAGTCCAACTCTGAAGCAGATAACAGGCTTTTTTTCTCCTTTTTCTTTTTTTAACAGCCTGGAAAATTACAGAGTCTTACTACTGAGGCGTTCGCAGTGACAAACAAAAACACACTTCTAACAGGATAGAGGTTCTCCAGCATTCTCTCTGCGGCTATGCACATAAAAACAAACTACAACTCCCATAATCCCCCATATCATAGATATACATTACCCATGAAACCTGACTCTTTTCAGCCAGAACTACCCGCTAAGAGCTTATCTGTAGTTTATTTCATGAATTCAAATCCTTCAGAATTGTTGCACTTCAGAATGAAATCACAAACGTCAGAATCCAATCTTTTAACGATCAATCACACATCACTAGTTGTTGTAATAGTTAATTGGAGGGTACCGCGATGTTTCAATGGCTACACCTTGAGTCCCTTAAGATCCATTTTGCAGCATCTTAAGGGAGTCTGTTTTTTAATTCAGCAATTTGATTATGGTAAAAAATAAGTGATTAGCACAGTCACTTCTGGGCTTATACGGACCATCAGTGTTTATTTCAATTTAGATTTGAAGACAAATATGTGCAAAACACCTGAAAGATAAGAGACGAACTGTGGACATTGCAAGAGTGGATTTATAACATAATAACCTTGTACTAGTGAAAATTTGGATCATCCTGGTGCAACATTAGATCTTAGATGTGTAGAGTTGGTATTTACTCCATTAATTATTGATAGGTCTGTGTTTCTTTTAAAGGTCTACGACTGGTACATTTATTTATTTTTTTGTTTGGATACCCATTACTCCCTACAAATGTAGCAACTTCTTTTCCTGGGGTCCACGTAAATTGCTATCATCCAGCAGCTCTCATCTGACCGTAACACAGGTATCCGATCATTGGCTGTTTGACCCTCCGCTTCTTTCATCCCCCTGTGTTCCGTCATAATAATAACTCAATCCTGCTGCATACCAGCGAGTGCACAACTATTTCACTGAGGGCACAGCTCCGCGTTTGTGCAATAAGCTTAATAATGCATGTGTGCTAGAGTCTGTGGATCGAACGGCTGATTCTCGTAGAGGTGTGGTTGAAGAAATACATTAGTAATGAGGAAAATATTAATTGCGTCAGCTGCAGTGAATCCCAAGCGGTAGAAGTGCCAAGAGTAAGCATTTATTATGATTTTATTCAGGTCAGTGGATGAAAAAGTACATCTTGAGGTATATACTAATTTGGGATAAGTAGAGTGAATGTAGTGCAGTACTAGTCGTGTATCTGGTATATCTTCTACCTTATAGCACTTAGAGATTTGATCCAAATGTAAAGTGCATTATAAATTAAATGTATGATTATTATTATTATTATTATTATTATTATTATTATTATCATCCTGCCATCTGAACAATGCACCCTTCAAAGCACAACAAATACAGCGCCGCTGACTTCAAGCCATTTCTTTTCTCCCCGTCAGTCTTCAGTAAATTCTTGCGTTCTAAAAACTGCAGTGCACCAATAATGCCCCGAAAAATTTTAAGTTCAACAGACGCATTTTTGGAAGCTTATGTCCTAACTATCCTCCCAACGTTACACAATTTTACAATCGTATTGTGCAATATCGAGAACAAAGTGTTAATATTTTCTTGCTACCAATAATTAGATGCTTGAAATTGTAATATTATAGTAGCTTTACCTAAGATATTAATCTTTAACGTCTATCAGTGGAAAGCAAATATTTAAGGAATATGTGTTTTATTTATGTACTTAAAACAGAAGGATTCAAGTAAGAACCATTTCTTTAATGATTTACTTTGTTCGGGGAGTGTTTTTGTATTTTTCGTATTCTGAGCTTTCGTTTATTCGAGACGGTGAACCAAGTTGGTCGTGAGGCAACCGTCGTCATTGATGGCAACCTGGGCTGCAACGAATGACTATTTTATCTTTAATCCATTAATCGATCATTTATTTATTTCATTTTTTTCATTGGCCGTTTTTTCACTTTACTGATTAATCTATTTTTTTTTTATTAGTATGCGGATTATTTCCAAATTTGCTAATTCATTATTTGTGAAATTACAAATTCATAATAACCGTAAGCTTCAGCTTTTACCCAAACAGCTTCTCATTTAAATACTCTCTATATATTTTGACGTCCATTGCCATCAAATTTGATTTAGTTAAATGTCTAGAACCAGTTGAAGTAGAAAATGAACATGTATTTTTTTCATTTGACACCAAAGTCTACGTCTGCATAAAAAACTGCTTACAACTTGCAAATGTACTGGAAAGCGATGTTGCTAATTAGCCGTTAGCATCTATTATCTCACAGGCTGCATGCTCTCTCAATGTCACCTCACTCATCATTCTGATTCTATCATAGATCCTACAATCACTCACACCTGTTAAATATTCCCTTCATTTTGTAGGAGCTTGTTTGGATACTTTGTACCACAGTACTTTGCCCTGCTTGCTTTAAAAATCAAAGCACCTAAGGGTCCCGCTCCTCTTTTCATCTGTGCACCCGCAGCATTCTCAACAATGTGAAGGACACACACTGCAGGTGCTCGAAAAAAAAAAGAGTATGCGGCCTTTTCACGTCCTTCTTCTCAACCTCGGTGATTTCTAAAAGGAAATTGCCCGACCTCTGATGACTTTTTGTGAAAGGGCCTCTGACCATGACACCTGAATCGTGTGAGCGGATTTTACTCGGATGTGTAAAAATAACTGAAGCTGCTTCCGATGAGCGAGTTTTTGAACCACTTTAATGAAAGTCAGTCATCTGAAGAGCTTCTTTTTTCTTTTTCTTTTTTTATGCGCTTCCAAATGTATGGGTCCGGAACTGCTCACATTGAAGTCTTCTCTCTGAAATGCACTTTATTCAGGCATCATGTCTTCTCAATGCCAGAGATTTAGCAGCGGAGTTAGTTAACCTTATCCGGGAATCAGTCCTTTTGCCCTCGCCTTAAGTGATGGGCCTCTCATAGCAGCCAATTAGGCCATATCATTCCATGAGGTGTACAGGCCTCCGCTCTGATAGATCATGCACCAGAAGCATTTGGAGGGAAAGGCAACCAACCGTGCCCCCGAGGTTAGCCCCATCCGACATCCACCAATCCGCCGTATCAGATGCAGCTGTGTGATCAATGGGGAGGAAACTGTATAGCTATTATTTATAGGATCACCAGGCCATTAGACCAAACTATCCACTTAGCCTTTGCCGACGCCTGTTTCTGTGTGCAAGACTAGAGAGAATTGGAGATTGAGGAAGGCTAGCCATATTGTAGAAATCTTTCTTTTCATTCATCTCCATGCACACCAAATTTACTTTAGGCTCCAGTGTCCACGATGCGGCAAATCCATCTGAATTCAGAGGCGAGGCAAGGACACCATTTACAATCCACACATTGTGGTACAGAACCGACATTATTCTGTGCAAAGCAAATATTATACATATACAGAGTACGGCTGCAGAGTGTGGGTTTGTTCAGTGAAACTTGTGCGTGAAATTAAATATCCCATTTTCAGTGGCATTGGTTGGAGAAATGAGGCCATACACAAACAAAGTTTCTTGGTGACCTTCATTATGTCATCGCTGAAAGAATGATCTGCTGAGGCAGAAAAGTCCCCTGACCTCAGTTCGCTGATGTATTCCTCCCATTTTCCCTCACAACTGCCTTATTATACAATTACCTAGGCATTGTACTGCAGTGAATTTTCATATATTGCAATACACAGTGGCCTATTTAGACTCGTATTGGATTTTTTTTTTTTCTGTAATTCATTCATCATAGATTCACAACTCAAAAAAATCACAAACCAGTGTATAAATATTTACGTGATTGTAAAGCGTCCGGTGACTATGGAGATATTCAGCATTAAAACTTTAGCTCCATGTTCCTCTATATACAAGCAAACATATATGCACTTATGATGAAAATATAAATAATACTTATTTATGTGCATTTATGCTTAAATGATTGATCTTAAGTGACGGTATGATCCATCAGTACTCTAACCTTCCTACGTTTTTACCCTTTATATTGTTGTTATTATATATATGGAGGAAATGCATCATGTATTTACTAGGGGTGTAACGATACATCGATCCAGATCAGTATACATGTTTGTTGAACAACGATCCAATCAAATCGATGGAAAAGTCAAAATACCGATATATATCATCTTTTTTAATACACGCCTTTATTTTGAAATTACTAGCGGCCCACACCTGCAGTGTTTCCGACAGACAGGCTCCCTTCACTACCAGCACACAGACCTGAGGATGGATGGGAAAAGCCAGAGGCTGCAGTTTAATTTGATCCTTTTAGTCAGCTCTCCCTGAACGTTAGCGTTCACTTTGGCGGATAACCGGTTCTTAAAATCAGAGAAAAACACTTCCAGGTGCAGTCTGAATGTTTACTGCGCTCGGCCTATTAGCTTAATGCTAACATATAGAGGGAATTGTCGTATGCATGCTAACTTGGTTAGCATTGAAGGCGCGGCTATAATCAAACGAATAGCGATAATGTACAAATAAACAATTTCACCAATTGTATATTTGTCAGTTAAACTTAAAAACATATTTGTTAATGAGATGCTAGGTTCTAACATAAAACAAATTAGTCTGTGCAAAAAAATATATTTTTCAGAAGACATTCTGTATGAATTTTTTGTTTTGTTCTGTAGGATGTAAAATATTCAGAGGTTAATTCATCCCACCCACTGAGCACTGCACCGATCAGAACCATGCAACTATAATAATGACATATAACATAAACTTAGACAGTTATGGTCATAATTTAAAGGTAATCAGGGGTTAATGTTACCTGATAAGAAAAAAAACATGAAAAATGTTTCACTTTACAGTCAAACACAAGCCTCGATTCTTTTTATTTTTAAAGTACAGCATAAAACTATCCAAACATGTCCAAATTGTCTCATAATTTTTCTTTCTTAAGGTGAAATGCAACCAATTTTGTTAAATATTATGTATTATAATATGTTATAATATACATGCATAGGGAAATAAATCTTCTTGAATTGTGCTGTTGCAAGTTATAAGCCTCTGTATGAAGTCTTTTCTTTCAGGTTATTTTGAAAGGTCAGCAGAAATAATGTTCATAATAAAACATTTAATTCATAACGCACTTTACATTTGGCTCAAATCTCAAAGTGCTACAAAGTAAAAGCAGATAAAAGCATCAATAAAAAAATAACTATATAAAAGCCTGACCAAAAAGCAGCAATGTTAATTAAAGTTATAGGTTCTGCTAAAAAG